>OY856411.1:339226838-339671838 GCA_963693085.1 Alisma plantago-aquatica | reverse complement strand
ACCCTCATCTCACTAAGATTGTAAAATCCCTAGAGTTTATCTTTAACAATAGATACGCCAATACTACCTGCAAGCGGACGAGTCTTACTACAACATTGTTAAGGATTGAACCCAAAGGACAACATTGAAAGAATTGGTTGATCAATTTAACTAAAATAAGAGTATTCAAAAAAGGATTGTTGATTGATGATTAAACTAGAGACAAGAATAAAAGGGCTAAATTAAATCTAAGATTATCAGTGGATGAAGACACTAGGGTGAGTCAGAACTACTATCTACATTCACTCTCATTGTGTCATAAACAAGCATGAAAAAATAACTTTGAGGCCTAGTATATCTCCCTTTTGGTGTTGGACTCTAGGGTCTCCTTTGAGTTACCTATAGATCCCATACATGTTTCCTCAGAAAAACATATCTAAAGTTCTCATCAAGGGTCACTGGTAGAGATCTGACGTTTAATGTCACTTTTGGTGACATCAATTTCTTAAAAAAAATTGACACTAATCTACCAACAATGTCGGTTCCTTAAGCCAACTATCACCATATGTGATGTCATGCTGATTTAGAAAAGATAGGGGTATTGCTTTAACTTAAACATCAGTGTTTGTTCAGAGAATGACGGCTAAAATTGTCGGTGAAATACCATTTTTAGGGAAAACATTTGCCTCAAAAATTTTCAAATAGTCATCGGTTTTGTAAAAACCGAAGACAAAATGTTCACGCCATGGCCTTGTAGAAAAAATTATCCCCCCATTAGACGTCAGTTCTACTAAACAAGTGACGTTTTAGACCCCTCAATGAGTCACAATGTTTTTGTAGATGGGTTAAAATCATCAATTTCTTAAAAGAAATTGAAAATTAGGTGTATCCGCGCCATGTCCCCAAAAAAAATTTTCCCCCCCAAATTTCTTGTTAGTCGTAGGTTTGGCTCGATAAACCAAGAACTATATCCCAATCTGAGAGCCATTTTTTTGTTTGTATATGTAGTTATTCGTCGGTTTCTATTGACATAACCGACAAATATGGCCTCAAACCGATGTCTATTTTTTGTTTGGTTTTAAGAGTTAATCATCAATTTTTTATTGAACCGATGATGATAAACTTAGTTGTTGGTTTTGCTATACAACTGATGAATCTGGGTAACTTAATATCCCCCACGTGATACAAACTTTCTCCCATTCTCAGATTCATCATGACTGACCTGCTTCTTTCTGGCTATTTGTGATTCCCACCACCGTCGTCATCGCCACCACCTTTGCTGTTGAGCTCTCTGACACTGCTATTGTTGTTGAGCTCACTGCCGCTACTATTGCTGAGCTCACTGCCATCGTTGCTACTGTTGAGCTCACCACTGCTGCTGAGCTCGTTGTTGCCTCTGCTGATTTGTGATGCATGTTGCCGCCTCTTCCTCTTTTGCTAAGCTCGACGCCGCTCTCTTCTTTCCAGGTGCTCTTTCTCCATCCATCGGTCATTTTTGTCATCTCTAGTCATCTCCTCCAATAGTGGGCATATTGAAGGTAAGAACATTTTGATTTTTTTGTCTTTTGGTTGTGCTACTGCTGTTTTGACATTTATGTGTTGTTTGGATTCTAATGCACATTTATGTGTTGTAATCTTACTCTTATTTGACATTAAACCTCATAGGTTATTTAATTAATATTGTTAATGGTGATTTACTGGTTACTCTCTTGTTAGTGATGATGATGATGATGATGATATTGTTAATGGTGATTTACTGGTTTACTCTCTTGTTAGTGATGATGATGATGATGATGATGATGATGATAGTGATGATGATAGTGATGATGATAGTGATGATGATAGTGATGGTGATGATGGTTGTGGTGGTGGTGGTGGTGGTGATGGTGTTGGTGTTGGTGTTGGTGGTGGTGGTGGTGTTGGTGGTGGCGGGGAGGGGGTGATCGTGATGATGATGGTGGTGGTGGTGATGGTGATGATGATGGTGGTGATAGTAATGATGATGGTGATTTACACAATGATGATGATGATGTTGGTGATAGTGAAGATTATGATGATTTACATAATGATGATGATGACAATGATGATGATGATGATGATGATGATGATGATGATGGTGATGGTGATGGTGATGGTGATGGTGATGGTGATGGTGATGGTGATGGTGATGGTGATGGTTATGGTGATGGTGATGGTGATGGTGATGGTGGTGGTGGTGGTGATGATGATGATGATGGTGGTGGTGGTGGTGGTGGTGGTGATGATGATGATGGTGGTGGTGATGGTAATGGTGATGGTGATGGTGATGGTGATGGTGATGGTGATGGTGATGGTGGTGGTGATGGTGATGGTGATGGTGATGGTGTTGGTGATGGTGTTGGTTGTGGTAGTGATGATGGTGATGATTATGATGATTGTGGTGGTGGTGGTGGTGGTGATGATGATGATGATGATGATGATGGTGATGGTGGTGATAATGATGATGATGATGGTGATGGTGATGGTGATGGTGATGGTGATGGTGATGGTGATGGTGATGGTGATGGTGATGGTGATGGTGATGGGGATGGTGATGATGATGGTGATGGTGATGGTGATGGTAATTGTGATGGTGATGCTGATGATGGTGATGGTATGATGATGATGATGATGAAAAAGTTGTGATGGTGATGGTGATGATTGATGATAGTTATGATGATGATCACCACCACCACCATCATTATCATCATCATCATCATTGCCACCATCATGATGAGGATGATGATGATCATCATTACACAATGATCATATAGTGATGCCCATCTTGCATTCTGGTTGATACCCGAGATGCCTTTCTTTAGAAAAGCGATTGCACAACAATTAGTCATGTTCACATCTCATGTGTTATCTTTTCCCTCAATGAGAATGGTCTCTGATTTTATTTTGTAGATGTTGATGTCATGATCCATCTTAAACTCTTGAGCCAACACTCTATTGCACCATTACGTTATCTCCATACTGCTATTGCCTCAAGTATTATCTTCTACCACAATTTGTTTTATACCGATGAAGAATATGAGGAGTATGTGTGTGAGTACCAGTTTTATTTTGGAGATAAATTGCCACCTGATTTTCTATGGGCCAACGATTCCTCAGAGGATTCAGAAGATGATTCCATAGAGAAGTCTGAAGACCAACAAATATCCTACCATAAATATTGGATCGTAGCTTGGTTTTGAACATGTAACACCCATTCCAAAGAGGCATAAAAAGATAGTCACTCCTTCAACATCTAAAGGAAGACAGGATGGTCCTACCATAAACATTAGACCGCAGTGATATGGTGAGTGATATTAGTTGGTATTTGAAAAAATTATCATATCATGTGCTCAAACTTGTATTTAATTATTATGTTAAACATATTTATTTTTTAGATATCAATTTTGTGATCCAAGATTGACGAGGCCACATATGTTACTCACAAAGAGGACATCGAAGAAGACTTTGTGGTCTTATGGGAAGAGTATGATGACTTCTACATGGGGTTGTATGATCTAAGGACATTGTTCAAAGATCTAATGGCTATACTTTGGGATATAGTTATCTCTTATGATGGTACTATCAGACACGTGTGTATCAATTCTATTGTGAAATTTGAACAATATTCAAGAAGATTCATAGTTCTGCACATCGATGCAGCATCTGCAGCATATTCAAACTGCACAATAGATTTGCTACACATGTATCTGATAGTACCACCATAAGAGATGACTATATCTCAAAGTATATCCATTAGATCTCTGAACAGTGTCCCCGGGTTATACAACCCCATGCACTAAGGTTTTTTGTAATATTATAAGGTCTACTAAAATTATGTAATAGAATTAGACATCTTTTTGCTACTTGCAATATTATGTAAGTCTACTGCAATTATGTTAGATTTTTGAAAGAGTTGCACATGTGTCTGTATTTGAAATGTTAATTGAAGAAATGCCATACAATTTTTGGAAGAGTTTGACTAGAATGTGGACCGTGATGTGTATTATATGCATATTATGTTTGTTATTACAAGTTTGGTGGCATGTTGTTCAGCTGAACTTACAGGATATTGTTAACCTGTAGTTCAAAACTGAACTATAGGTTATGCATCCTACTACATTCATGCCATTTAAAAAAACCTAAATGTAGTCGTCGGTTGTATCAAAAAAATCGACACTATAGGCCTGAATCGTCAGTTTTAGTAAAATAACTGACATTAAAGGAAAAATATAAAATGCTCATGCTTGACAGAATGGCCTCGCTGGGTAGCATGTCATAGGTGTCAGTTTATAAGATATAACTGTCAGTTTATATTCAAATTGTCACTTATTTGGGCTACAACCGACACTGTAAACCATGATAGGTTTGTCACGAACTGACGATTTAGGGACCTTTACCAGTTATAAATGTGGCATGGCACATCATGATAGTTGTCAGTTTCTTTTATACACACAACCAATGAATCAATCTCTGGCGTCAGTTTTGCCTTCCCCAAAGAACCGACGTCTTAGGCCTATGGCTATAGTGTCCCCACTTAGATGTCGGTTTTAAACTGACATAAAAGGGTTGTTTTAACTGACGCTAGAGAAAGTTTCTATACTAGTGGGTTTATTAAGAACCAATTGGCATCTTAGATCCCATACCTATTTCCTCAAATGAAGAAAAAACCTATCTAAAGTTCTCTATAACCAAACCATGATAAACATATATAATTCTTTGTCACACAAGCATTTAAGTATACAAAATGCAATAAGGTTCACATAGATTTACATACTGTAAAACAACAAAAGTGTGTAGTGGGGCTACTCACACACCCTAGAATAAGGAAATACTCGATCCTTAGAGAGATCAAAAAAATGGAAAGGAAGGAGATAGTTATCATCTTGTGGGTAAAAAAGTTACAGTCGTGGTGTATGCGAGAACAACCTCCATGCCCAAAGATGGGGGTGACCCAACATAATAGTAGGATATGTCCCAAATTGTTGTCAGTTGACCCTTCTTCTCTGTTGTCCTTCTTGCTTAGATTTGATCTACAGACGATGAATCAACCGGTGGAAGGATATTGACAAAGGCATCAATGATCTTCCTCTTACAAGGTTAGAAGGTTGAGTGTGATAACCTAACTCGTTCTCTCTATCTTTATGCACTTTTCACTCTAATGGAGACTCAAAGTAGTCATTTAGATATCAATTTCATATCTCGAGTTTTATGTCACTCCAATGTAGTTACTTCAATGACCATTTTTGCATAGTGAAACAATGACTTGAAATATTGGACATCATGAAATGGTTTAACATATCATACCCTTGCAATTGAAATTTAACCTCTTCAATAATATCTTATTATTTTATAATGTATATCATACTATAGATATTTCAACTATGAATCTATTAGTGGAAAAATTGCCTCAATCGGACCTCCGGAGGCCAAGTTATGAATGTACAAAGATGAGTCAAATTAACTTGTTTTCAGATTGATTTAATTGAGTTTTAAACTTTGTTGGGCCCAATTATCCACTGCCTAGCCGCTCACCCAGTTTGAGTAGGTGGGAGTGTCACCTCACAACCGTCGTATTACCCCCAGATCATGATAGACCTCCATCCAACAATTTCTCTTCATTTGTTTGTCTGTATTGTAGCACCTGTCATAGCATGGCCCCCTTTTCTGATCACCAATAGGCATTAACCTATATGGTCTTTGATAAAACTAGAACTCACCTGGAATCACTCGACAGTCACTCTCTTTTCCCTATGTTTTCCCCTCTCTCGCACCCTAGGGCTCTTCCCTTTCTCTTCTTCTCCACCCCTTGTTCTAGCACTGCCATGGCCTTTAGGTTGGGCTCTTCCTCCCTAGCTTACCCCACCTCCATCTGCGACTAGGGACAGGTCCAATGTGGTCCATTAGAGTAGGGTGGATCCTCAATGACTGGACTATGAGAGGCAATGCCCCCTGTTTACATGCTTTGATGAGTTGTAGGTGCAACAACGTTGTTTGCTGGGTGTAGAGGGCCTTGCATTAAAGGAGCATCCAAGAGTGGTGGATGCCAACTCTTCATCACTCAGTGGCGGTCAAAGAAGATGGCATGTGGTCATCCATCACTAGACCATGGGGCGGGGGCATATCAAGTGACACTAGTGTCTAGGTGTTCGCAAGGGGGCACAGAGTGCCAGCACTACTGGATCTAGGGCGAGCGGGCGAGATTTCTCACATAATAAGTTGTAACTCCCTATCATTTCTCTAAATTTCTTGCAAAAATGTTTAAAATCTATTACTCCTAGCTCCTTAATCCAAAATGCATGATTTAGTATATGAAATAGATCGTATTGAGAAGATCTACAACATGGTCCCATTTACATACCCTAAATCTGTTGCTTGTTCTCAGATTTTCTCAAAATGTAATCTTTAGTTATATTGAACACATCTAATACACTTCCATGATCAACCTTGGAACTTTAATCACCAATCACCCTCCTAATTGTGAAATCAGTAGCTTTTTCTCATCTTTGAACTAAATGAGGGTCCTAATCACCCAATTTCTCTTGAATGTCCTTAATTGCATGACATGACTTGTTTTTGGACTTTAATGATGTAGTTTGTCTGAAAGTTGCTAACCTAACACCATTATGACATCTAAGAATCTCATTCTTTGAAATCAATAATTTCTGCACATGTATATCACTCTCTTATCAGCCCCTATTCCCATGTTTCTATGATTGTTTCATAACACCTAATGTATGAATGAGAATCCTTTGTGTTGATGTTTTTGGACTTTGAACCAATGATCTCATTGACCCAACTGATTCTTTAAGCCCTAGTGGATGTGTAAAATCACTAACATCATGACACGTTGTGACCTAAATAGATAAGGCCAATCTCTTTTGGATTGTATAATGTATGTGGCCCTTTTTCATCCTTAATTGCCCTCTTATGTGACATATGTGACTTGATTTGTGCTCTTATGTTCGATTTCTTGATGTGGATCTATATCTTCTCTTCCCTCTTATAAATTAGAGATGGTATATACTTCATGATACTCTTGGAATGGATGTCCCATCTTATCCATATGTTGGGACCTTATGATCTAGGTCTTATGTGTTTCTTTTTGGAATGCATGTTGACAATGTAGAATCCTACGATGCCTGGACTTAGGGACATACACATGTATTTGAATGTGATTCCTATGTCACTAATTTGCTGATCTAATCCATCTTTTCTACTTGGGACTCTTTTCTTGATGGACTATGGCCCTTCTTTTCCTATTATGAGTCTTTAGACCTTGAAATGCAAGTGACCTAAATCTTGACATAATCATACAAAATGAATGGAACATCAAAATGATATGAATCTTGAACCACGCCTTTATGATGAAATGTAGTTCAGTAAAAGGCCATCAAACATACTAATAAGAAACTTTGAACCTAGCTTGGACAAAACCCTAAAATGAAGCTAATTAGGGTTGATGATGAGAATCTAATACATGTATGCAATCTGATGCTTAATCAGGTGTTGCTTGTGGCTAGATGGTCAAGGATAAGTTCAATTATGAAATATATGAAATCATGTATGGGCTTTAACAATTATATGACTGTGGCTTTCTTGCTTGAAATGTGATGCATATTTATGCTTGTTTACTTGCTCAAATATTGCCATGTATTACTCTAGTATTGTACTCAATGTTTGTCTCGTACCATTGTATAGTAACTTGTAAACATAATAGTGAAACTCCATTATACAAACCTTGTGCACCTGCCTATATTATCAGGGTAAGGACACGAGATTGGGTGTCCTACTTGAATTGTCAAGATAGGGAGGACCATGTCGATAAAAGGGTTAGCTAATCTTGAGCACCCTTACGGACCCTTCCGATGGGAATTTGGTGATACATGATTTTGTTGGTATAATTGGAGTGAAATGATATATAACATGGGATCTCACTTTTCTAAGTACTAAACTTGTTTGTTACTTTTGCAAATCTTTTCAAATTATGCAAAGCTTATGTATATATATTTTTTATCCCTATAGTCCACACCTCGTGTGCTTGACCCACCTTGTTATATGTATTTTATAGGTTAATATATGGCTAGTAGTTGATGGGCCTAGTGAGATATGTCAGGTGTACTTGTTGTAAGATTCCTAGTATACATGAGCAGACTTGTAACATTGTGCTCTTGAAGATTTAATTGAAAGCTTCTAATGGAACAATGATTCTTAATATATCTGAGATGATGATTGGTATCTTTATCTTATTATTTGTTCATGTATGATGAGCTTTATGCTTCCACATTTTCACTTTAATAATACCATGATAGGGATGTATGCCTAGGTCCTATCTCCATTGACTTTATAGTCATTTGGAGTTAGGATTTGGGTAATAAACGATTCCGTGACATATGGTATCATAGCATGAACAGTAACTACACCAAACATTGATTACATGAAACTCAAACTAAACTCACCTTACATATCAAATCCTAGAAACTTAATGAGTTTTTTTGTAGTGGACTAAGTTGACATAGCCTCTAGGTTAGAACCTAGATGTTCTAGAACTAGGTGTAGACTTTTTTAATCCCTAGAATCCTTCTTCTCTCCTCTTCCTATCCTATAGTATGGGTTGTAGGTTCAGGAGGGTGTGAAAAGAGAGTTCTTATTACTACCCTAGACATATGTTTTGGGCATGTTCTTAGGGTAGGTACACATGTGTGCACCATTTTCTTGCTAGTTCTCTAGGTCTCATTGTGCTAGAATACCTAACGAGTGTGGTAGCTCATTTTGGTTTTGGTTTTATTTGAATGGAGCATGGTGGTTTTCATTGCCTACTTCAACGTTGGGAATAACCTATTTCAAGAATTAGTATATGTGCATATGAAAAATGTTACCACACGTAGAAAGGCAGTGAGCGTCCATGTATCCTAAGAGAAAGAGAGGTAACATTGAGTCTAGATGAGAGTGTTTAGATGATAGTTCTAGTCTCTAGAGTTTTGTAGAGCAATGATAAAGGTTAGGCTAGTGAGTAGCCTAGATAACCTAAGATGATGATGATGGTGATGATGATGATGATGATGATGATGGTGATGATGATGATGATGATGATGATGATGATGATGATGATGACGCCGACGACGACGATGACGAAGACAACGATGACGATGACGATGACGATGACGATGACGATGACGATGACGATGACGATGATGATGACGATGACGATGACGATGACGATGACGATGACTATGATGATGACGATATCGATGACGATGACGATGACGATGACGACGACGACGACGATGATGATGATGATGATGATGATGATGATGATGATGATGATGACGACGATGATGATGATGATGATGACGACGACGACGACGATGATGATGATGATGATGATGATGATGATGATGATGTTAGTGGTGGTGATGATGATGGTGATGGGGATGGGGATGATGATGATGATGATGATGTGAACCAATTTTGTTTTGTGAGAGTTAAGTATGTTTGATGATATGAGATGAGTTTGATCGTGCAACCCTATCTAAATTTACAATACATGTGACTTGGTTAACGTGCTAAACATAGCTAGTGGGTTGGCATGCTTGCTTATGCATAGTCTTTTATATGTTGAGATATGATATGTGATATATGGTTTGAGACAACACAAGCCTCAATCTATTTACAAAGGAGGATATATACCATGGGACATACGAAAGGGGTGACCTCTTGATACGAGTCAACCCACCACGGGAGAAGGTCAGAGTACATGTCCTCCAAAACATTAGAAATGTTGAAAAATATATATGCACAATGAAATACATGATGATGACTCCCTAGCTAGAATACTTCTAAGTATATGGTTTAAGTCACCTAGTGTCACATTTCCTTGATAATGTTGAACCCTAGATTTCCTATGAAACTATATAACGCTAAAGATGGAGGCTTGTGAATATATTATGTTTGCTACATAGGTGAGGGAGATGTCCCAAGACCCTAAGATGATGTACATGACATGTGGTCTCCAGGATGATCCTCATACTCGGGTGAGTGGTTTGATGTAAAGGAGTCTAGTGTCTTATCTTGTTTGGTATGTTGGGTAATAGTTTGGTACAAGCAGGTATTTGTGGATAGCATGTCCTGTTGGACATAGATAGGTCTTAGCTCGAGTGGCTTGAGCTTGTTGAGCTCCTTTGAGATACAAGTGAGATAACTACACCATTTCGATGTTGACTATAATACTATCCCTCAAGTGATGCTTGATACATGAAACATCTCACTTATGCTTAAAACATGGTATATGTATGATAACACTCTCATAATATATACCTAATATGAAACTATCCCATACCACCCGGCCAGTGTAGCACAGATGGTTCGGTCCGACCTGTCCTCCCCTGGGGACCCGGGTTCGATACCTCCTATTGTGAATTGTATTTACAATCCCTTGGGTCATCTGGGCTCTGGCACCTGTTTGAGGGAGGGGGAGATGAATGTCTCTTTCTAACTAAAAAAAAACTATCCCATACCTGAAAGATGTAGGTTTGAAATCATGAACTTGATACGGTGATGCCTAGAGCTCTTAGCTTGAATTGTTGGTATGTATGCCCTGAGAGCCAATCATGGGATGATTGGTGGGATACATTAAGATTGATTTGATAAACATAAAAGCCGAGCTTCCAATTCTTTCTGGTTCAGTCATATGAGATAGTGATAGAACAGATTGAATGTCTAGAGAATGACAATACTCAATGACGTATGCCTTCAGGTTCATGACCTGAACGATGAGATCATACGGATGCTAAGAGTTTGTACATTCTTGTTATGTCCCTAGTCGGATGTCATTGTGGAACTGAAATTTAAACTCTTCAATAATATTTATTATTCTATAATGTATTCATATTGTAGAGATTTCAATTATGAATCTATCAATGCAAAAATCACCTCAATTGGACTTCTGAAGGCCAAGTTGTGAACTTACAAAGATTAGTCAAGTTAACTTGTTTTCCAACTGATTTGATTGAGTTTTGAACTTTGTTGGGCCCATTTATCCATGACCCAGTTGCTCTCCCAATTTTAGCAGGTGGGAACATCACCTCACAACTGTTAGATCACCCTTAGACCATGATAGACCTCCATCCAACAACTTCTCTTCATCTTCTTCATTTGTTTGTACTGTAGCACCTGATACAATAGGGGCCCCTTTTCTGACGACCAATAAGCATAAATCTAGATGATCTTTGAGAAAATTGAAACTCATTTGAAATCTGTCTCGATAGCCACTCTCTTTTCCCTATGTTTTTCCCCATTCTTGCACCCTAGGTCTCTGTCCTTTCTCTTCTTTTCCATCCCCTCGTTCTAGCATCGCCATGTTGTCCAGTTGGGCTCTTTTGCCCTAGATTGCCTCACCTCCATTTGAGACCAGGGATGGGTCCCATGCGGCCCATCAAAATGGGGAAGCTCCTCAACAACTGGTCTATGCAAGGTGACACCCCCTACTTACACACTCTGGGGAGCCATAGGTGTTATAATGCTATTGTTTGAGCGCAGAAAGCCTAGTGTTAAGGGAGTGTCCAAGAGGGTGGACACCAACTCTTCATCATGCGGTGGTGGTCAAAGAAGATGTCTTGTGGTCAACCATCTCTGGACCATGGGGATGTGACTAAGTGAATTTTAGCATAAGTATGAATTATTACTCTTTTGGCCTCATTGTGTTCACTAATGACCTCCATTTAATTTTCCTTAGACACTTGATCTATATTGATACTCAAATTAGAAATATAGTCATCAATGTAGATTTTATACACTTTTCGACACTACAAATTTGATTAATTTACCACTTTATCCAAAGAATTAATCTTGTCCATCAAACTTCATCTTCTTGTCTGCAAAATTTTTGTAAAGATGCTTCACATTTTTTTGACGCTATGGTCCAAATTTCACCCAAATGGACATTCCTACTAATTTCTACATATTTCTGAAGTTATATGCTAAAATCCCTTTTATTTGTCTTTTTAATTAACCTTTTCCAGGTCAGCGATCCAAGGCAAGGGATTGGGGGCGAGTCTCAGCCCTTGGATCCACCTTTCCATGAATCATGACCGGATCTCATAGCCAATGACTCATATTGAAACTCCCACTGATTGTGAGAAGGAATTATTGTGACCAAAACGAACAATCAGTCATTCTTGACTCTGATTTGACATTCTAACCGAGCAAAAGTACTCCTCTCATGGTTTTGCACCTAGATATACCCCATTTGACCACCACTAATGCTTTGTATCACCATCAAGACTTGCCTCTCGCCCTCCTATCTCATTTTGGTGACCATGGCTACGTTCAAACCTTGATCTAACCCTAAAGACTAGCTTCAGTATTATAAATAGGTTTCCTATGCTTGCCGCCACCACACCTTGCGAGAACCCCTCTCTCACCCTCACCCTTGGCATGAAGCACCATGATTTTCTCCTTTGATCATCTGTTGTTACTGTACTGATGTAACCTGGCTTAGATTGGGCATTTTTCCCTCGTCTCATCTGTCCAGCGATCAAGGCACCCATCCACTTCGCAAAGGATTGTCAAAGTTGAACAACCCTTTGATGCCTTCCTCCATTCCTCCTACTCCCAGCTACCCTAGATGTCGACAAGGTCTTCAACCTAGTTTTTGGGCTCGCAAGGAGAACTGAACGAAGGGGAAAGGGATCCCAAAACCACTAGTCCAAGGAGGAAATCCCCGGTCCAACAACCCAGCTGAACCACTTCTGAACCAGGAAATCAAGCATTGAACCTAGCAAATTAAGGAATCATACCAAGCTGATAATCTAGTGAACCAGAGGGCCAAGCCTCCTTTGTGTCTTAATCCTATCTGTTCATTTGTGCAATCAGATAGTCCTGGTTTTTCTATTTAAGGTATTTTACCTCTCTCTCTAACAAATAATCACTAAAATGCCCAGATCTTGTTTAAATCATAAAAAATGCATCTAGATCCAAAAATTATGGACAAATAGTCAATGTTGATCAGAAAAATCCAATAAATCATTTAAAAATGCTTGTGAAGCTTGATTATATATGTTTCTCACTAATATCCCTAGACTTTGAGTTCTTGCTTATTTAATTTGTCAAATAACTCACTAATCATGAGTAATCTTTGGAACTCCTAATATTTGACTCTAATGATTATCTTGAGACACAAAAAGCATACTTGTCTCATTAGTGATCTAGATCTATATTTGATTGACTTGATTCAATCTTGAATATGATTTCTATTAGTAATGTTTAATCTTGATAATGGTATCTTAATGATTGATTTAAATCTTGTGAAACCCTTGTCATTTGAACTCATATCTAATCCATGACTTTACTCTTACATCAGTCAAAACTAGATCTAATCTTGAATACCAATGATGCTAATCTATCATGGTGATGATCTAGAGACTTGGCAATGACTTTAATAGTGATGATAATTAGGGTTAGCTTATAAGTTCCTAAGATACCTACATAGATCATTCATACTTGGAATACTCTTGACACTTGAATAATATCGAACATCTTGAAATTGTCAATCACAAGTGGATGACCTAACCTTAAGGTTAGTAGCAATGAATAACCCTAATATAGAACATTGGTACATGATATTTTTGTATATCATGATCTTGAACCTTGATCCACATCTTGATTGATCTAGGATGTACTTGAAACTTTGATTGAATATTTCTTGAAATCCTTACTCTAAATATTTGGTGAAAGGTGTGCTTTATATTTAAATCCTCCTTGAACATGCTAGAAGTATTGAATGATACTTGTATGTACCTCTTAAAAATCTTGGCTATGTATTTGTTTGATCTATTGTTCCCTACCGATGAGTCTTCCATTTTTCTATATTATAGTTTGCATCAAACTTGAAAACATAAATGATATTTCCCATTATGACTGCCAGTATTACTTGTTGAATATTGAGTAAAAGGGACCTCCTCATTCTAAGGGTGGAACTTGTACATGTCGAATAATCTCAAACTTGTACATGTCAATTGACCTCCTACCTCATATGGAGAGAAGGAGCCAGGTGACCTCCTCCATCTCGTCAGGGTGATGGAACCACATAAAATATATAAGCATGCTTCTTGATATCAGAAAAATGGTAAACTTGTAATAAAATTGAATTGCTCGAAAAAAACTCGATGTTTGAAAAAAATGTTCATTGACTACGTTTTGAACATCAGTCCTTCCAAGTACAAAACTTTTCTAGAAATGTTTTCAATTGTTCAATATCTGTTTTTTTTCAAAGCATGCTGATGCATTTGTATTGACTATGTCTCGATTTACCTAATTTTAGGCAAACCAAATGGATCTTTATGAAGAATTGATTGATCACTTCCACACTTGACACACTTTGATGAAAATGATAGATTTGCAAGATCATAATTTTGGGTTGGTTAGTCTTTAAACCTCTTATTTTATGAGTTATTATTTCTTATTGTATATTCTAGTGTGTGAGATCCTTTTGGGTCACTCAGAGACAGACACTTCAATCCTTTTACCAATGTCTAGGAAGTGGGATTGGGATTGGGGTTAGAATGGTTCCATGACAGTTGGTATCAGAGCATACACACTCTCATATGTAATAAGTAAATAATATATCGAGTCCCTTGAACCTAGGAAACTCTAAAGTCCATAATGGTAAAATTGAGGTGTCTAGGCTTCAGGTTCTGGCATAATCACCTCCTATCTATCTTCACGGTGGTTGAGGTTCCCCACTCTACCTAGCCTTAATTGATCTAGAACTAGACCTAAAGGTTCTCCATTGAAACCCTAGAGAGTCTTCCAATTATATTGTCTTATCTCTAAGGATTACATAGAGACCACCTATTAGTTTGAAGTAGGGTGACTCCTCGTCTCTTTCTCTACTAGATGTCATGACTGGATATGCACTCTCCCTAATTTTGAGTAGTACGGAAATCAACAAAATTGTGAAGTAAATTTTGGAGATATATAAATGATCAATATCCTATAATTTGATATACTCTTAACTCAACCTATGTGATTAAAGGACTCATAAATGGTTGTAACTTGCATATGGCCCCACGAACTCGTAGTCAAAAGGCAAGACCCTCTAGAACCAAGAATGATCAAAAGGGGAAGATTGAACCCGGCCGGTTGTAGCGTGGATGGTTCAGAACGGCTTGCCCCCCCGGGGGGTCCCGGGTTCGATACCTCCTGTAGCGCAACCGTATTTACCAACCTCTTGGGTCATCCGGGCTCTGGCACCTATTTGGAGGGGGGGGCTTCGGCCCATGCAGATCCAAAAAAAAAGGGGGAAGATTGATAAAAGGAAGATTGGGAAGAAAAGACATGAAGAAAGGGAAAAGACCATTGAGAATAAGAAAGTTCTTGAAGAAGAAGTTGAGAATGATGTAGAAAAAGGAAAAAAGATCCATGCTTAATAATGTTGATGGTGATGAGGATGAACCAAGAAAGGCTATCAAGGATGATGCTTGGAAAGTACAGACCAAAATATAGATGGATTCTATGACCAAATGGGAAAATGCACAACATCGATTATTCCTGGAGGAGTCCATATCACCATGACTGTCTTTACCCCTACATCTGAGCTCGTAGTCATGGAGATAGAGACAAATATAGAGGTTGGAATTGCAGTGGAGGACAAGCTCAATCGCAAAATCTAGCAATGAAAGAATCAATGAAATCATTATTAAATCTAGATAATGATCTTTTGTTTATGTAACCCTTTATAACTTTTTTAAATGAACCTTGTACTCACCATATCTTTGAAATTTGAAATTTTATGCCATATTTATGACTACCTCTAAATTGTCATCATGTTGTTTATTTAGAGTTGGGAAGGTAACCCCTTCCACCACATTTTTTTATTTCTTGACCTAATTCTTGAATAGGTCAGGTCTATGACAATGCTAATACTCAATCTTGAATCCCAATTTTAAATACAATGTTGACTATAGCTTGTGTCTAAATTCCTAGAAATACCTAAGTCCAGATCATTCATCAAATTTTGATACCATGGTACTAAAATTGGTGATTGACATCACAAATATTGCTCAAATGTTGCTCGAATATTTCTTAATTGTAGCTTAGATGTTGAATATGGATGAATGATCTCCCTTAATGTCTAAATTGGAATCTAAACCCTAAGCTTCAAAATGATTTGGCCTACAATCTTGATGTCTAAACTTTAACTCTCGATATTGATGTACACAATTTTGAAACATGATTATAATCACCCATGTGGATCTTGAGATTACCCACAATATAGCTAGTGACTTTCATATCCCCAAAAACATAGATCTTGTAGATGTTGACTCAGTAATATTTTTTTAGGATGATGGTGATGATTATATGCATAGCGTTAATTTCCTGAAAATGACATGGGTCTAAATTGGTCACCCACCTTGAATATGCTTGATGATGACATTGATCTTGAAATTTTGAAATATTACTAGATTGTTGTTATGGGTGGATGACCACACATGTGGTCTGGACAAGAAATAAAACCCTAGACTTGCATGCTTAGAATCCAAAATTTAGATGTTTGATTCTTGAATCATGGATTATAATCTTGTTAGTACCTAACCCAATTTAATTCATGAGGTATAATCTCAATTGTCGATCCCAATTCTCACTCAGCATGGAGACACGACTTGAAAGTGAACTCAATAAGTAAATGTTGATCTCTTGACCTCTTAATTGATCAACGCAAGTTTATGGGAGATTGTTGATGTGGTTGTAATGTTGAGGACATGATTTTGACTATATAGTTGAGGATGTTCGATTATTTAAGGATATGACTTGGATTGGATAGTCCCAAATTTTGAGGATGTATTTGAATTTTGGGGACAAAATTCCTCTTAATGAGAGAAGGATGTGACAAAGTGAGTTTTAACATAAGTATGGATTATTACTCTTTTTCCCTCATTATGTTCTCTTATGGACTTGATTTAATTTTCCATGGATACTTGACCAATATTGGTACTCAAATTCAAAATATAGTGATCAATGTAGATTTTATACACTTTGAGACACTACAAATTTGATTAATTTCCCACTTTTTCCAAAGAAGTAATATTGTCCATCAAACTTCACCTTCTGATCGTCAAACATTTTCTAAAGTTCACATTTTTGTGAAGCTATGGTCCAAATTTCACCCCAAATGGACATTCCTAATAATTTATACAAATATTTGAAGTTATATGCTAAAAACCCTTTTTATTTGTCTTTTTAATTGACCTTTTCCTGGTCAGCGATCTTAGGAAAGGGATTGGGGGCGAGTCTCATCCCTTGGATCCACCTTCCCATGGATTAGGGTTGGATCGTATGACCAAGGACTCGTCTTCAATCTCCCGCTGATTGCGGAGAAAAATTATTGTGACCAAAATGAGCAATCAGTCGTTCTTGACCCCGATTTGAAATTCTAACCGAGAAAAATTACTCCTCTCTTGATTTTGTGCCTAGATATACCCCATTTGACCACCATTAATGATTTGTCTCTCCATAAAGGCTTTCCTCTCACCCTCTTGTCTCACTCTAGCGACCATGGCTACGTTCAAACCTTGATCTAACCCTAAAGACCCCCTTTAGTGTTATAAATAGGTCCTCATGCTCGTTGCCGCCATACCTTGTGAGAAAGCCATCTCTCTCCCTCACCCTCATCCTAAAGCTCCATAATTTTCTCCTCCAATCATCTGATGTCAGTGTAGTGCCGCCGCCTAGCTTGGATTGGGTGTTTTGCCCTCGCTTCATCTGCCCACCGATTAAGGCACCCATCCACTTCACAAAGGATAAGCAAAGCCGAACGACACCTTTGTTGCCTTTCTCGACTCACCCTGCTCCAAGCTCACCTAAACTCCAATGAGGTCCTCCACCTAGTTTCTGGGATTGTGAGGAGAACTGAACGAAGGGGAAAGGGATCCCCAAACCGCCGGTTCAAGGAGGAAATCCCCCGGTCCAACAATCCAGCTGAACCAGGAAATTTAGCATTGAACCCAACAAATCAAGGAATCGGACTGGGTTGATAATCTAGTAAACTAGCAGGTCTCACCTCTTACATAGCTCAATCCTAGATGTTCATTTGTGCAATTGGACTTCTTGATTTTTCTATTTAAGGTATTTTACCTCTCTCTGATAAATAATCACTAAAATGGCTAGATCTTGTTTAAATCACAAAAAATGTATCCTAGCTCCAAAAATTATGGACAAATAGTTGATTTTGATCAGAAAAATCTAGGAATCATTTGAAATGCTTTTTAAGCATAATTCTAGATGTTTCTCGTTGATATCCCTAGACTTTGATCTCTTTCTTATTTAATTTGTCAAATGACTCAATAATCATGAGAAATCTTTAGAAATCCTAATATTTGACTCTGATGATTATCTTGAGACATAAAAAGCATACTTGACTCATTAGTGATCTAGATCTATATTTGATTGACTTGATTCAATCTTGAATATGATTTCTATGAGTAATGTATAATCTTAGTAATGGTATCTTAATGAATGATCTGAATCTTGTGAAACCCTTGATCATTTGACCTAATATATGACCCATGACCTTACTCTTACATTAATCAAAACTAGATCTAATCTTGAATACCATTGATGCTAATCTATCATGATGATGATCTAGAGACTTGACAATGAATTGAATAATGATGATAATTAGGGTTAGCTTATAAGTTCCTAAAATACCTAGGTAGGTCATTCATACTTGAAATAATCTTGACACTTGAATAATATTGAACATCTTGAAATTGTCAATCATAAGTGGATGACCTAACTATAAGGTTAGTAGGAATGGATAACCCTAATCTTGAACATTAGTACATGATCTTTGCATACATCATGATCTTGACCCTTGATCCACATCTTGATTGATCTAGGATCTACTTGAGACATTGATCTATTATTTCTTGGAATCCTTACTCGAAATCTTTGGTGAAAGGTATGCTATTATATTTAAATCCTCTTTGAACAGACTAGTAGTATTGAATGATACTTGTATGTACCTCTTGAAAATCTTGGCTATGTTGAATAATCTCAAACTTGTACATGTCAATTGACCTCCTACCTCATATGGAGAGAAGGAGCCAGGTGTACTCCCCCATCTCATTAAGGCGATGGAACCACACAAAATATATAAGCATGCTTCTCGATATCAACATAATGGGAAACTTGTAATAAAATTGAATTGTTTGAAATAAACTCGATGTTTGGAAAATAGTTCATTAACAACATTTTGAACATAAGTCCTGCCAAGTACTATATTTTTCTATAAATGTTTTCAATTGTTCAATATTTGCTCTTTTCAAAGTGTACCGATGTATTTGCATTGATTGCGCCTTGATTTACCTGATTTTAGGCAAACCAAATGGATCTTTATGCAGAATTGACTAGATCACTTCTACAATGGACACACTTTGATGACAAGGATAGATTTGCATGTAACACACTTTCATGGTCAACCTTGGAACTTTAATCACCAATCATCTTCCCTATTGTGAAATCAATAACTTTTGCTCATCTTTGAACTAAATGAGGGTCCTAATCATCCATTTTCTCTTGAATGTCCCTAATTGCATGAAGTGACTTGCTTTTGGACTTTATTGATGTAGTTTGCACTTAAATTGCTAGCATAACAGCCTTATGACATCTAATACTCTCATACCTTGAAATCAGTAATTTATGCACTTCTAGATCACTCTCTTATCAACCCCTAATCCCATGTTTCTATGATAGTTTTATAACACCTAATCTATGAATGAGACTCCTTTGTGTTGATGTTTTTGATCTTTGAACCAATGATTTCCTTGACCCGATTGATGATTTCAACCCCAGTGGATGTGTAAAATCAAATACCTTATGAAATGTTGTGACTAAGAAGCTAAGGTCAACCTCTTTTGGATTATATAATGTATGTGGCCCTTTTTCATCCTTAATTTCCCTCTTATGTGACAAATCTGACTTGATTTGTGCTCTTATGTTTGATTTCTTGATGGGGGTCTATATCTTCTCTTCTCTCTTCTAAATCAGAGATGGTCTATACTTTATGATCCTCTTGGCATGGATGTCCCATTTTATCCATATGTTGGGACCTTATGACCCAGGTCTTATGTGTTGGATTTTGGAATGCATGTTGATAATGTGGAATCCTATGATGCCTGGACTTAGGGACATACACCTATATTTGAGTGTGATTCCTATAGCACTAATTTGTAGATCTAATCCATATTTTATGTTTGGGCCTCTTGACTTGATGGACTATGTCCCTTCTTTCCCTATTATGAATCTTTAGACCATGAAATGCAAGTAAGTGACCTTAATCTTGACATAATCCTACAAAATGAATGGAACGTCAAAATGATATGAAACTTTAACCACACCTTTATGATGGAACCTAGTTAAATAAAAGACCATCAAACATACTAAGGCAAATTTGAACCTAGCTTGCAAAAACCCTAAAATGAGGCTAATTAGGGTTGATGATGAGAATCGAATTCATGTATGCAATCTTATGCTTAATCAGGTATTGCTTGTGGCTAGACGGTCAAGGATAAGTTAAGTTATGAAATCTCTAAAATCAGGTATGGGCTTTAATAATTATATGACTATGGCTTTCTTTCTTGAAATGTGATACATATGTGTCCTTGTTTACTTGCTCAAATATTGCCATGTAGTACTCTAGTATTGTACTTGATGTTTGTCATGTGTCGTTGTTTTGTAACTAGGAAACATTATATAAAAACTCCATTATAAAAATAGTGTGCACCTACCTATATTCTTGGGATAAGGACACGAGGCTGGGTGTCCTACTTGAGTTTTCAAGATAGGGCGAACCATGTCGATAAAAGGGTTAGATAATCTTGAGCACCCTTACGAGCCCTTCTGATGAGAACTTGGTTAAAGGTCTTGTGATATATGATGTTGTTGGTATAATTGGATGAAACGATATAAAACATGGACTTTCACTTTCCTAAATACTTGACTTGTTTATTCTTGTTCATTACTTCTACAAATATTTTCAAATTATTCAAGTTTGTGTATGTGTATCTTTTAGCCTTGTACTCAGAACCTTGTGTGTTTGACCCACATTGTTTCATATATTTTATAGGTCCAAAGATGGCTAGAAGTTGATGGGCTTGGTGAGCTATGTCAGGTGTACTTGTTGTAAGATCCCTAGTATACTTGAGAAAACTTGTAACATTGTACTCTTGAATATATAATTGAAAGATTGTAATGAAGAAATGTTTCTTATAATATCTTGTTGAATTTTGAGATGATGATTGGTGCCTTTATCTTGTTATTTGTTCGTGTATGCTAAGCTTTACGCTTCCACATTTGCACTTTGATAATACCATGCTAGGGATGGACTCCTAGGTCCTATCTCCATTAATTGTGTGTTCATTTGGAGTTAGGATTTGAGTAACAAATGGTTATGTGACACTGAGCCTAAATGGATAGAGTGGTTTTCAGTTCATGTGGTTGTCAATTGATGGAAACCACCCATGGGAATTGTCTTCTTAGAGCAGAGTGTAGGTTTTGGTTGCATGGTGGCTTGAGAAAAGATGACTTTCCATGGAGGAGTTGGGCTTGTATTTATAGGTGGTTAGTGGGGTTTGGAACCCTCTCAGGCGCCTACTATTAAGTTTTTAGTTGACATGAAGTTCAAGAGGTGATTGTGCATGCAGGACGATAGGTCTTGCGTCATTCAACATTCCCCTTGGTAGATGAAAGGGCATAAAACCAATCAGTAGGCAAAGTCAAGGTTTACATTGTGGACAAATTCTTCCTTTCCAATGGTGTATGGAGTCATCCATTCCATTAGTAGACATAGGTAGAAATTCCATCGATCAGTGAGTGCAGGTTCTTCATCAGTAGACAAGTGCCTGGGTTTTTAGTGGCATCTAATGCGCACCGATTTCCATCAATAGATGATTTCTGATGAGAGTTCCATCAGTTGAGTGCCAATGGAAACTCTGATTGTGTCTAGAGATGACAGTTCATGCTGGAGAAAACCTACTCTGGGGTGTGTCTATTGGTGTGTGAAGGGCTTTTACCAATGAAGTCTTTGACCAACAAAATCATCAATTAATGAAGAGACTGATTAATGAAAATATAGTACAATTATCAAACATTTCCTTTTTATGCTAGTCGGTTAGCAGGACCACCACCTCCTAAGATGACATGTATAGAATGAAGCTCAAACCTACCATGAAAGTAAAGGAATTGGACAAAACCACATGAATCAACGTAAAATTAAAGAAACATACATAAAAGCTACTGTGAAAGTGAATTAGGAATATGAATGTAAAACTGAGGTAAAAGTACAAATAAAATTAGAATGAATATCCATTCATCAAATAACACAACATAAATGTTCTCATCCTCAAGTAACACAAAATCTAAAAACCCACCAAAGGAATAATCCAGTCCATGGGATTACCTCATCTTAACATCATGCATAATTCCCTACCACCTATTATTCCCAAGCTTCTCAACTTCCTAATATAACAGAATACATATATCCATGTCTTCATTTCCAATATTGCGTCTCAAAAACACTTTCCCATCACTACCCTAATACCAAGCACGAGTATGAGTTTCATGAGAGTTTAGAAAATCTCATAGATCAGCAAGTAAGCATACAACCTAACATTGGGAGCATGAAAAAGGTATCAAAATGAAAGATACATCGTCTCTAGGTGGAATATGGATAAAAGGGGTTGCATAAGGAAGATACAGATTTCTTCTCTATTTGAATGTTAGATTGCATTTCTTTGTACAGAATGATTGACAAGATTTACTTGTTATGCACGTCGGCTTCTTTTCTTTACTTTTGATGGTACGTCTCTATTACGTAGAGAGGGTATGGAAGAAGTAAATAGAGTTAGGAGGGGGTATTCCACCCTGAACTTAGGGTTTGACACTTGGTTGGGGCTTTTTATTTTTTTGGTAGATGGAAGGTAAGAAGACGGAAGAAGTGTACAAGAGGGATCAGACCAACTCAAAACTTGATTTACAATTCAGTGCACCTAGTGGGAAAATATGATTCCTCTTAGCGCAAAAAGTGACATGATAAGGGGAAAATATGATTCCATGAATTTCTTTCACTAGTACATAGAAGACATTCGTGTTCAATCCCTCTCAGCTCCTCAATTACTTCTGATCTTTTCTAGGGAAACATGATGTTTGGGCTCTTAGGCCACATAAGTGATTTCTAGCCATTGCTTTGTTTCAAAAATTGGTCATCAATGAGGGTTTGCATCGATTATGGGAAAATGATAGAAACTAGATGCAATGCAAGGATAAAAAGATGAGATTTTGAATCTAATTTGGTTAGATAATGGAAAATGATAGAAAATAGATGCAATGCAAGGATACAAATATGAGATTTTGAATCTAATCTACTTAGGTAATGCATATCTTTATTTAGAAAATTAATTTTGTGAAAATTTAAAGTAAGATCTAAAACAAAAAAAGTACAAATTAAAATAGAATGGTGTCGGTGGAGTGAGACAAGTACCACCCACCTCACCTTCAATTTAAATATATACCCGTCCCCGAGAAAACACTATATACAAAATAGAGGGAAGAAATCCACAGATATATAAAAAATGGAGGGAAGAAATCTGTAGGGATCATCCCAGTGGCCTTGGAAACTCGAAGAAGGTCCAGCTAAAGGGAATGTTGAAAAAGGTTGGTACCGTACGAAAAGGATTGCCATGGTGCACCTAGTAGTTGGGTGGTGTGGCAACTGCAAGGGGCTTTTTGGAAGATCAAAATGATGTTTCTTTTCACTTCACAAACCATCCACTAGGATCCAAAAATATTCCTCCATCAGTAGAGGATGTGTTGTTGATGTGTGTGGATCAGGAAGAGAAGGTACATAATAAGAGCAGTGCATGCTGGTGTCTTCTGGATTGGTTTTTCCAAGAAGATCTATGGTGGATCAACTTTTTTTAACATGAAGGTAATATATGATGAATCTACCATGTTTAATGCCAATTGTGGTAGATCAAGTGAGGTTTTGGATTTGTCTTCCTCTCATCACCTAGATCTATATGTAGGAGGTGTGGTGTTGGAATGGGAGGAACTATCCCATCAGTAAGATCATCCCAGTATGGATCTTTATGTGGTTATGTTACCTACGTATAGAATGAACCAATCAACAGTTGGGTAAATAGGAGCATTGAGATGTGCTCTTGACCCAAGTCATTGCTTCGGTTCCTCCATGCATTGTATATCCATCTCATCAAGGGGTTAGGAGGAACTAGAACAAAAAAGTTTGCATCATTATCAAATAGTGTAGGCATGTAGACTTCTTGTAGAGATGGGAACTCCTCATCTGGATCTTCTTGATATAGGATAAAGATTGGTGTGGTTGAATGTAGAGATCTTACTCAAGAAGTTCCCATTCATTTGAAACAATCGAATATGTACTTGAAGTTATATGTTCATTTTATAGAGTAGATTCATCAATTTGGTTGATCATTGAGAATTTTGGGGTTAGGGAATGCAAAAGGGAAGGGTAGTAGATCTTAAGTTCTACTACCATGCAAGTGTCATTATCTTCCTTTTTTTGATATTGATGTCTCAAAGTCCCTAATGTGGAGAAGGATGGAGTATAAGTTACATGTCAACCTCTGTCTCTAGTTCTATAGCTTGTGTCATTTTTGTCGATTTTGGAATCCTTGACATTAGGATGGTATCATCATCCTCGTCATAAAAAACCATCAACTCTAGTTTCTGACTCTGCCTTGGATAACTCTCAGGTCAACCTCGATCATCTTGTAAATTTGTTGTGATGCACATTGAGCCATTTGTGCTTCTAGCCTCTCCTTCTCAGCTAGCTACTTCTCCATCCTTGTCTATATGGTTTCTAGTCTCTCCCTTGATTTGGGTGAATATTGGCTTTCATAGTACAAATATTCTCCATATTCCCTAAAATATTGATGATAGTACTCCCCCTCATTATGATATTTCTTTGTATGATGGGGTGCCTTAGAGTAGCCTCCAGAATGTCATGGACTAAAACTAGCATTATATCCACTTGATAAGTCATGACATCGTGCCCGACCTTAGTCCTTCCCAATGTTTCTTTAAATTCTAGAGATGCATGGGAGCAATTTACTAATGTATGATCATAATTACCACACACTTGGCATTGTTGCACTACAATGTTCACCACTATGTTTTGAATGATGATGTGTTTATCAAGAAGAAAGAGAATGTAAATTTATAATATTTTCAATGTGATCAAATGAAAAAGAAAAGACTTAGCTACTCTGATTAGATTAAAGCAAATAGTGATTTTGTTGACCTCAATAGTGGCCGAATTTGATGGATGTATTTTGTATGCTCAAATTCACTTGAGATGTAAACTCCCTAGAGCTTACCTTAATCAACAGATATGACAACAATACTCGCAAGTGGGCGAATATTATCATAGTATAGTTAAGGATCAATTCCAAACAATGATTTAAGAATTGGTTGATAGATTTGGCAAACTAGGAAGAATATTTAACACAAGGATTGTTAGTCGATGATTATTACAAAAAGTAAGAATATAAGAGTTGAATCAAATCTAAGATTATTTGTGTATGGGAACACTGGGGTAAATTAGTTTCACCACCACTGCCTACATTTTCTCTCTCACTAGATCATAAACAAGCATGAAAACATAACATTGAGGATGGGTGAATCCCTCTTTCAGTGTTATTATTACACTCATATAGATGTAACTCTAGGCTCACTATTGCATTACATAAAGACCTCTACCCATTTCCATGGTAAACACCAATCTAAAGTTATCATCAAGGGTTTATCAAGAATCAATTAGCATCATAGATCTTGGACTCAAATTTCTCTACACCCAAGATCATGATAAAAATGAAAACATACAGATCACATAAGCAAACAAGCATAAAATAATCAATTTGAAAATGCAGAAGATTCATATAGATTTAGATGAAGTAAAAGAACAAAATCGGGAAATGGGGTTATTCCTCACATAGTAGATTAAGGAACTACTTTCTCCTCATGGTGATACTAAAAATAACAGGGTAAAGGAAGGAGATATCCATCATCTTTGTCGATAGAAGATATGCAACCTTGGTGTGTGTGACAATAGCCTTCATGCACGGAGACGGGGTTAATCGAGTGTAGTAGTAGGATACACCCTGGACTATCGTCGGGTGCCCTTCTGCATTGTCATCCTTCTTGGTTAAATTTGATCTGCAAATAAGGAAGCAAGATGTGGAAGGATGGTGTCGAAGGTGCCAACAATCTTCCTCTTTTGAGGTCAAGATGTTGAGCCTAACTGCCTTTGCGGTTTTTGGTTGATGTAGTCATCAAATGATGGAAACCATCGATGGGGCCTTCTTGTAGAGGAGTGAACAATTTACATCCCAGTGACTGGAGAAGAGATTCCTTTCTATGGAGTAGTGGGCTTGTATTTATATGTGTCTAGTTGGGTTTGAAACCCTCCCAGTCATGTATTATTATGTTTTCAGCCACCATGGAGGTGAAGAGGCTGATGTATGATGAATTGAGAGGTCTCATGTCATTCAGCATTTCCATCACAGATGAAAGGGCAAAAAACTCATCAGTAGGCAAAGTTAGAGTTTCCATCTGTAGATAGAGTTTTCCTTTCCATTGGTGGAAAGTCTGCCTTTTCATTAGTAAATGGAGGTAGAAATTCTATTGGTAGGCGGGTGCATGTTCTTCATCAATAAACAAGTGTACGGGTTTTCATCACTAGTCTATGTGTGTAGATTTCTTTTGGTAGATGAGTGCATGTGGGATCATCATATCTTAAGATAGTGTGCATAAAATGAAGCTCAAACGTTCCATGAAAACTAAGGAATTGATGAAAATCATGCAAATCAACATAAAAGTAAGAAACATACGTAGAAGCTAGTTTTAAAGTAGCATTAGGAATATGAATACAAAAGCAAACTAAAAATTCAACTAAAACTAGGACGAATATCCATTCATTGATCATCTACATGAAGAAAATCTCATAGGCATAAGGCTATTTATTTGCTCTTATGATCTTGTGTCATGAAAGATATCTAACAAAACAAGTCTTTGCCTGCTATGAATCTTGTCTAATCCATATAATAAGAAATTCCAACCATATTCAATGAGAAAAATCTTCTATTCATGAAATCAAAACCAAATATTAATATACATAAAAACTAAGATATTAAAATAGTTTCATGTCGGGACACTCCCTAATTTTGAAGAAAAGAGGTTTAGCTCCTCATGATATTGGTATTATTCATAGAATGGAGAGAAATAATGAAAACAACCATAAGAACTATTAGACAAAAAAGAAACTCCTTAGAAGACTCTAACAATATGGTCGAGGATGATTCTGGGTTGTTACCATCTGTTAAATTTGCCTCTGGATGGACATGGGCGATGAAGAACTCTTTTTCCCCTTGATCAACAACTATCAAACACATCTAAATGAGATAAGGAAACTTTTCCTCATAATTAGGTCTTAAGGGATATAACGTTCTACATGTGATCACATTTATCATATACAATCTGTAACTTTTAGTAAAAGTTGTTGCGTAGGGTCAAGGTTATAAACCTAGGTGTTGATGCATTAACCTTATTGGTTGTAGTAACCTAACTTATTATCAATAAGGTTGATTCTATAAACCATGAGGTTGATGCATGGATCCTATGGTATTCTAGAAACTATTTTGAGGGCAATAAAGTCTATTCTATGGACTATATAGTGTTTTTTGGCATTTTATCAATAAACTTTGTATTTCCTATATAAACATACATTTATGAGCAATCCAAGTATCTATAACTAATTTTTTGCAAGATCACTTATAAAGAGTAATGAAATTTATGTACATGCTAGTAAACCACTATCTAGTGACATATGCATAAAAATATATGCAAATCAAATTAATTTTCTAATAGAAACACACTAAAATGAGAAAAAATTGTATAGTTGTGTGAGCATAAAACTCCCCCAAGATTAAATTATTGCTCATTCTCAAGTAAATACTACACTAAGATTTGGTTAAAGTAGTTTGTAAAAAGACATGTCATTGTAAAGACAAATTCACAACCAAATATTCACCGAATGGTCCCAAATAGGCCCATCCAACCACTCGAAATACAGTTGCTTGAAAACTTGACATGTTGATATAATGTGTGCAAACACAAGTGTATGGTCGTCAAGCAATGAAGGGAAAATGAGCCTTGAGTTGTCAAATCTCAAAGAGTTGGTCCACTAGAAAATGTTACTACCTAATGGTGGGTTTCCTCCCACAAGCACCCTTGTTTACCATCCTATAAATTATGCAATGAAGCTCAAACTTATCAATTCACAATGATGGTGACTTTCTAAATGATGGAACGATTGGTTTTGGCAAAGTGAATTTTGTGTGGTCATCTCCTATGCTCATTGTAAGGAAACCTCTCCTTGTCTCAACAATGATGTCAGTAGGCACCGAGAAGAGTCTGCTTAGAAATAATTGTGCATTGTGGTCTTCCTACATCTCCATGACCACAAAATCAATGGGGTAGGTAAACTTTCCAACTTTCACCAACACATCAACATATATTTCCAATGTATGTACTATAGACTTATCTTTTACTTCTTCATCATCATCATCATCATCATCATCATCTAATCCTCAATTCCATCCATGTTGGGCTCAACTACATGGATCCTTCTTTTCCAATCATCTACATTACATGTCTTACTTTGATCAAGATGTCAGCAACATGGATCCTTCTTTTCTAGACAACTCTATTATGGGTCATACTACGATCAAGATGTAAAATTCAAAGTCTCTCTTTATAAGCACTTCTCGAGTTAATTTAGGTATACCTATACTTCTTTTAATTGTTCTTGATTCAATAAGCTTGCTTTGAATATGTATCTCTATTAATCTATGTTGCATATGTCCATACTATCTTAGACAGACTTTGCACAACTTGACATTGATGCTCATCACCCCCACTTTTTTCCTGATATAGTTATTCCTCAAATGATCTTTTCTTTTCATCCTATACATCCATCTCAATACACACATTTATGTAACATTCATCTTATTGAGACCTTGTTTCTTTACTACCCAACATTCACTCCCATATAGCATTGATGGCAATATAGTTGGACTATAAAACTTGTCTTTTAATATGAGAGGGATATTCTGGTCACATACTACTCTAGTTTTACTCCTCTACTTCAACCATCATATTGTGATCATGTGACAAACATCATCTTGAACCTCACCCTCCCTTTCAATAATAGAACCCAAGTAACAAACTTTTTTTATGTTGAGGTACCTCTCCTAGGCATGGCTATATTTGAGCCACCCCAATCGATAAACCCTAGACCAGACATGTGGTGGCAAGTTATTATCGTGCCACACTCGATTGTCTGAAATGTCGTCACAGGGCTAACCCCTTTCCAATGCACCTTCCATGAGGTTTTTCCTTTTTAATTCATCCTCGAGAGGATTTGAACCCAGGTTCTCCTATTTAACATAACACCTCGTTAACCAGTTGAGCCAAACCTTGGGATGCTCCAAGTAATGAAACTTATTGCATATTGGTACATCATTCCATCCAACTTGAGACAACCATTCACAATGCTAGACTGGATTAAATTACAGTGCATATATTCAGTTTTGCTTCTATTAGTTATACATCTATTAGATTACAATGCATTTCTCTAAAGTAAATTTTTACTATTTAGTATTTCTTTTCTTTCATTGGTCAACATGATATCATCAGTAAATAACATGCACCAAGTGATATTATCATGAACGTGCTATGTCAACACATCCTTAACAAGAACAAATAGATATGGGCTGAGTGGCAATTCTTAATATACCCCAACGCTGATAAGAAAAGTTTGTTTCTCTCCTCAAGGAGGCCTCACACTTGCAATTGAGCCATCATACATGTCTTTAATCAGGTCAAAGTATTGGATAAGCATGCCCTTTTTATGCAAGACCCTCCATGACAATTCCATGGGTACTCAATCATAGGCCTTTTCCAAATCAATAAACACCATATCTAGATCTCTTTTGTTTTCTCTATACTTTTCCACAAGCCTCCTTATAAAAAAAACAACACATGTTGTTGATCTTTCCAGCATAAAACCAAATTGGTTGTCTGATATCAGTATTATTGATCTGAAATTTTGCTTAATAACCCTCTCCCAAAGCTTCATAGTGTGGCTCATCAACTTGATACCTCTATAGTGTGTGCATCTCTGAACATATCCTTTATTCTTGTAGATTGGGACTATAGCACTATTTCTATGTGCATATAACACCTTCTTTGTCTTTGTAATCTTAAAGAAATTTGTTAATCGCATAGCTCCTTCATCCCACATTCTCTTCCTTACCTCAATGTGAATACCGTCTAGACCTCATCCTTTTTCCTTTTCATCTTTTTCAAGCATTCTTGACATGAGATAGTAAAACTCATCGTGTGTAAGTGATATCTCTTGCATTCATCTCATTCAAGTATCTTACATTTTTCACAATATCTCTAATGAAAATCTTATGAAAGTAGTTTCTTCATTGGTTATTTATATAATCATCCTTCACCAACAATCTTCCATCTTCATTCTTGATGTACTTGACTTGACTCAAATCTCTCCCTTCCCAATCTTATATGATCCATTTATTAATATATTTTTTCCCTTATCTAGTGTTATATATATAATCAAAGTATATGGACCTTGCCTCTTGAACTGTATGTATCTCTAAAAAGTTACATTAGCTCTAGATTTGGGCAAGATCCTATTGATATCCCTTTTGAGTTTAACAGAATTTTGCAATTCATCATTCCACCAACAAGTCTATTTCTATGGAGCCCTACACCCTTTCAACTCTCCTAAAACATCTTTGGAATTTTTTTTTATGAGGGGCTCGTACTTTTGCACAATAGAGTTAACATCAAAATTCAATTTCCAAGGTCTCTCCATGATGCATTATCATTAAATGTCAATTTATTTTCTCCTTCAAGATTCCACCTCTTGATCCTTCTATCTCAGTTTCTATTATGCTTACCGTTGTTGATATTCATGATCACATCCAAAATCACCATCCTAAGTTGGGTGGTGAATTCTTCCTCAAGGATCACTTTACAATCCTCGCATACTTTGTGATGCATTTGTATTGTAAGGAAGTAATAAATTTGTATAAAACTACAACCACTCTTTTTTTTCACTAAATGTGTATTTAAGTCACTAAGCAACCACAAACTCTAAAATCATATCATAAGCAACCATAAAATCTAAAAAGCTCTATCCTTTTCCATTTCTATTATCATATCCAAAACCTCCATAAACTCTCTTATATCCAGCATTGCTACTCTCCACATGGGTCATTTAAGTCGCTCCCAATAATGATATTCCTCATAGTTGGTATTTCTTGCATCATTTCATCCATGTTATCCCAAAAATTCTTATTTGCCTCCTCACTATTGCCAACTTGGGGGGAGTTACCATTAGTTATGTTAAGAATCTATCCTTAAGAACGACCTTGATAACTATGATTCTATCACCCATCCGTTTGATCTTGACAACATCATCCTTCAACATCTTCTCAATAATAATTCCAATGTCATTTTTATATTTGTCACTTCATGTATACCAAATTTTTTACCATGTGTTTCAAATTTCTCTAAATTGTTCCACTTTCCATTTGGATTCTAGTAAGCAAACAATGTTAACTCTTCTTCTAATCATAGTATTCACTATCTCCAAAGACTTTCCTATAAAAAAGGATATATTCCAAGATCCCACTCTAATTCATTTTTGTTGAACTTACTTTTTTACATGTCTCCTTCAAAAATGTTGTCTTTGCACATTTTTCACTACATCTAGGCAACGATGCAGCGGGTTAGCTTCTTTACCCAAACCCATCCTAGGTGTGGAAGCCTTTATTTTTTTCAATACAATAGAGTTTCGCTGTGCTAAAATCCCCTTGCAAATTTATCACTACACCAGGGTATTGATGTAGCACGTTGTTAGGTAGGGATGCTCCAATTTTTTTTGAAGGACCCATGTCATAAAAAGAGCGACAAAGTTTAATGGTTGGTGGTCAAAAACCACCAAGGCATCCTCCTTTACTCGTGCTTGGGACCGGAAACATTTTCATAGAATGTACAAAAACTTATCTGCATTGTGAATAGTCATATTAGTGCCCTTTGGTTTCTTTAATTTCAGTTTCTTAAAAGTAGAATTGGGAATCAAATTAATATGTTCCCATGAATAACATAGCACCTTTACAAATGACAGACTCCCTATAGAGCAAGGAATGTTGAAGTATCTCATCTTTTGTGGAAACTTCCTCTGAATCAAGGTGTTGACCTACTCATGAACTACCACCAGATCATTGTATGTGATCTTCATCTTCTTGTTAATTATATTAAAAAACTTCCCATATGTAGGTTTTCATTCTATTGCCTCTACAAAAGGGACATTAGTTTGTAGCTTACGTAAGATATCTAAAAAATGCTTGGACTGCTTGTCAATATTTCTTGTCCTAATGTTATGAGGGAAAGGTATTGGTACTATGACCTTGTGTTGGTGTGGAGGCATGCATGTTTTCATGGGGGTATGTTCCTCTCCCAAGATTGTTATAAGTACATCTACCTCATTCTCATGTAAAGGGTGGTTCTCCTCCTGAATGGTAGATTAGGGTGGTAATAATGGGCTCCTATAAATTGCCCCCCTACTTGTGCATGTATAGCCTTGATAATCTTTTCACACCTCAAGGTCTTTTCTTTGACAAGTTAATGATTTGCTAGGTCTCTGTGTGTTGGCTTCTTTAAGTCTGCAGCATCTGCTGCCAACTATGCAATCTAATATTTTAAGATGTGGAGTTTTTCTCCATGATTCTATATCTCTTAGCAAGATTGATCAAAATATAGTTCATTCTTCTAATATATATTTGTTAAATATGTCTTATATCTTGTCTAACTGGATAAGACCTCCACCTTGAGCATTTCCCTTGTTTTTCCTTTTGTAACATTGTCCCATGTAAATGGCATCTTATCATATGCACTTGTCTTTGGAATGCAAGTATAATAACTACTTTGTCAACATTATGAGTTGGGACTTTACTTTTTACATCTCCTTTGTCGACATAGAACTTTATGTTTCTTATGGATTCTCATGATCTCCTCATCATAATTGATTCATGTCCATGTTCCTCAAGATCTCTTGGCATCTATCAACATAACTTTTAAGTAATAAACCTACTCCTATAGAGTCAAATGTGGTTATCTATGACATGCAATCTATCACAGAACTAGAATACCAGTGCCATGAACCAAACGAATACCAAAGACAACATGTGGAAGCGTGAAATGCTTAGCATACATGAACAAATAACAATATAAAAGCACCAATCATAATATCAACATTCAACAAGTAGTATTAAGCAACATTGTTTATTACAAGTTTTCAATTTCATATTCGAGAGTACAATTTTACAAGTCTGTCCATGTATACTAAGGATCTACAAAAAAAAACACCTGACATAGCTCACCGAGCCCATCAACTTCTAGCCATCTCTAAACCTATAAAATAGGTAAAACAAGGCGGGTCAAGCACACGATGTGCCGAGTACAGGGATAAAAGATACAGATACATAAGCTTTGTATAATTTGAAAAGATTTGCGTAAGTAAACGAGTATGAATAAATGAGTTAAGTACTTAGAAAAGTGAGAGTCTTTGTTTTATGTCATTTCACTCCAATTATACCATAAATACCATGTATCTTAAGGCCTTTGATCAACTTCCCATTGGAAGGATATGTAAGGGTGCTCAAGATTAGCTACCCTTTTATATGTGAGAGGCCTCAATAACTAAAGTCATTGAGCAAAACCCTGTTTCAACATTTTTATAATGGAGTTTTCTATATTATATGTGCAAGTTATAAAACAACGAGAAGAGACAAGCACCAAGTACATACTAGAATAGTACATGGCAATATTTGAGCAAGTAAACAAGAATACATATGTATCACATTTCAAGCAAGAAAGCCATAGTCATATAATTATTAAATCCCATACCTGATTTTAGATATTTAATAACCTATCCTTGACCATCTAGATATTAAGCAACACCTGGTTAAGCATAAGATTACATACATGCATTAGATTCTCATCATTTACCCCTAACTAGATTCATTTTAGGGTTTTTGGCCAAGTTAGGATTCAAGGTTGGTTTATTACATGTTTTATGATATTATAGTGATTTAGTGGTCATCAAGGAGGTGTGGTTCAGCTTTCACATCATTTGGAGGTCCCACACATTTTATATGATCATTACAAGATTCATGTTCCTCATGTACTATCTAGGTCAAAAGGACTCACAATACGACAATAAGGTTCTTCATCATCAATACAAGATATCTGAGTAAAAGAGAATATATATTAGTAAATTAGTGACACAAGAAGCATATTTGAATATAGGTGGATGTCTCCTAGGGCAAGGCCTCAAGTTCCCACATTGGTATCAACATGCCCACATACATTCAATCATCATCATAGTTCATATATGCCATCAAGGTTCAACATGAGTCTAGAGTGGGACATCCACATACAAGATATCATGAGGGATAGAGTACAACCTGATTCAAGACAGGGGAAACCAAGAAAAATGACCCACATAAGCATTTAGGTGTAAGAACCACAATTCAAGGCACCAAGGACACATTAGACAAATTAGGATTACAAACATCATAATAGAGAGAGGGGTGGACCATAGTCATTAAATTCAAAACACATTAAGGATAGCAATGAGTTTCATGCACAAGATAGGCCATGCATAACACTTGAAGCAAGAGTATAACATGCATTCTCATAAAAAGGCATAACAATGCATTTAGAGCCATATGACTAAACATAGCAAAAAGGGCACTTAGGGATGACATTATAGTCAAGAAGGAACGAAGATAACTGATCTTTGAGGTTGATTAAGCATTAGTCCATAATAAGGAGCATGATTAGCAATCTAGGACAAAGTTCATCATTTATATTCAAAACATGCCACATGAGTTCATCATTGAGCAAGAAGGGTGATTAGGTTTCTACATGGCGATCCAGCGTCTCCAACCAGTCCCATGTATGGAAATTCCCAGCCCCACACTTGCTGGGTGCACTGCTACCAGACTCCTGTAGTCATTCTCGACTGCCACTATGCGATTGTGTGGTGCTCACAGTCGCTGGCCACCGCCCTGCTCCCTTGGGCTCGGCGTACATGGCGTCACGCCACTGGGAAGTCAGATTCATTGAGCCGTTGTGTGGCTGAGAGGATGTGGGAGGGGTGGAATGGCACCTACAATCCTAGCCGCGAGATCTCAATCTCACAGACCTGGGTCGTCGTCCCCAGACCATGCCAGGCTGTGCTTTTTTGTGCCCAAGCACGGTGGTGTCGAGGCCGCTAGAGCTCACCGATGTGGGGTACAGATGGCGCCATACCCTCTAATACAAACCTCCATGCAGCCATCCTGGTCTACCGAGCCATGGCAGACCTAACCATGGCCTCGGTTGGAGGCGGGGTGCGCTAGAGAAAGAACGCCCAAAACGACCACCATGGCGGTGCTAGGGTAAGGAGATGGAGAAAAAGAGAGAGGTGGAACCCTAGGGTGCGAGAGAGGGAGAAATGAACGGGGAATGATTGGGAATGAGAAACAAAAGCTTTTGGCATGGCCAAATGAGGCCAAAGGTGTCGAGACGAGAAGGGATTGGTTGGGGACAAAGTTGTTGTAGTAGGTACTATAGTGTAGGGACTCGAGGTTAGAGACGACCGAGAGTCGTTAGATGGTAGCTTGATTCGTGACCCAAGAAAGGGGAGGGCTGAGATCACCTACAAAGTAAAAACAAGGTATTTTTGACATGTCAAGGGAGGGTGCCACATGATGGGCCGTGTGCCCCCACATTTGGCATAATAAGGGTCAAAATTGAACCAAAACAAATAAATCACTTGAAAATTTGACCCGCATTTCATTAGTCCATAACTTGGGCTCTGGAGGTCCGATTGAGGCGATTCTTGCGCTGTTGGAAAGATAATTAAGTCCACTACAACATGACAGATATTACAAACCCAAAATATCATTGTGATGAGGTTTAGTATTAGAAGAAAAAGGTAACATGATACAACATGATATTTAGTCCAATTTCTCAAACTAGAGCCACATATCATGAGATTAGAAATAGATGTGACCAAATTGGAGCATATCAACCTTTAAACTATTAAAGGTACATGAAAAGGATTAAGAGGTCAAATGTTGAGAGAGAGGGGTACAATATATGAGAGAGGAAAATTCAAGTTATCACACAATCCATGGTAGAAAATCTTTCATTGGTCATACATGTTGATCTCATGATGAGGACACTTCACCAACTTGTTACTAAATTTCTACCAAGAATCAGGGTACACTCATTCATGCCATGCTTAAAATGTAAATTTTACCCTTCAATTACACCATCTTTTGGGGCAGGATATAGTGCTCAAAGAATTTATAATCATCTCATCCCAAGCCCCTACAGAGTTTGGTGCCAAACTGATGAACCAAGTCCTTGATTTATCAATAAAAGAAAACTAGAAAATATTTAGATATATCATAATGGTTGGTACCCCATATATCTTCATTGTGTCATAACATTCCACAAATGAACATATATATTATGGATTAGGTCTTCATGAAGGTGTTTGTGGGATGATTGAGTATTCAGCGGTGCCACCTAAATGGATTTTGTAATTGCCACATCAGCTGCTTCATGATACATGGGACTCTATTTTGTTGTTGTATATGAAGCTATAATCATGTTTGATATTGTATGATGTGGCTATACCTCAATAGGGATTTGCATTTGCTTTGGCCCCTTGACCACTCGTCTTGATTGTCTCTAATTTCTTTAGTTGATCAATGATTGGTATGAGTAATGGATAATTGAAGTTTCTTCCTTTCCATAATATGTGATCTAGTTCATAAAAATATAGTGTGAAGTCATCATCAAAAGTATCTCTTGTCCTTACCATGCATATGTACCTAATATGAGTGTATGGAAATGTAAGATTTACAAATAATTAAAATATATATGGCCTAGAGTGGGAAGTATTGGCATTTTTAATGCTTGTGGTTCCATTCACCAACTCCACGAAAACAGTGCCAGAAACTTTGCACACTAATAGCACACATGCCAATGCAAGTGTACAAGCATCAAGTAATAATAGGAAAATTAGCACTGAGTTGTCAAACCTCAGAGAGTTGCACCACTAGAAATTTCTACTAACTAATTATGATCATTTGAGTGTATAAAAAGGTTGGTTTGCATTGTTTATTAACTAAGAAATTAGATTAAGAAAGTTAACTATAAGTGATTGAAATCAAGGTGAGAGATTACCTCAGAAGAATATTTAGAATTTGCATTATACTCTTAGACCGCCCATCTATTTGTGAAAATATGTGGTATTTTACGTTTGATATTGTGCCTAGATCCTCTTAGATTTGCTTCCATAACTTGAAGTGAAATTTGATAGAGGAACTCCATGTAGACAATAAATGTATTCCTAAACATATAGGTTGGAAATCTCTTTCACTTTCATTGTCTCCTTTACATGTATGACATTAGGTAGAATTATCACAATGCTTTATCATCACCCACATGTCAATGTACCCTTCCTAGTCATGTGTAGGCCAACCACAATCCATGATGATGTGTTCACATTTCCATTCCAAAATCTTGAAGGTATGAAGTAGACCTCCTAGTCTCTAGTTCTCTACCTTGATCCTCTATGGAGTACAATATTTAGAAACGAACTTAGTGATGTCATACTTCATACTTCTCCACCACAAGAGCATGCAAATTAGTATACATCTTAGTTGTACCAGGATGAGTAGGGTACTTTGACCAATTGTCTCACATAGAATCTTGGTCTTTAACTCTAACTTCTCATCAACACATTATATTTATATATAAACGACAACCATTGATAATCATATTAGATTTGTTTGAGGTTTGGATGAAAAGGAAGAGAGTTCAAGATTTAAATAAGATTTTTGATCTTCATACAACTCAGATTGTAGACTAGGATGATATCGATATTAGCAACATGAACATGCTCGTATATGAATTAAGGATTACAATTCTCTTGGTTCTCCATTTTCCTCCATTTAGTATTGGATAGGTATGTACACATAATTATCTTCGTTCTATGAGCATCTATGACCATATTTTCCTTACTAGAGAGATAAGAAAAGGTGATAGTGTAATCCTGCAGGTATCTAGCCATAGATATAGTCTTACATTCATATCCTTCTATGTTAAAGCATACTTCTAGTTTTTAAGGTTAGTGAAGATGTCAAAGGTTGAGCCATATAGGTAGTACCTCTAGACTTTGAGGGCATAAATGATTGAAGTTGATTCCAAATCATGGGTTGGGTAATTAAGCTCGCCTATACAAATCTTTATTCCAAAATAATTTAAAAAAACATCCCAAACTCGTCCAAGATACATCAAAATATATCGCAAATCCTTCATTGTCAAAAGTTAGTGGTTAGATGGGTGTTGATGTCATGTTATGATACAACACCTAAATGTTGGACTTAGAGGCATATAATTAGATAAAACACTCAACCTTCTTAGAAGGTTTGGTAGAGGAAGGGAACCCTTGGAAAATGTGGGGATGAAGTAGTGGGAATACCCAACAAGACCCCAAAATCTATGAATTTCAAAGGGGATATGGGTGGCTTGCCAATATAGCACAACTAAACCTTGGCAAGATATATTACTTACTACCTCAAAAAATGGCATGCCCAAGAAACATAACTTTACCAATTAAAATCCACACATGGACAAGCTCCCACATAATTTATGTGCTCGAAGGACTTATGGAACTTTTGTCGTGTTTTCTTTAGGGTTTCTTAAAAAATTATGAATAAATCAAGTTATTTTTTATGAATACAGACGTTAATTCATCAATGTTGGTTTGGAAGAAATTATTCACCAGATGTCTAATATCTTCTTTTCTATGGTGTTGTAAGGACTTAATTGTCACCTCATTTCCTCTCCACCATAACCCTAGAAACTCCTGAGTTACTTCTACTACTTAGGTCAAAACCATTCTCAACCAGAACTCCTTCTGACCTTCTCTTGATCCTTGATATTTGACATGGTTTCTAAGATAAAAACCAAGTCAGGCATCTCTCTCCAACAAATGGACTTTAGAAAGGAAGGCATTCTAACGGTGCCCACTCCCTGAAGGTTCTTGCATAAGAATTTAATTATTGTTCATGGGCCTGATCTCTGCCAGTGCCCGCTTCTTCTAAATTTGTCAAAATACCTGCCTTGGATGGTGCCCAAACTTTCTATTCCACTCCTCCCTCATCGACATCCATACCTGAACTTTGGTTGAACATGAATTGAGATGCTTTACTCCTTCACGCTTGATCCTTTTGGTAGCTTCTCCTCTGTTCTAGATTCTCCCTTTCATTCCTTGAAGCCTGGTGAACCTTTTCCATGACTTGTTAGGTTTTACATGCACTCATATCACCTATTTTCGATTTTAGACTTCATGCAGAGACAGAGACAAAGCAAATGATACCACAAGTATGAAAACATACATCACAAAAACATTATGGAAGTGCAAAACATACACCACAAGTCAGAAATTCAATTTTATTAATATAGCCATGTAAAAAATTACAAAGAGGAGAATATAGGTCTTGCCTCTTGATATATTTATAGAATTATAGCTCTTGTCAGAAGACCACCTAATTACAAACATGTTTATCTTTTAAGGTTGGGTCGGTGATTTCAGATGACACTTAAAACATTATTTTTCAACCTTGTGCATCCACCATATAGAGTAGGAACCTCTCTCTGTCTTTCTCATAGAATGATTTCATCACCATTGTGTGGCTGTATATGATCTTGTTAAGCGTGTTTTCTATCTTGGATGATGATTTGGCTTTCTTCTAACAAGAACATATTCAAGTTCTAGTGTAAGAAATATATCCATTATCATGTTTAGCATTTTTTGTGCTGTGTAACATTGCATTGAGTTCCCTGACAAAGTAGACCACAACAACAAGTATATCCATTAGAACTGCTAAGTATATGATTCCTTCACAACAAGAATATAGACCAAAATACTTCAATTCAGTTGCTAGCCAACTACTCTTTACAAACATAAGTGGAAATAGAATGATGCCAAGATTTAGATTATGTCAAAATAATTTTAATAGAGGCCATTCCATTTTTACATAGATGCCAAATATAATCGCCAACTTATTCATTGCAACTTATATACAAAAGCTGCTGAATTGATCCCTCAACATGCCATTTTCACTTTAGAAGTACAAATACAATGTTTTGCTAATATTTTAGTACATACAATATTTAGCTACATCAAGTGATGTGCATCACTTAGTTAAGATGAAATTGACAATATTAACAAAATAATAAAAATGAAGCATTCTTCAGACCTAGGTTTTCACAAGAATCTGCTAGATAGAAAATTGTGGCTTTCTTTTTGGGTGGGCCAACTCTTCTACATTACTAAAGTTGTGAGATAAAAGAGATTTTACAACAAATACATTAAGATAAAAGATGAATTCCCCCAAGAAAGAGAGGAATGATCTTCATACAATAATATTTGGTACTTTGTGATTCCTCCTAAAGGGAAAAATTGTAAGTATCAAGCTACAAATGACTCTATAAGTTAATAGAAGACAATAGATAATGCTAGTTAGTGAAGACAACTGTGAAATTTAAGGTAATGCATGTGGTGATGTCTTCTCACTATAGTCAAGCATTATATAGTGCAGGTTGGTATCCTACTAGGAGATGTTCAATATATTTGACATGTAATAATATGGTGAGAAAACCATTCATGCACTATGACCTAAAGGAGAAAACTACATAAATAGAAATGAGGGTTTTGGAGAGGGAGAATCATAATCACACCTTTTTGATGTCCCCTCTACAAGTTTAGGAAACAACCTGGATATAAGTAGAACTATTTGACTCATTCATGTCTAATTGTATATTATAGTTCTCAATCTTTACTGACATAAAAAGGAACAACTGAGGAAAAAAATACCACATTTAATATGTAAGAAATTTATTTTTATATGGCATAACTTGTATAACTAACTTGTGTACTGACCTCCTTAAAAAATAACGTATTAGTTACCAACATAGGACTTATACCCCACAAAGGAATAATAGGTCTAGAACTAAATTTAGTTATTTACAAAAAGAAGATACTTCTATAATATATTAATGATGCAGAAAAAATTCACTATAAAGCTACTATTCTTAAAAATGGCCTATTGACACTACCAAAAACATGCATATTAGCCTTAGGCGGTGATCCTAGCCACACTTTAGTAACAACACCTTGCATTGATAGTGGTTTATACTAACCAAGCGTGGTGACAAGCATCAAAAGAGATGGTGCCACCCCAAACATTATCAAAATAGAGACATGCCAATGGCCTAATAGTACAGTATCCAAGAGTCCAACGATACATAATAGTCAACCAGAGTTGCATGTAGGCAGTCCTATGACTGATCCAATTGAATTGGTTACTACCAACTCATCTGTCTCACCCCCTTAATTGTGGGAGCATCAACGCCAAAACTGATTTGAAGGGTGACATTGGAGTTAGTTCCATTCAATCTGGATGGTCACATTGAAGGAGTAACAGACGCACCTCCATCGAACATGTTGTAGCCTTGTAGGTGACCAAGAAGAATGTGGTTGACATTTGCCACATAAACATGTAAAGGACCCAACAATTTATGATGGGGTTTTCAATTTGCATGTAGCTACAATCCGTGTGGGTTCTACACTAGTTTGAGAATCCACATACATAGCATGACAAATATTGTAGGACATGTGGTACCTCTCCTCTACATACCCCTTCAAACTAGATGTCTACTCATAGGACAAAGTCTTTAGTTAGGTGCAGGACATGTTTCTAGTATTACAATGTCATTATAAATTAGTTGGCATTCCTTGCACATCACATCTAGGAAATGGGAATGTGTTATTGAAATCCCTCCTAAGGACATTAATTCTATATATCAAAAGTTAGGACCTTTCAATAAGGGTAGGGAGTTACAACTTATCCCCCTACGATTATATTGATTCTGAATCCTATAATAAAGTGGATTGGAATGTGTGTGCACCCAGTATATTTCTTTTGTCAATATTGATTTATGCCTTGGGTCCACTAATGCAACCCTATTTTAGGGCTCCAGATTGTGTCATTTTGCATCTTAATCACATATAAACATTGTCAGATTGCAAGTTATTCCCTCAATATGTATTCTTCTATCAAATGTACTTATGGACTTTCTTTGCATGTTTTTCAGGTACTTGAACCATATTTCGGAGGATGAGAGGGATAGAGGGGTCCAAAGAAGACCCCAAAGCACCCCCAACCTACCCCTAGTGACCAAGGGTCAAGCCCAAGCAAAGAAGTCCATGGATCATGAAGATTAAAGCTCAAAGTTCCTCTAAAGACCCCAACACAGTCGTGGTGCCAAGGAACGAACATGCTCACTAATGACAAAATCAGATAGTCAATGCGAAGATCAACATCCTACAACAAAAACCCCAGAATAGTCATGCTAGCCAGCATGATTGTGCTAAGAAGCCCCCAGGACATCCATGCTAGCCAACATGATCGTGATACCAAAGATCAAAATGTCCATTACATGCTTAACAAACTCCAAACCAACTCCTCCACCGTGGTTGTGCTACCTAGCACAGTCGTGCTACCTAGCACAGTCGTGCTACCTAGCCCCCATCACAGTCGTGTTGTCCAGCATGACCGTGCTGTCCAACATGATTGTGCTACTAGTGTTCATTTAACCGCTTTCAACCTGACATTTTTCAACTTCCCAGCATGGTCATTCCCCACCAGCATGGTCATGCTATGCTCTACCCACCACATCCGTGCTACCACCTAAAACCCTAGTTTTTTTGCATTGTTTTTCCCATTTTACCCCTACTTACCCTAGTTCTTCCTCATCACCTATATATACCATAGTGGTGGACACAAAACTAGGTTAGCTGCCTCTAGCATTCATTTCCATCCTCCCTTAGCATTCAAGAGATCCTACCTACCCCCTTCCATGTCCATCTTATTTCCACCCAAAAATACTAGTTTTTTAGGGTTTTCCACCATAAACCCCAATATTTCCATGTTATTCATCCATCTAGGAGGAGGGAGCATGGCCTACAATATATAGGAGGTGAAGGAGAAGGAGCTTCCATGACAACCATGGACTTCTACCTCTTTCTTCTTTCATCTTTGCTCTTTTGTTTGATTATGAGTAGATAAGCCCCTTTGGTGGGTTGTTTGGGGGATAAAATATTACTTTGATACCATGTTGGGGAAAAATAAAATTTAATGTATATATTTTCATTATATGATGATTTTTTCTTGCTTCTATCTCATTTCCCATTATTTTACTTGTGATTTATGCTTCTAAACATGGATTTCTTGTTATATGATGATTGATAACACTTAGACTCTAGGGGAAACTAAATTTTGTGTGGCTATTTTAGGAATTGCTCCTAGGTCCAACTAGTGAATCCATAGCTAGCACCCTATCTTCCTAGATACAAATCTTTTCTCCTACAACTAAGTGTGAGATCTAAGTAGCTAGTGTAAGAGTGATTAGTGAAATTGCTTAGAGTTTTCTAAAGGATAGATGGTGAGTAACATGAGGTGAAACACCCTCATCTCAACTATCCCTTCCTACCCTTGGATCTCAATTGCCATAATAACCATACTCTGGAAACCTAGATTAGTTTAATCTAATATAAATACCACCTAGACCTTGGTCTAATTGAACCTCATATGGCTAGATAGTGAGTGAAAGGATGTAATTCCCCTCCCACACTCTATTCTATCCATGAAGAACCAATATCCTAGGGTTATTTCAATAAATTTGACTATATTTTTTGTTTGGTCATCTATAATGAAAATATTAGACTTGCATGATATATTAACCCCCAACTTGGATTCTTGTGACATTCCTTCAAATGGCTCACTCTCCGTATTAATTTATAAAAACCCATCTTGTTTTCATAGCTTGTTTATGCTAGTGTAGTTATTTTACTTTATTTCCTCTTAGTGAATTGCTTAGTTCTTGACAATTAGGTCTTGCTTGAGTAGTTAGTGCTCTTTTGAGCTTGCTAGTGTTAATCTTGCTAGTTAGTGATAACCTAGGCCATTAATTGTTGTAGTGCTTGCTTCACTAGTGTAACTTAGTTGTAGTCTCTTGCTCCTGCCTAGTTTGTTGCCCTTTTTTCTTGTTAGCATTTCTTGTTTAGGTTTATTTAGGGTTTCTTGTAGTCTAGTTTCACTTCTTGCTTTTATTCACTTGCTTCATTAGCATAATCAAATCAAATCACTATCAAACCCTAAAAAATCCACACTCTGCTTTAGGAATGTAGCTCACCCAAACTTCGCTCTAGTGCCCCTTCTTTCCATGTGGATCGATCCCACACTTGTCATTCATGCATACTAGAATACGATCTCGTGCACTTGCAGGTGATATATCACGGTCTAAGTGATTGTGTTAGTATAGGGCCCCCTTATAAATTTGAAAGACTCGAGTGTGTTTCTACTTCATATCTCAATTTGAGTAGTGTGTAGATGTAAAAGAGTGAAATCACCCCTTTACTAAAAATTTGAAAAACATCCATTTCAAACATACTCAAAAGGTATGCTGAAACAAGTGTAAAATTTTCAAATATTTATATAATGGTAAAAAAAAGACCAAACTTTATAGCCGCAGAGTAATAGTAATGACTATGTTAAATTTATTAATAGTACATCATCATTCTCCCATAAAGGGTTTACATCAAGTTATACCAAAAGGATATAGATAGAGGTAAATCTAAACTACACCAACTTTGCCTCCAAGCAACAACTTCATGAGATAGGTCCACACCGAAAGCCATGTACACCTCATTCTAATCCTAGGATAGTCCTTCACACTCCTACTTCTCAACTCTTATCCTAGGCCTGGGTGGTTGGGAAAACACCCATCCAGAGAAAGGAAACAAGGTGTGTGTCAATGGTGAAGAAGGACATTATATAAAGAAACAACATGGAAATAAAGGCTAAGATTTCATCTTAAGATGAAGATGGTCAAGACTATGAGGCATAATCAAATAGATGCTTGCCATAACAAAGAAATAGTAAAAGATTTGCATGCATGAAGACTACCTTAACTAAGTAGGGTTGAGGCACCTATTAGACCTCAACCAAATAGGTGAGGGAGACAAACACATTCCATTCACCTATCAAATATTTTATGTTGGGGAGAGTAACACATTCCCCTGGGCAAATTAATACTTGCCCTATCTATGGGTGGTTGTACAAAAGTACCACTACACTAGTTAAATAGTGTAATAAAATCAACATGCTTAAAAGAACTATGGCAAGTACAGACATCAAATAGTTGAAACATGACAGTGGGGTACAAAACCCAAGAAATAGATTATCAATACTAACTTTTAAGGCAAAATTAGCAAAGAAGCAATAATAGGAGAATTAGGGTTCAATCAATGTATCATTAAGGAATTTAGGGTTTGTATCACAAATTTCCCAACTTAGGGTGTATGAATACACATACCTCTCTTATGGAATTCAATTACTCACTTTCACCACTTTAATTGAGTCCAAGGTCCACTTTTCCTATTTTCAATGTATAATCATGCATTAGGGTTTTTCATATGAACGTAAAGAAACCCTAACTTTTGGACTTTTTGAACAAACCTCAATTTAGACTCTAAAAACATCACCATTGATCTTATTAGGTTCTCCTAATTAAGAAAACATATAATTTTGTGAATTTTGGAGTTATGACGATTTAAATATATTTTGGTGATTTTTATGTATTAAAATCATTTTTAGAAAACACCTTTCGATAAAACTCAAAACCAAACGTCAAATTATCAGAAAAGTTACATTTTTTTATTCCAAAACATTTTTTACTTTAATTTTTGGCAAATGAATCAAAATATATGAATTTTACAATATCGGCCAATCAAAAAATCACAAATTACCAAATAAGAAATAAACCGTGAGAGAGAGGGAGAGAGAGCGGGGGGGCCAGACAATTTGTTCCAATAAAAGGCGGCCGGGTCTCCCAGTCAAGGTCCATTTGACCTGACCCAAAGCAAAAAGAAACACGGGAAAAAGACTAAATTGCCCTTGCATAAAAGAGAAAGAGAAAAGGGGTGAGGCGAGGGAAAAGAAGTAAAACTACCAAAGTCCATCTTTTCTCGCATCGCTTTTCATGGCTACATGAACTGGTAGAGCAGCATGCTGAGATGGGGAAAAATCAACCGGGCAATTTTACAGTGATTTGAATACACATAATCAAAGTATAGTAGTTGAGTACCTTACTACTAATCAGAGCAATAGGAGGCTGATGACGCCTAAAGCCGCAGAGCAGAGCCACGAAGACAAGACCAATCTCAGTGATCAACAGGCTGTTGGTGGCAAGGCACAAACAAACAGAGGAAAATAGAAGGGGAGGAACGTAATGTTGGACGTGAAGAAGCTAGGAATAGGGTTAACTATTTATAAGGCCGGGTAGGAGGGCTTATACAATGTGGCCGTCAGAAGCTTGTGCCTCAAGGTTTGAGCATTTGCAAAATACTCAGTCGTAGGATGCAAGTAGGACATCAGACTATGTGCAATCTTATTTGTAAGCTGTTGGCGAATAAATCTTGGAAGAAGATTAACTGTGGAGGGAGAAAATCATGATAAAAAACTCACTACACCCGACAGACATTTTCCTTTTTGACAAGAGGTTGAAAATGCATAGCTACCATTGGATCATTTATCCAACAACCCGATACCACACACTAAATCAAGGTAGGCATGACATTCAAATTCATCTCCCAATCTATTTTGAATAAAGTGTGAATGCAATTAATTTCCTAACTTCTCTCTGTTCATTTGAGGTTGCAAACAAACTCCAAATTAAATGAAATTTTGCACCTAGCCTATTTTTTACATGAGGAATCCAAATATGCAATTAGATTTACATTTTGAGACCTTTTGATGTGTTAAATAAACCAAATTATATTTTCTCTTCCCTCCAACATTAATGATTATAAGATTCTCCAAATTTGATGAAACTTCAAGCACAAGTCACATCAAGTGTTTTGTATACAAATTTGCCATCAATTTTACATGTTGAAGTTGTTTGTATATTTATTTAATATTTTGAAGGTTCTACACACTCTCTCTCCTAACTTCACATGTATATTAAAGATTATCCTAATTATATGAAAATTCATCCATAGACTACTTTTAATGTGTAGATTATGAATCTAAGGTTATTTTCTGCTTTTACAGTCATGAAGTATTTTATTTCATATTTTGAGGAAAGCTCACCTTTACTTTTCAAAATAAAAGAGAGATCATTATCATTTTCCAAAAATTATGAAATTTGGCCTCCAAGCCAAATCAAACCTAAGGAAAATGAATCTCAAGTTATCTTTAACCAATTGCTATTCCAATTATTAATTTTATCTCATTATCCAATATTACTACTATTTCTCTTATTAAATAATTCCATGTCACATTAACATGTTTAAAGCATTATTATTCATTCCTTTTTCTCTTCCTTGATCCATAAGGCTAAGGAATGATCTAGAATGAATTCCTTTTATTAATATGTCACATAAATGGTCAGATTACATATCAAACCTAGATTAAAGCACTCACTGAGGTATTTGTGCATAAACCCATTTGTTGGCATTAATAATGAACAAATGTTCACCAAACCACTATTATTTCCAAAAAATAAACATCAAAACCAAAAATATAGGAATGAAAGGAAAACCTTGGAAAAGGGCCAAAAAGATAATATGTCCAAGTTTCATTCATTACAACACTCCATCCCTTAAAAATGATTTTGTCCTTGAAATATCAAACAAAGAGAGAAGGGTGAGTATGTAACAAATCATATCTAAACAAACCATAAAAATTCCACTAAAACATTCACTAGCTCAAACTTCTTGTTCTTCAACTATTTAACTTGGGAGTTCAAAAACTTCACCATCATCTTCTCATAGGTCAGTTCTCAAGGATCACCTAGGGTTCCACTATTAATATTTCTTTTTAACATTTTTTTGGCTTATTAGCATTATATTTATTAGGATATCACGTTATCATTATTATTCTATTAATTGTGTCATATTATATTCACTCAGTTGCCAAAAGAGTTACATTTCATTATTATGCATGAGACCCTATACATATATTTCTTATCTCATTCAGAATTTTAAGCACAATTAGGGTTTACTCAATTATCTCAATGTATGTATTATATTTGATCATTATCATTAATTATTTTGGATTTAGAGTTCATTATTCTCATATTATCACCATATTTAATTATAACAAATTATTTTCCATGAAATAAGACATTTTATTCAATTTGTTATTTAGTCTACAATTAATCCAAATTATGTCACATTAATGTCATCATTAACATTTTATCATATTTATTCACTTATAATTATTGACTATGCACGTTTATGTGAATCAAATTACTCGTTAACCATATTTGAGTCATTAGGTGGATATTAATGAACAAGGTGAAACATATTACATATTAATGATTTGATTCACATACCAAGTCATGATTAGGCGATTAGTTAGGAGTGTATTAGAGAACACGATGATATGTATTACATATTGATTACTTGATTAATCTCTGATTAGGTGATTATATATGTATTCAAATGCATGTTATTGATTATGACATCTAACGACATTAATGTATCATGAAAGACATAAAGGATGTATATACTAAGGTTATATGGTTACAACCTAGGGTTTAGGTCAACATGATCATTATATTACACCTACACATTCTTAGCACGCACTAAGTCCAAGATTAGGTTACATTTACCTTGTTCATCATATCATTAGGGTTTACTGATTGATGACATGCTTAATATCACGCATATCATTATTAGTATTAATATGTGAGTTACTCTTATTATGTGCATGAAGTACTCATTAGGGTTCAAACATATGAACTATTCATTAGATGACCATTATATGTTTATAAGTATATAAACAAGCATGTTAGGTTATAACTATAACTTGTTTGGTCAATACTAAGGATTCAAGCACACTAACCTCCTAATCATGGAGTTAGACTTTCTAGAGTTAGAGTAGCTAGACCTTGACATATCACGGGGCCCCATCCCCCTAAAAAGGATTCCATCCTTGAAATCTAACCAAGCCAAACTAAACTAGAGGTAAAGGGTTAATCTAAGTAATCCATGTATATGATCCATCATGCTTCCACTGTGTACTCTGATAGCTTACCAAACTTCAAAGTCTAGGTTCCAGGGTTAGGCTGCCCAAACATGTGGTCCTAAGGGACATCAGGAAGTATATCAGGTATCCATCCTCAAAACAAGTCACAACACATGAAAGACTAGGTCACCACATAAGGTTTCCAAAGTATCCAACAAATATGGCTAAGGTTACTATTGCCTAAAAGCATGCTATTTCAAACAATCCATATTAGCTCAGGCCAGGCAGGTATCATGTAGATCTGGGAGTCCTTGTAAACCAAGATAGTGGCATGGCGGAAAATCATGCCAGCCCCCGAACCCTGATATTTTCTAGACACTTTTGCTATCAACTGCCTAAAGGCAAAACTAAACAACCTCAAGTTATTATGGTTACTTACATCTTTTAATTATAAATATTTTAGGGATTTATTCTACATGATTCTAATGTGAAACTCATAGGATCCTAAATCACCCTTTCATAATCCAATGAAAAACATAGGTCAATTCTAGGGGAAATATGTAAGGCTAGGTTTCTAATTAGAGAGACAAAATTAAAATAGCCAAATACCAACTACCATGGGCTCTGAAACCATGATGTAAAAAAGTGAAATCACCCCTTACTAAAAATTTGAAAAATAAAACATCCATCCCAAACATACTCAAAAGGTATGCCGAAATAGGTGTAAAATTTTCAAATCTTTATATAATGGTATACAAAAGACCAAAGTATATAGCATCAGAATAAAGGTAATGACTATATTCAATTTATTAAGAGTACATCATCATTCTCCCATAAAGGGTTTACATCAAGGGACAACAAAAGGATCTAGATAGAGGGAAATCTAAACTACACCAACTTTGCCTCCAAGCAACAAATTCATGAGATAGGTCCACGCTGAAAGCTATGTACACCTCATTCTAATTCTAGGCTGGTCCTCCACACTCCTGCTGCTCAACTCTGATCCTAGGCCTGGGTGGTTGGGAAAACATCCAACAAGAGAAAGGAAACAAGGTATGTGTCAATGCTGAACAAGGACATAAGATAAAGAAATAACATGGAAATAAAGGCTAATATTTCATAATAAGATGAAGATGGTCAAGGCTATGAGGCATAATCAAATAGATGCTTGCTACAATAAAGAAATAGTAAAAGATCTTCATGCATGATTAATATTGAATACCTTAACTAAGTAGGGTTGAGGAACCTACCGGACCTCCACCAAATAGGTGAGGGAGAGTAACACATTCCAATCACTTATCAAATATTTTATATCGGGGAGAGTAACACATTCCCCTGGGAAAATTAACACATGCCCTATCTATGGGTGGTTGTACAAAAGTACCACTACACTAGATAAATAGTCTAATAAAATCAACATGGTAAAAATAACTATGGCAAGTATAAGCATCAAATAGTTGAAACATGGTAGTGGGGTACAAGACCCAAGAAATAGATTATCAATACTGATTTTGAGGCAAAAAAAGTAAAAGAAGCAATAATAGGAGAATTAGGGTTCATTCCACGCCTCATTAAGGAATTTAGGGTTTGGATTACAAATTGCCCAACTTAAGGTGTAAGAATGTGCATACCTCTCTTATGGAATTCAATTACTCACTTTCACCACTTTAATTGAGTCCAAGGTCCACTTTTCCTATTTTCAATGTATAATCATGTATTAGGGTTTTTCATATGCATTAATGTAAAGAAACCCTAACTTTTGGAATTTTTGAACAAAACCTCAAATTAGAATCTGAAAACATCACTATTGATCTTATAAGGTTCTCCTGATTAAGAAAACATATAATTTATAATTTTTGGAGTTATGATGATTAAAGTGTATTTTTGGCAATTTTTATGTATTAAAATCATTTTTAGAAAACACATTTAGGTAATACTAAAAATCAAACCTCAAAAGTATTTTTATCATAAAGGTTACATTTTTTTTATTCCAAAACATATTTTACTTTAATTTTTGGACAAATGAATCAAAAGATATGAATTTTACAATATCGACCAATCAGAAAACTACAAATTGCCAAATAAGAAATAAACTGCGCAAGAGAGTGTAACACCCGGTACCATTGCCCATGGCTCTAGTAGAGTTTTAGGAATGACGAATGGCCCCACAGACCACCACTAGCCTTAACTGTGCACTTTGTCCACACTAACGCGCAAGCCATGATCAACTTTCCGACTGGTCACCCATCCTAGTACTATTCCAAGTTGAGCACGCTTAACTATGGAGTTGTTTAGGGATGGGCTCCCGGAAAAGGAGGTACACCTTGGTGATATGGGTAGTCCAATCATTCCTTTTAAGATCATGTTATTCGAGGCCTCAAATCCTGGGATGTTACAATCTCCCCCACTTAAACTCTTGACGTCCTCGTCAAGGTTCAACTATATGGCCTCATAATCTGACCCCATTTCAGTGCAGACCCACAATGGCCCATGGACACCCAGCTCTAGTAGAGTATTAGGAATGATGAATGGCCCCACAGACCACCACTAGCCTTAACTGCGCACTTTGTCCACACTAACACGCAAGCCATGATCAACTTCCCGACTGGTCACCCATCCTAGTACTACTCCAAGCTGAGCACACTTAACTATAGAGTTCTTTAGTGATGGGCTCCCGAAAAAGGAGGTACACCTTGGTGATATGGGTAGTCCAGTCATTCCTTTTAAGATCATGTTATTCGAGGCCTCAAATCCTGGGATGTGACAATCTCCCCCACTTAAACTCTTGACGTCCTCGTCAAGGTTCAACTATATGACCTCATAATCTGACCCCATTTCAGTGCAGACCCACAATGGCCCATGGATACCCAACTCCCGATCACAGAATACCAACACAAGGGTGGCTATGTCAACCATGGACAACCCTTTTCTACATGCATGGACCGCACAGCTCAAGACTGGCATGCCACATGCCCATGTGGGCCCCACCTACTGGAGGGATTATGGCTCTGATACCATTTGTAACACCCGTGACCACTGCCCAAGGCTCTAGTAGAGTTTTAGGAATGACGAATGGCGCCACAGACCACCACTAGCCTTAGCTGCACACTTTATCCATACTGACGCACAAGCCATGATCAACTTCCCGACTGGTCACCCATGCTAGTACTACTCCAAGCTGAGCACACTTAACTATGAAGTTCTTTAGTGATGGGCTCCCGAAAAAGGAGGTGCACCTTGGTGATATGGGTAGTCCAATCATTCCTTTTAAGATCATGTTATCCGAGGCCTCAAATCCTGGGATGTTACAAAGAGGGAGAGAGACCGGGGGGAAGCCGACTTGGCCCAATAATAGGCAGCCAAGTCACTTGGTCAAAGTCCTGTTGACCTCACCCGAAGCAAAACGAAACATGGGGAAAAGACTAAATTTCCCTTGCACGAAAGAGAAAGAGAAACAGAAAATGAGCGGGGTGAGCACAAAAAGGTATTACTACCAAAGTCCGTCTTCTCCCTCAACACTTTCCATGGCTGCATGCACTGGTAGAGCAGCGTGCCGAGAATTTGGGAAAAAAATCAACCAGACGATTTTACGGTGATTTGAATACACATAGTCGAAGTATAGTACTTGAGTATCTTACTACTAAGATCATTCGGAGGCTGATGGCGCCTAGAGCCATAGAGCAGAGGCGTGAAGCCAAGACTAGTCTCGGAAATTAGTGATATGTTGGCGGTAAGGCACAAAGCCACAAAGGAAAATAGAAGGAGAGGAAGGTAATGCGGAAGGCAAAGAATCTAGGAACATGGTTAACTATTTATAAGTTCGGGTAGAGAGCTTATACAAGGTGGCTGTGAGAAGCTTGTGGTGAAGGTTTAGGCATTTGCAAAATTCTAAGTCATAGGATGTGAGTAGGACACCAAACTATGTGGAATCTTATTTGTAAGTTGTTGGCAAAGAAATCTTGGAAAAAGATTAACTGTGGAGGGAGAAAATTGCGATAAAAAATTCACTACACCCGGTGACCACTTTCCTTTTTGGTGAGAGGTTGAAGACACACAATTGTTGTTGGATTTTCGATCCAACGACCCAAATCTCATGCGTTACATTATGGAAGGCACGACATTCAAATTCATCTCCCAATCGATTTCGAATGAAGTGTGAATGCAATTAATTTCCTAATTTCTTTCTCTCTTCATTTGAGGGTGCAAACAAACTCCAAATTAAATAAAATTTTGCACCTAGCCTATTTCTGACATGAGGAATCCGGATATGCAATTAGATTTTCCTTTTGAGAATGTACAATTTGTTAAATAAACCAAATCTTATTTTCTCTTTCCTCCAACATTAATGATTATAAATTCTCCAATTTTGATGAAACTTCACCCACAAGTCACATTAAATGTTCTAGATATGAGTATACCATCAAATTGATATATTGAAGTTGTTTGTACATTTATTTAATATTTTGAAGGTTTTACGCACTTTCTCTCTCCTAACTTCACATGTATATTAAAGATTATCCAAATTACATGAAAATTCATCCAAAGACAACAAATCTAACATTTTTTCCCACTTTTGGACTCATTAAGTATTTTATTTCATATTTTGAGAAAAACTCACCTTTTCTTTTCAAAATAAAAGAGATATAGTTATCATTATACCAAAATTATGAAACTTGGCCTCCAAGCCAAATCAAACCCAATGAAATGAATCTTAAGTTATCTTTAACCAATTTGTCTTCCATTTATTAATTTTATCCCAATATCCAATATTATCACTATTTCTCTTATTAAATAATTCCATATCACATTAACATATTTAAAGTATTATTATTCATTTTTTTCTCTTCCTTTATCCACAAGGCTAAGGAATGATCTAGAACGAATTCCTTTTGTAATATGTCACATAAGTGGTCAAATTGCGTATTGGACCCAGATTAAATCATTCACTAAGGTATTTGTGCATGAACCCATTTATTGGCATAAATAATGAACAAATGTTCACCAAACCACTATTATTTCCACAAATTAAACATCAAAGACAAAAAGAATAGGAATGAAAGGAAAAGCTTGGAAAAGGGCCAAAAAGAGAATATGTCCAAGTTTCAGTTTGTTACAACAACCCATGGTAGTAGAGTCGCTCCAAGCTTTCTGGAGCTGTTTCCAGGGATAGAGGTGCTCAATCAAGCTAGTTAGAGTAGCTAAGATTTTCCTACTTCCCCCACCATTTCTATTCTTTATTATTTGTTTACTTTTGCATACTTTTCTTCTAACTTTGCTCTTGTTGCTTGTTTGTGACTTATGCATGTGACATCTGTGTGTGCTTGGAAGAAGTTTGACTTCTACTGCTTTCGTTCCTTTTGATCCCGAAATAGGTAGAAGGAGACGTCAACACTGATGTAGACAACACCAAGAAACTGGGATGGCTGATCAAGGGCCGAATGTCAAAAATCCTCCTCGGGGAATTCCACAAAACCCTCCTCTGGGTATTCCACAAAACCCTCCTGGGGATGTTCCACTACCACCCAACCGCCCCCTCCATGAGTATTTCACTCTAGGGAACTACACCTCACCCATTGCCACCCTTGTTGACCAAATGCCAGGCCAACAATTTTCCATCCTACTAGATCTTCTTGGATTTCTACCCACTTACTATGCGTTGGAAAACCAGAACCCATACCACAACATTGATGCTTTTCTGGAAACATGTTCAACCTTCCATACTCTGTCTGCAGCTGGTGATTCCATAAGGAGAACCCTCTTCCCTTTCTCCCTCAAAGAAAAAGCCAAGGAGTGGTATACGTCGGAGCCTGAAATGGTGACTTAGGTGACTGTGAAGAATGAGTTCTTGATGAAGTTCTACCCCATTTCCAAGCTAACTCAGATGAGGAGGTGTATCACCTGCTTTACATAGAAAGAAAATGAGCCTTTCCATGAAGACTGGGAAAGATTCCAAAAGCTCTTGTGAAACTGCCCCCACCATGAAGTTCCTCTATGGCATGTAGTGTACTCTTTCTACACTGGACTTGTTGAATTGAGCTAGATTACATTTGACTCGTCTTATGGTGGAACATTCATGGCTAAACCTCTAGAGGAGTCTTGGTCACTCTTTGAGCACCTTGCTAAAAACCCATGCCAGTGAGCTTCAACCAAGGAGGATCACTGTGAAAGGAACTAGGTTCCTCCTCCTCCACCTCCAACTCCAATTAGAGATGACACAAATCCTCAAATGGTAAAGATCCTTAATGACATATGAACTTGATGATGAATCAAGCTGGAGGGTCTTCTAGTCACTCTACCAATGTCATGGAGTCTATCTGTGAAGAAGTGCAAACCTTGCAATCTTTTAGGAACAAGAACAACCAAGAACCTATGTCAAACTCCTACACTCCAGAATGGAGGAATCACTCAAAGTTCTCTTGGAAGCAACAAGGCGAGGAAGGGTAAGAGCAACCAAGGCAACACCAAGGGCCAAAGTACATCTCAAAGTTTGAAGATGAAGTTCTTGGAAGGCTAAGAAGCCTTGATGAGGTGAAGAATCATGTGTCCTCCCATGGACAAACAATTAGATGCCTCGAGCAAAGACTATATCAAATATATTTTTCACTTGCCCTCTATGAAGTGGAAAGACTCCCTTCCCAACCCATGACCAACCCAAACAATGATGGTGGTTATATGAGCACTCTCCAACAATACCAAAGACCTCCTAACCCCTATGGTCCTACACCTCCATAGCCCCCATTCAATTACCAATACACTCTACCTCCACCACACTCATACCAACAACCCACTCCAAAATATCACCCCCATCCACAACAACTACAACAACCACCATCTCAGCCACAATTCATTCTCCAAAACCTGAACCCACCACACCAAAGGCTACCACCACCTCAAAAACCTCAATAGCCACCACATGATTCCTCCTCTACCGCCTATGAGAAAGTGAAGGTTGTGATAGTTCTGAGAAGTGGAAGGACTTTGGAGAAGCCAAGAGATACAGAAGTTGACAACACATCCAGTAAGCTAGAGTTGAAACCATGATTCAAGACAATGATACCAAGATTCATGGAGATGATATTGAGATAGGTAGCCTAGTTGATACTATGATCCAGGGTGATGATACCTTGATTATCAGGATACCTCTTGATGATTCTATTGATGTGAGCTAGTTGAGAGCACAACTCCCTCCATTTCTTGATGCACTTGAAGAACCATCCAACGAGAAAATAAATAAGAAACATACCAAGGATATCATGGAAACCTTTTAAAAAGTGAGGATCAATATCCCATTGCTAGATGCTATCAAGAAAATTTCCTCCAATGCAAAGTTCTTGAAAGACATGTGCACCTTCAGGAGGAGGATAATCGGAAGAAAGCCAAGATGATTCAAGCTCACAAAACAAGTGAGCTCAATTCTACAACATACCATGCGAGGAAGAGGATAGATCCTGGTGCCCTCATCATTTCTTGCTACATTGGAGCACACTTCATATACTAAGATCTTCTTGACTTGGTTTCTAGTGTGAATATAATATCGTATGATGTGTATGCTAAATTGCAAATGGGGCAATTGGGTTTGGCTAACTACACCTTGCAATTGGATGATCATTCTATAAAGACGCCTAGAGCACGAGTTGATGATGTGTTGGTGAGACTTGATGATGAAACATCTACATTCTTTCATGCTAATTTTATTGTGTTGGGCATGGAAAAGGACTCAAGGAAGGCACCTATTATCTTGGGAAGACCCTTCCTAGCTATATATAATGCATTGATTCATATTAGAATCAACACCATGTATGTGACAATCATGCACATGAAGATCCGATTGAATGTCTTCAAAGCCTCTGCTAAGGCTGAGGTAATAGGTTCTATAGAGGAAGATTTCTATCTTATTGAGTGTCTTGATGAGATTATAGAGGAATGCCTACCTGCATGGATTCAGACTGCAACTTAGGGTAGAGGTCTAGAGCCTATTTTGGGGTTTCCCAATGATGATGATGAACATGAGCTTGCACCAGTGGGTGTAAGTGAGGACCTGTCATCCATTTCTAAAAAACCTCTGAAGAACTTCCTTGAAGAACCTGCAGTCCTTGAGCTCAATTCTCTTCCTGAACGCTTGAAGTATGCTTTTCTAAGTTCCAATGACACCCTCCCTGTGATCATTTCTTCTATCCTATCTACTGAATAAGAAGAAGCTCTTTTTTCTATGTCAAGGAGAAGCATTCAGGCCATAGGATGGCCTATTTCTGATTTGAGGGGTGTTTACCCCTCCATTTATGTTCATAGAATCTATTTGTAAGATGATCCTAGGCTTACCTAATAGATACAAAAGAGTTTGAATCCAAAGATGAAAGAGGTTGTAACATAAGAAGTGCTGAAGTTGCTATATGTTAGAATCATCTATCCAATTTCTGATAGCCCTTGGTGAGTCCCATCTAGCTATGCCCTTGAAAGGTGGGATCACCGTAGTTGAAAATGAAGATGGAGAGTTAGTGCCCGTGAGAGAGCAATCCAAATGGAGGATGTGTGTGGATTACATGAAGTTGAATGAGAATACAAAGAAGGACTATTACCCTCTCCCGCTCATTGACCAAATCTTAGAGAGACTTGCAGGACAAATCTTTTGTTGCTTTTTGATGGTTACTTAGGTTACTTTCAAGTTGCAGTGCACCCAGCTGATCAAGAAAAGACCACATTCACTTGTCCAAGTGGTAATTTCACTTATATGAGGATGCCCTTTGGATTGTGTAATGCCCCATCCACATTCAAAGATGTGTTACATCAATCATTGCAAATATGTTGGATTCATCTCTTGAAGTCTTTATGGATGATTTATTTGTGTTTGGAAAGAGTTTTGATGATTGTTTGCTCCATCTCATCACCATTATTGAAATATGTGTCAAAGTCCATTTGTTACTATCTTGGGATAAAATCCATTTCATGGTTCTAGAAGGCATAGTGTTGGGACATAGAGTTCCAAAATCCAAGATTGAGGTTGAAAAGGCCAAAGTGGGCCTAATCTCCATTCTTACTATTCCTTCCACCATAAGACATGTCCATTCTTTCTTGAGGAATGCAAGTTTATATCTTCGTTTCATCAAGGATTTTAGCAAGATTTCAAGACCGTTGTGTCACTTGCTTGAAAAAGATGTTGAGTTCAATTTTGATGACAAATGTGTTGAAGCCTTGAATCATTTGAAGCACAAGTTGGTTTCTTTTCCTATCATGCAGCCCCCAAATTTCTCTTTGCCATTTGAGATCATGAATGATGTTTCATATATGGTAGCGGGGGTTGTGTTGGGATAAAGGATTGGCCGGATTCCAAATGCTATCTACTATGCGAGTAAGACCCTTGATGAGGCTCAGAGAAAATTCATGATGACGAAGGAGTTGCTTGTAGTGATCTTTGCACTTGACAGATTTTGTTCTTACCATTTGCAAAACAAAGTCACCGTCTACACAGATCTTGCAGAGTATCTTATGGCAAAGAAATATTCTAAACCAAGACTGATTTTCTAGATTCTATTTCTCTAAGAGTTTGATTTGGAGATTGTTGATAAGAAGGGAATTGAAAATTCTACAACTGATCACCTTTCCCGTATTAAGGTGCCATATAATGATGTGAACAATATTAAAGAAACAATGCCACATGAGAAGCTCTTCTTACTTTCCTCCACCCAAAAACCATGGTACAAGTACATATCCAACTTCTTGGATAGTGGGAGGATACCAATCATTTGAACAAGGGAAGAGAGAAATAGATTGTCTTCCATAGTGAAGAACAATGTGTGGGATGATCCACATCTTTTCAAGTATTGCACCGATCAGCTCATAAGAAGGCGTGTTTCCAAAAGTGACCAACAAGAGATTCTCTCCATGTTCCATTTAGTTTTTTGTAGAGGACATTGTGATGGAAAGCGTACATCTGCTAAAACTCTTCGAAGTGGATTCTATTGGCTGACATTGTTCAAAGACTACAATGAGTATTGCATGTGTTGATTGAAGTGCCAAAAGGTGGGAACTGTTTCAAAAAGGGACATGGTGCCTCTCTCACCTATTCTAGTGGTTGAGGTGTTTTATGTTTTAGATATTGACTTAATGGGTCCATTTCCTCCCTCTGTTGGATATGTGTACATCTTGGTGGTCGCTGACTATGTCTCCAAATGGATTGAAGAAGTTTCTACAAGGACCAATGATCACAAAGTGGTATGTGACTCTGTCAAGTCTAACATATTTACCTAGTTTAGCATGCCATTGGCAATGATTAGGAAGCCACTTCATTTATAGATCCTTTGAAGGTTTGCTAAAAAGACATGGTGTGAACCATCATGTGGATACTCCTTACCACCCTCAAACTAGTGGTCAAGTTGAGTTGGCCAATCATGAGATAAAGCTCATTCTTGAGAAGACAATGAGACCAGACCACACGGATTGGTCTCTATGCCTTAATGAGGATTTATGGGCATATAGAACAACATTCTAGGCCCAGATTGGAACCATACCATTCAAGCTTGTGTATGGTAAGAGCTTCTATCTACCTGTTGAGATGCAACACAAGGTGTTATGGGATTTGAAGTCTATGGAAATGGATGTAGCTACTGCCAGATTCAGAAGAAAACTATAACTCCATGAGTTGGAAGAGATGATGATTGAAGCCTAAGAGTTGTCAAAAATCTACAAGGAGTTATAATAAATAAGAGTTTTGAGCCTAGACAATGTGTGTGGCTATACAACTCAAGGATGAAGCTATTTCTCAGAAAGCTTAGGTCTAGATGGGAAGGAATATCTGGTCAAGCATGTATATCCATCTGGTGCTATCATGATATGTGAGAAGAAAGGAGCAAAAGAATTCATGGTCAATGGACAAAGATTGAAGATCATTGTTGAAGTTGGTCCAGACAAGGTGAATCATAGTTTTGACATAGTGATTATAGTTGAGGAACTCCTAGTTGATGAAGAAATGTGCTTAAATGCACTTCAAAGAGACATCTATTTAAAAATATTCTTGGAAGGTTTTGAGAGGATTATTGCATCAAAAAAATCAATAAGCCTGACTAAAGGCATAAAATTTAGCGCTAGTGGGAGGTAACCCACCTAGGTTTGGGAACTTTTGCACCCAACCTTCAATTTTTGATACTTTTCATTTTTTTTACATGATTTCAAGAAGTACACACACACACACTTGTGTTTAATAATAATTTTTTTAGTTTTTGTGATGAGACAGGTGAAATGGGTAAAAGTTTAAGAAATAGGGCGACTTTCAATAAATTTGAATGATACAATGTTTGGTAGATCAAAGTTTCAACAGGATCAAGATTGATAAAGTAAATTGCAAGTTTTTGGATAGTTTTTGAACTTAAAAGAGCCACCATGTTTGTGCTGGCATAGAACATCCGTGTTGGTATGCCCATCTTTTACAGTAAAAACTCAAGTGTTGGGGTCGGTCAGCATGACCGCTTTAACCAATACGACTGTAATGGCGTCATGCCATCATGGCCATGCTAGAAATAACAGTCACGCTAGACTGGGCCCAACACTTAAGTTACCCCAACTTCTCACCCTCCAACATGACCCTCCTTCACTACTGCGACACAAAATGAGTGTTTCATGGAGAATAGAGATCAATGCGACTTCCGTTCACCTACAGATTACCTCCTCCTCCCAAATTTTTATTCGATCCTCCATTGTCCTCCAATTATCTTCCCCTACCTCCAACTCCATTTCCACCCTCCATCAGCCCCTATTTCTCCACACATAGACGATTCACCCAAACTCACCCAATATGTGAAAATCAATGTTGTTCTCTGATTTCCACAATTCTTACTACAAAGATGAAGAAAATCGGCAAGGCAATCAAGAACACCTTCAAAGCCAACATCAAAAGCAAGGGTCGATCGAAGAAGGGCACCCCATCACCAAAAAGACTTACACCATCTCCGTCGAACTCCATCTCCAACTCTTGACGTTCAAAATTGACAAGAAGCTCTCGTCTCTAGTCCTCTACATCCATTGTACCTTGCATCCAAGTTACACCAACCCTGAACTTCTACCCCTTTCTTCTTTCCTTTTTTTCTTTTTGTATTATTATGAGTAGCTAGCCCCTTCAGTGGTTAGTTTGAGGGATAAAATGTTACTTTGATACCATGTTGGGGGAAAATAACTTAGAATGAATGTATTTCCATTCTATGATGATTGTGTCTTGCTTGTATGTCATTTCCCATTATTTTGCTTGTGATTTGTGCTTCTAAGAATGGATTGCTTGTTATATGATGCTTGATAACACTTAGACTCTTCGGGAAAATGAATTGTATGTGGCTATTTTAGGAATTGATCCTAGTTCCAACTAGTGGATCCCTAGCTAGCACCCTATTTTCCTACATGCAATCTCTTCTCCTATAACTAAGTGTGAGATCTAAGTAGCTAGTGTAAGAGTGCTTAGTGCAACTGCCTAGAGTTTCTAAAGGCTAGATGGTAAGTAACATGAGGTGTAACACCCTCATCTCTACTATCCCTTCCTACCCTTGGCTCTCAATTTCCCTAATAACCCTTAACCTAGAAACTAGATTAGTTAAATCCAATAGAAAAACCACTTAAACCTTGGTCCAATTGAGCCTCTTAAGACTAGATATGGGTTGAAAGGGTGTAATTCCTCTCCCATACACTATTCTATCCATGGCCAACCAATAGCCTAGGGTTATTACATTACATTTGACTATATTGTTTGGTTTGGTAATCTGGAATGAAAATATAGGACTTGCATGTTGTGACGTCCCCAGATTTTCTAAAACTTAATCAGGTGTGAGACATCCAAATTGAAACCTCACCTCAGCGAGAATCCCAATTTAAACACCACACACTAGGCTAAGAAGAAGAAAATCAAAGGAGTCAGAAGGAAACAATCAGTAGCACATGTACATGAACAATAATAAAACCATACACACATGTTCACCATTCAACATATAATTACAACATGAATTGTTACAACATTTGATATTACATATTGAATAGCAAACTTATACATATATCATGTACTACCACTAAACTACAGGATCTTAAGACAATAGGTCCACCTGTACATCAGCTCGCCACACAACTCTCAACTATCCTGGATCTCCAAGAGCATAACCACAACCTAAATTAAAGATTACATGCGGTACACGTCAGCACAATATTCAAGAATATTGTACTGAGTACGCCTACGTGTCTTTTATTTACCTCTCATCATATCTTGGCAATAAGATAAATCTAATACTTGGCAGTAATAGAAGAATATAAGAAAAGCATATACTTGCATAAAGATATTCATTAACAAAAGAGAACACATATTTTAAGTACATTTTCCATTATATATCCATGCATTTTCCACCTGAGGGAATAATGCAACATCTCTGCTACCAAAGAGAATGAGATGTAAGGCCTTATGATCTACTACCAAAGAGTTAGATCATTGTACAATGTGATCTGCTACCAAAGAGAATGATCACTTTCCATCACTATGCTACCAAAGAGAATTAGTGCTTTCATATAATGGAATAGATATATTATGTTTCATGTGTTCATAGCAATAAGTATGAAAAATCAAGAAACATAGCATACAAGAACAATCATTTCAATCAATATCATATGCCAAGTATTTTACTACTCATATAACACAAGCATATTGTATAATAAGCCAAATAAGAGGTAATGGCGTACCTTGATCAAGACAAACCTAATCATGTATTCTTGATGTCAACTATATCTTTGTTAAACCTGATCAAGATAAGATCATATACTATCATCAGGTTCTCATCATCTTACATCTCATCTTAAACATAACCGTGTTCATTAGGGCTTTACTTAGTCTCTTAAGTATATTTCCATATCACTTGCATTCTTGTCCTATATTTATCTTACTGATGTTATATTCCAGATTATAGTTTATCAACTGGATATACTCATGTGTCACATTATTATGTGAACGTATTTAACATTATGTCACTTTCATTAACCATATTAAGATTACATCCCATGTATTAAGGGTGATCTTCATATAACATGAATTATATACATCTAACTGATATCTAATTTACATCTTAGCTTCATATTACTAATACAAACCTACTTTGTAAATTTCACCATTTATTGAGCATGCATGTATTTCATACATTTTATTTAGGGTTATTAGCCCTAATTAGACATGTTAAGAAAATTACATAATTTCGTACATCAACATGACCATATATGACATCATATGCATTCTATACATAATTATGGACTTACTGATATTTTTCCATGATTTTATGTCATCATTTTTTATTTATTATCTATTAAATAAGCATTACAACTCTTACATGATATCATTGAGATTAATGCATCAAAAGCCTGATATTATAGTTCCATCTTGTTCTATGAAATTTTCTGAGAATTTTGGTATTTATTTTCCTTTTTATGACATACGAGCTAATTATTATGAATTTTGTAAGATCTAAACATTCTTGAAGAAATTACCTTTTTTTAGGCCAATCGGCCGTTGACACGTGGCCATTTGGGCTGGCGCGCACCCTTTGCTCACTGCTACTGGTTCACATCCTATGAATCCGGTCTACTATCCTGGACCGGCCGGTTCTTGGCCTGACTCGGTCCTCCTTTCTTTCTCTCTTTCTCACGCGATCAGGCTTCCCCTGTTCTCTATGTGCTCCGCCACGACGCTCAGCTCCGGTGAGCTCGCAAGGGCAGAAGAGGGTTCCTCAGGTGCAGGAGAGCTTGCGGTCACCTTCATGAGGTCGGACCGGATTGGGATGGCAGGGTATCAGAGTGTGGCTCCCCTTGGAGCGGTGATCCGCCGAGGTTCAGCGAGGAGGTCGCCGACCGCAGAAGAGAAGAAGATGAGGGGAGCAAGAGGAGGTGCTGGGAGCTTGAGAAAGGGTCGGTGAGCTTCCGCGGTGTGTTGCATAGCTCGAGGGGGATTTGATTGAGGTCACGGTGGAAGGAAAAGCCCAGACAGCAGCTCCGCCATGGAGGAGGTTCCCGGAGGGAGTTTGGTTGAGGGTGGATCTACTGAGTCACGATTCAGATGAATTGCAGGCCAAGGTAGCCAAAAGGGGTCTAGGAGAATCTTTTGATGTGGTTAAATATGTGCGGGGGTGAGCAGTTCGTAGATGCCCAATCTAGGCCGGGCGCGCAGGAGATGGCCGCTGCCGGAGGTGGTCGTAGAGGTGGTTCTGGTCACTTTTGAGGGTCGTGCGAGGGGTTGGCGAGATCGTGGAGGGGAGACGAGAGCAGAGCCTCGTTTAGTTCCATGCGGGATGGGCTGGAGATGAGGGTCATGGTCAGCCTTGAGTCACGTCTACTATGGCCACATCCTCACGGCTTGACCGAAGGTTGAGGATGACTCCTCGGTCGTCCGATTGTCAACCAAAGGCCATTATATCTTCACACCATACTGAACTCGTGGCTTCAAAAGGTTGTAGTTCCAGCCGCTAGATCAGCGATCTGGGGCCTGAAACTGGCCACTCATGCCTGACCAAAACAAAGGGTGCGTGACACCACATATAAACAACAACTTAGGCTAACCAACACCAAAAATGTACATTACTTCATGAAATACAAACTTAAATAACTCCCTCTTGCAACATCCAAATGCCACCAAACTTTAACCATAGCTTCTTTATCTTTCGATCTACCTTCTAATCAAATTTGGTGACCAAAATCATCTATTAGACCATTCAATTAAATTCCTCAAAAAGGCATAAAAAGAGAGATCTTAACCATGATATCAACATCACATCAACACACCTACTTTGTCAAAACCTTGGAACTCTCAATATAACTCAACCACATGATTTCACTTATGTCATTGGACATTTAGGATTCTAAAAGTCCACTCCATCACATCCTACACACCTTAAAAAAATTCCGTCCTCAGAATTAAGCTTAGAAAAAACCACTTTGTCACATCATATACATCTTAAAAGAACTTTTATCCTCGAAAGTCAACCATACTCGTACTCCAAGGAAAACTACCATGTCTTCATCCACATGTTGGCACTATTCTATGTGTAACATATCCACAAAAGTTACCTAGAACCATGTATCCAAAGAACTATTAGGAGGGTTCACAACCATCTTGGGTGCACAAACACTCCATTCAAGGTTTAACTCAAGGTTTAGAACCTTAGGTTATGTCATTACATATCTCATATGCTAGGGTTGCATCCTTATCTTAACCCGTACATTAGGGTTCCCACATCATATTACCATGAATTAAATGAGTTAACTAAGGTTAACCCATACATCAAGGTGTCATCAACATTTTATTGAGTTAATTGTTAGAATATGTTCAACATTAACATATGCCTTTTAGGAGGGAGTTAACTATAGTTATCCCACTTGATCACATCAAGATCATATCTAGGTGTCATCATTATTATGTTGTGATAACTATCAAACTATATTTTTCATCTTTATTAAGCACTAAGATTAACACCTCATGTAACATGTTCCATTCATATAGTCTTATTTCATTGCTCATAATAACTTGCAACATTTACTAGTGATTTCATCACAAGATTAACCATCTTTAATATATCATCATTATTCATGTATATGGTTAACCATTTATACATTTATATATATATTAAACCATCTCTAGGTTTCCATCATATCATGTATATATTATCACATCTCAAGATTAGATCCCATCCTTACATATATGATGTCATGGTTGTGCCGACCAAACTTATGTCAGTGGCTAATCAAACATATATGAAAACTTCATCTAGTCCAATTGAGGTTCTCCTGACCCATATCATGAAGATAGTACATTGCTCAGTCTCTCCGAGCTAAATCAACTCTATGAGTATCACATATGCATATACTTTATCTTTCCTCCCTTAGTATAGGGTTCTCAGATTACCTCATTGGTACTAGTGATATCTTAAAACTCTAGCCACATAGGCACAAGCCAAAACATGCTATGACATACTCTTCATAGGTCTTCTACCCATGAAACATCTTACCCAAAACTCTCTTATACACCACTAGAGTCCTACGTGGGGAACCACCAACCCGAGCATGAGGCTTCACATAAACTTAACATAGCTACCTCCTCTAGGGTCATGGGCTCCCTCCCTCACCCAGATGGCAGGCACTCATATTCATATTCACATATGCACACAAAACCAGCCTCTCTCTGGCTCTAGGGTATGGTCCTCCCAAGGACATCTAGGGTTCAACAAGACTATAGGAATCATGCATAAAGCGACTCAACTCAATCACTCAGGAGTAGTCTAGTTTAGGACATATCATATCACATATCTCAGAATTCTCATATCTTGGAGTTTAGGTTCTCTAACCTTCTCCCAATGGGTCTCACTCCTTCTGGAGTTAACCCCGAAACTGGTCCTAACACTAGAGGTCCTCCTTCGTAAAAGAGCTTGAGGCTCATGCTGACTCACAAACTTGTCTTAACTTATCATATCTTATCTCATAAAAGAATGCATACTGACATCATCAAAACTTATCTCAAAACCTCAAATCTGAACTTAGGTCCTCGAAGACAAACATAGATCATCATAACCATCTTATGTCATATATGTAAGACTTACATCATATCATCAAAACTTATATCATCTATTACATCTAACATATATTCTAATAAGGCTCTAGACATCTAATCTAGAACTACTCTCTCTTCTAGACTGATGTCATTCACTTTCACTTAGGTTACATGACCACCTCCTACTCGTACATGTGTGGGGACACATTTTTGTAATACATATACATAATAAAATATTATATAGTTTTTCTCGGATAAAACAAGCGTCAGAGAAAACGATCGAGGTTCGATCCGTTTGGAATCAAAAACCAAATCCAGAAAACGAGTGCCATGAAAACTGGTGCAAAGGGTGAGAACATGGTGTAGACTAGTGTAGCTACTCTAGACAACGAGCGCCATATGTCTAGGGTTTCTCTTCCCGTGATGTACGTCATTTCCAAATAGTGCAACATCCCATACCGCTGCACTACAAGGAAAGAACGACATCTAAGGACTTGCTACTCAACAAGCACCAATCTAGACCTAGTTCTCAAAAATCTAGGTGCTAACCTAGAGGCTAGGTCAGATCTAGTCTCTAAAAGACGACTAATCTAACCCTAAAAATTATTAAGGTTCAAGGTTCTTTAGTTTTGAGTTGCATGATGAGCAAATGTCAGGCTTTGCTATTGTTCATGCTCTGATACCACCTGTGACGTCCCCAGATTTTCTAAAACTTAATCAGGTGTGAGATATCCAAATTGAAACCTCACCTCAGTGAGAATCCCAATTTAAACACCACACACTAGGCTAAGAAGAAGAAAATCAAAGGAGTCAGAAGGAAACAATCAGTAGCACATGTACATGAACAACAATAAAACCATACAAACATGTTCACCATTCAACATATAATTACAACATGAATTGTTACAACATCTGATATTACATATTGAATAGAAAACTTATACATATATCATGTACTACCACTAAACTATAGGATCTTAAGACAACAGGTCCACCTATACATCAGCTCGCCACACAACTCTCAACTATCATGGATCTCCAAGAGCATAACCACAACCTAAACAAAAGATTACATGCGGTACACGTCAGCACAATATTCAAGAATATTGTACTGAGTACGCCTACGTGTCTTTTATTTACCTCTCATCATATCTTGGCAATAAGATAAAACTAATACTTGGCAGTAACATAAGAATATAAGAAAAGCATATACTTGCATAAAGATATTCATTAACAAAAGAGAACACATATTTTAAGCACATTTTCCATTATATATCCATGCATTTGCCACCTGAGGGAATAATGCATCATCTCTGTTACCAACGAGAATGAGATGTAAGGCCTTATGATCTACTACCAAAGAGTTAGATCATTGTACAATGTGATCTGCTACTAAAGAGAATGATCACTTTCCAGCACTATGCTACCAAAGAGAATTAGTGCTTTCATATAATGGAATAGATATATTATGTTTCATGTGTTCATAGCAATAAGTATTGAAAATCAAGCAACATAGAATACAAGAACAATCATTTCAATCAATACCATATGCCAAGTATTTTACTACTCGTATAACACAAGCATATTGTAATAAGCCAAGTAAGAGGTAATGGCGTACCTTGATCAAGACAAACCTAATCACATATTCCTAATGTCAACTATATCTTTGTTAAACCTGATCAAGACAAGATCATATACTATCATCAGGTTCTCATCATCTTACATCTCATCTTAAACATAATCGTGTTCATTGGGGCTTTACTTAGTCTCTTAAGTATATTTCCATATCACTTGCATTCTTGTCCTATATTTATCTTACTGATGTTATATTCTAGATTATAGTTTATCAACTGGATATACTCCTGTGTCACATTATTATGTGAATGTATTTAACATTATGTCACTTTCATTAACCATATTAAGGTTACATCCCATGTATTAAGGGTGCTCTTCATATAACATGAATTATTTGCATCTAACTGATATCTGATTTACATCTTAGCTCCAGATTACTGATATAAAGCTACTTTGTAAATTTCACCATTTATTGAGCATGCATGTATTTAATACATTTTATTTAGGGTTATTATCCCTAATTAGACATGTTAAGCAAATTACATAATTTCATACATCAACATGACCATATATGACATCATATGCATTCTATACATAATTATGGACTTACTGATATTTTTCCATGATTTTGTGTCATCATTTTCTATTTATTATCTATTAAACAAGCATTACACCTCTTACATGATATCACTAAGATTAATGCATCAAAAGCCTGATATTATAGTTCCATCTTGTTCTATGAAATTTTCTGAGAATTTTGGTATTTTATTTGCCTTTTTCTGACATACGAGCTAATTATTATGAATTTTGTAAGATCTAAAAATTCTTGAAGAAATTACCTTTTTTTAGGCCAATCGGCCGCTGACACGTGGCCATTTGGGCTGGTGCACATCCTTTGCTTGCTGCTACTGGTTCACATCCTATGAATCTGGTCTGCTGTCCTAGACCGGTCGGTTCTTGGCCTGACTCGGTCCTCCTTTCTTTCTCTCTTTCTCACATGATCAGGCTTCCCGTGTTCTCTGTGTGCGCCGCCACGACGCTCAGCTCCAGTGAGCTGGCAAGGGCAGACGAGGGTTCCTCAGGTGTAGCGATCTTGTGGTCACCTTCGCGAGGTCAGACCGGATTGGGACGGTAGGGTATCAGAGTGTGGCTCCCCTTGGAGCAGTGATCCGCCGAGGTTCAGCGAGGAGGTCGCCGACCGCGGAAGTGAAGAAGATGAGGGGAGTGAGAGGAGGTGTTGGGAGCTTGAAAAAGGGTCGGTGAGCTTCCGCGGTGTGTCACATAGCTCGAGGGGGATTTGATTGAGGTCACAGTGGAAGGAAAGGCCCAGGCAGCAGTTGTTCCATGGAGGAGGTGCCCAGAGGGAGTTTGGTTGAGGGTGGATCCACTGAGTCGCGGTTCAGATGAATTGTAGGCCAAGGTAGACAAAAGGGGTCTAGGTGAATCTTTTGATGTGGTTAAATATGTGCGGGGGTGAGATGTTTGTAGATGCCCAATCTAGGCCAAGCACGCAGGAGATGGCCACTGTCGGAGGTGGTCGTAGAGGTGGTTCTGGTCGCTTTTGAGGGTCGTGCGAGGGGTTGGCGAGATCGTAGAGGGGAGACGAGAGCAGAGCCTCGTTTAGTTCCACACGGGATGGGCTGGAGATGAGGGTCGTGGTCATCCTTGAGTCATTTCTACTGTGAACATGTGCTCGCGGCTTGATCGAAGGTTGAGGATGACTCCTCGGTCGTCCGATTGTCAACCAAAGGCCAAGATATCTTCACACCATACTGAACCCGTGGCTTCAAAAGGTTGTAGTTCCAGCCGCTAGATCAGCGATCTGGGGCCAGAAACTAGCCACGCATGCCCGATCAAAACAAAGGGTGCGTGACACCACATATAAACAACAACTTATGCTAACCAACACCAAAAATGTACATTACTTCATGAAATACAAACTTCAATAACTCCCTCTAGCAACATCCAAATGCCACCAAATTTAAACCATAGCTTCTTTATCTTTCGATCTACCTTCTACTCAAATTTGGTGACCAAAATCATCTATTAGACCATTCAATTAAATTCCTCAAAAAGGAATAAAAAGAGAGATCTTAACCATGATATCAACATCACATCAACACACCTACTTTATCAAAACCTTGGAACTCTCAATATAACTCAACCATATGATTTCACTTATGTCATTGGACATTTAGGATTCTAAAAGTCCACTCCATCACATCCTACACACCTTAAAAGAAATTCCTTCCTCGGAATTAATCTTAGAAAAAACCACTTTGTCACACATGCTATATCAACCCCCAACTTGGATTCTTGTGACATTCACCCAAATGCACCACTCTCCTCATTAATTGCTAAGACCGATCTTGTTTTTTAGCTTGCTTATTCTAGTGTAGTTACTTGCCTTTATTACTTCTTAGTCAATTGCTTAGTTCTTGATAATTAGGTCTTACATGAGTAGTTAGTGCCTTTTGAGCTTGCTAGTGTTAATCTTTCTAGTTAGTGATAACCTAGGTCATTAATTGCTCTAGTGCTTAATTTGTCTCTTTAATGTTAACTTGCTTCGCTAGTGTAACTTAGTTGTAGTCTCTTGCTCCTTCCTAGTTATTTTCCCTCTTTGCTAGTTCGAATTTCATATTTAGGGTTAATTTAGCATTTCTTATAGTCTAGTTTCACTTCTTGCTTGTAATTACTTGCTTCATTAGAATAATCAAATCAAATCACCATCAAACCCTAAAACACTACACTCCACTTTAGAAACACACCTCGCCCTAACTTAGGTCTAGTGCCCCCTCTTTCCCTGTGGATCGACCCCTCACTTGCCATTAGCCCACACTACCATATAGTCTTGTGCGCTTGTGGGTGATATATTGTGATATGAGTGATTGTGTTAGTATAGGGCCCCCTTTATAAATTTGAAAGTCTGGAGTGTGTTTCTACTTAGGGTTGCATCTATTCATATCTCAATTGAGTACTGTGTAGCCCAAGGTAGTAGAGACGTGCCATCCACCAATAGTGAGTATACCTCAACTATCTAGTACACACCCCTTCCATTAAAGCACCTACCTTTGATCTCATCTCCTCCCCTCCACTACAGGAAAAGACTAGAATGATAACGTCAGGTTCACCTACATCGGTGGGTAATGATTTTCCTTCCTTTGACAAGCTTTTTACATCTGAGATCTGTAGGACACTTGTCCTTGCCATTTCGTCCACCGATGTTGCCAAGATGAAAATATGCAAAAAGAAGGATATAAAGGAGGCACACCGATGGACACGACTGCCAAGATAGCCAATCAAATAACCAAGGATGTTTCTCTAGCCCTTACCTATGGGAGATTCAAGTCGGTGGATCAAGGATCATTACACTCCTGTGCCAAGGAAGGAACACCATAAAAAGAACAAATATCCCAGTATCCTGTGGAGACAGAAGAGAAAGCCATGCATATCCAAGTAGTGTACTAATGAGGTTGCCCAATGATCCATCTAGCATGGAACATCTGTGGAAGTGCCACCCTTCATTGCCAAAGGGATATCCTAAGAGTAGTTTTCTCAACCATTCTATTGATGATCCTCTTCACTGAAACAAAGATTGCAACAACCTATTGTTGTAAGGTCACTAGTCTCTTCCCTAATGGTTGGACTTCTTTTTCTAACCATGAACAAGTCAAAGGTATTCAAATGTGCTATGTTTACGACCCTTGGGTATGGTGTTTGTGGACGTCACCAACTCTACTCTATAAAATATCACTGTTACATTCACTAACATGTTGGAGTCTTGTTTTGCATCACTTTTGTGTATGACTACAATCACCAATGAAGACGCATGACCTTTGGGCCACAATCAATGGCCTTATTCACTCCACTATGGGTTCCTGGATCCTATTGAGCGATTTCTACTACACTAGCTTCTTTATATAATAAATCAATTTGATACAATAAATATAAGACGTGATCTAGAAAACACAATATTGTACTATATGGCATCATCATTCTCTGATAGTTCATTTCTAATGTCCTCCATTCTAATTTGTCATTCTTCTACAAGAATTAGATGTTGAATATGTCAAATTGCATTAATATTGATTGAAAACGTTACTAGTTTGATTATACATGATAATACCCAATATTGTATGTAGAAAGAATATCATTAATCGATTAAAGGGCACACACCTCTTGAATTAAAACTACAATAGACATAGACACAAGATATAGCTTGAGTAAAATAAAATCCATTGTAGAGATAATATCACATACCAAGAAGTAAGGAGAGTATTACATCAAATTCAATCTGATGCATGTTGTTATCACTCTAAGAATCCCATCCATCTTTGTTTGGATTGCTGAGAGTCAGTACTAGTTAGAGAGGTCATAAATTGTAGTGTCATAGCCACTCCAGTGTAATTTTTTATCTAACAAGACACCTAGGTTAGTTATTGTAGGTGTGTTTAGTGGAGGGAGTGCAATAATGTGAATATTATAGTAGATTTTTTATGAACCCCACAATTTTAAATAAAGGGGTGAACATAGTGCTGATTGTTGAAATCAAATTATGAATATGTAACTATTGAAGATGGTGGGTTTGTCAATGTATAATTTGTGGCACTTTACCTTATGTTCAAGATCTTGAGCTTGGTTTAAGGGATGACCTCCTACTTTACTATTTTACACCTCCACCTTTGGCCAACTACGGACTCCCCAATATGAATGGTCGTAGTAGTGGATTCTCAAAGCTGGATTGAACTTTTGGCAATCGATTAGTTGCCCGTCACGACCTCCCAAATACATCTGGGCCACAAGAGTCTGATTTCAACACAAAAGAGGATCTTTTTAGGTGGCACTCCTCATCTCTGTGATGCAAGGGTACATCAGCACCAAATGGCATATCGTCGAGCATGTGGTCTTCATTTGTGGCACCACAAGTTAACAATAGAACTCATAGACTATATAGTACATAGAGACAGAGGGAAATAGAATCAAAGACATCCTGAAGGCTAAGAATAAAGAGAATCACCATACAGGATGTGCCACCATTGGAAGTATCCAACTCTAGAGACATTGTGGTTTCTTGTTTTGGGCATGTAATATGCATCATGCTTTTTCTCAAGGTGCGTCGACCGTCCCACCAACATCCTTGACATTCTGCACATGCGGTTCGCTAGAGGAAGTAGATGGATTTTGGGCAATTTCCATACTGTGGAATCTCGTGCATGGGAATGAAAGCGAGTGGAGAAACATTTAGGGGCCATGGTTCAGAGGTGAGGAATCAAGGAAGAGAGGGGGGGGGCAACTTGTGTGCATTAGTGGGGAAATTTGTGTGCCCTGAATTTGCTTACATCATATTATTTGTAGGTCCCTATGACCTAGGACTTAAAATCTAAGAGGAATCTTTCATACCATTTCAAGTTTTACACTAGGATCCCTAACAACCCAAACAACCTCTAAAACTAGGATTGTCAAAGTTCCATCTCAACTAGTGAATTCCATCTGGTTTGACTGCGAAACAAATAATTGTATACTTAGATTTTTTCAATATGAACCATATTTCAATCATTTTTAAAATGTATAAAAAATTGCATAGGATGTGGTGTATATAAGTCAATAATATTGATACTTCACCCTAGAAAATTAAATATATCACAATATGTCAAAAAACTTTATTAGGGTGAGCTTGTGTCCTCATTATGTGAGTTCTCTCTCATAACGAGTGAGAAAAATCACATTGAGTAGGATTGATATGCCATGTTGGAAATTTATAGGTTAATTTATAATTAACTTACACAAGGAAATGAACAACAAACCTATTTCTATAATTGCCACGTGTGAACAAGTTATCATCACAATTAGTACGTCATCACCAACATAAAACTAACAATATTTATAAAACAACATAGAAAAATAAGTTGGTCCTAGGTTTGCCTTTATCTTCTTTCTTACTTTACTAATTTATCAACTAGTCAATCGACTGATAATCAATTGATCCAATGACAATCAATCTATCGAGTGTTGGGTGTTGTGATCTCATCGGGCATGGAGCTGACGCATCAGCAGGTGGTGGGTTTCCAAAGTTGCATGCCAAGTGGAGTTCTATAAGAGAAAGGTGAAAAGAAGTACTTAGGGTAGTTAATTTAGAAATGTCAAAATAAAGGAGATTTACAAAGATAAACATGTGAAGCCGGTGATATGAAGGCAGAACAAACACCTAAGATCCACAAAATTTGATGTTATCATGTCATCTCACAACAAGTCTCTAGAAATGCATTTTGGAAGAGCCATGGCCCATACCATGATAATGTCCTCTTACAACAAGTGTATTCAAATACATTTGTGAGAATTTGGGGACCATATCATGATAATGTCCTCTCACATCAAGTCCTATAAAATATATTCGTGATGAGTCAGAGCTCATATCATGAGAATGTCCTCTCACATAAAGTCCTCTGAAATACATGTGCAAGAATCTAAGGCCCATATAAAGACAATGAACTCTCACAACAAGTCCTTTGAAATGTATTTATGAGGATCCACAACCCATACCATGGTAGTGTATTCTAACAACAAGTCCCTGTAAATGCATTCGTGAGGAGTCATGCCTTATATCATGACGATGTCCTCTCACAACAAGTCCCTAAAATGAATTTGTGAGGATCCAGGGCCTATATCATGACAATGTCCTCTTTCATCAAGTCCCTAAAAATGCTTTTGTGATGAGCCAATGCTCATATCATGACCATTTCCTCTCACGACTATTCCTTGTAAATTCATTTGTGAGGATCCATGGCCCATATCATGACATTTTCCTCTCATAACACGTCCCTAGAAATATATTTTCGAGATGCCATGGCCCATATCATGATAATTTCCTCTCATAATATTTTCCTAAAAATGCATTTGGGAGGAATATTGTCAGAGTGTCCTCTCATAGAAACTCCCTACAAATGCATTTAAGAGGAGACAAAGCCATTATTATGAGAGTCTCCTATCACATTAAGTCTCAAAAAATGCATTTGGAAAGAGTCATGGCCCAAATCATGACATTGACTTCTCACACCAAGTCCCCTGGAATGCATTTGTGAGGAGTTAGGTCCCATATCATGATAATTTCCTCTACAAGTCTTTGAAAATGCATATGTGAGGAATTAGGGCCCATATCATGAGAATGTTCTGTCCACAAAAAGTCCCTTGAGATGAATTCTAGGTGGGTTGTTTGGGGGTAAATGTGAGTTTGATACCACATTAGGGGATGATAACGTGTAAACCTTATAATTTCATTTTACATTGATTGTTTTCTAATTCTATTTATCTTCTCATAAATTATCTTGTGATTTGTACTTAAAATGTGTATTATCTTGTGATTTTATGCTTGAAACCACTTAGACTCTAGGAGAGAGTGGCTTGTATGTGGCAATTTTTGGATTGCTCCAAGGTCCAACTAATGTATCCTAGCTAGAACTCTATCATCCCTCATATATATCCCCTCTCCTACTTCTAAATGGTGCATCTAAGTAGATAGTCTATAGAAACTTAGTGCAATTGGCTTGGATCTATCTAAAGGCTAGATGGTAGGTGATGTGAGGCAAAATACCCTCATTTCCACCATCCATTACTACCATTGAAAATGAATTTCCCTAAGATCATATACCCTATAACCTAGACTTAACTATATCCTAATAAAATTTGACCTAAATCTTAATCTAAATGAGCATCGCAAGGTTGGATAGTGTGTGTTAGGGTGTAGATACCCATCACACACCCTATTCCATCCATGTCCAATTAGTAGTTTTGGGCAATTCTCTAGAATCTATATTGTTGTTTGGTTTAACAATATAAATAAATGAGTATCATTTGTTGTTGGTATGTATGCCTAAGGAGACAATCATATGATGATTGTAATGGCATATCTTGTAAATGATTTAATTAATAATAAAGGTAATCTTCATCTATATGTATGTTCAATAATGAGATAATGGTATAACATGATTAGATGTCTAAAGAATGATATTACTCGATGACATATGTCTTCTGGCTAAGGACATGAACAATGAGATCATATGTATGATAATAATACATGCATTCTTGTTATGTCCATAGTTGGATATTATTGCAGAAGCTAACAAAAACTACAATATTCAATAAGACTAGAATGTGTTTTGGTTGATGACAAAATCTCATTAGTCATGATATGTGCTATCAAACCAAGAACATAGATTCTTGTTATAGAAAAATGTATTAGATAGATCCACCTAGAGAGTGATACATGAAAACCATAGAATGGTTGTAAGGCCCCTAAACTTGCTTAATGAGTTGAATAAGCTTAATTACCATAATTGAATTCTTAGAACCCTAATATAACCTTGTGATATGCTTTGAAATCATAATACAAGCTTAATTTTCAAATGTGGTTCAATTTGGATGTTGTTTGAGCAAGTTATGCAATTTTATGCACATTTTGGACTATTCTACAATTTACCCAATTCAGAGGTTTTATTTGCAATTTCACTTGCATTATGTTCCTTGGATATTATATCATCATTCTTGAGCTTTTTGATCCGTGGGGCACCTATTTGATCCTTGGTTTGAAGGTGTTTTCTCTAAGGGTATTTTAGGGTTTACCCCTTCACGGATGAGCTACCTTTATTAGCTATCAACTAATGAATTATGTGATTGGCTGGGAAATTCGAAAAAGGAAAGCTAAGAAGGTCTATAAGGATGGTGGGGGAGCTGCTTGTATGTGTGCTTGTATATTTGTAATAGTTTAAGGCCATAGACACACGGGGAAGCTACTTTTACACCCCATGCTTGCTCCCATCCTTATCCATGGGCTATATTTACCTCTTCCTTGCCCAAGTACAAAACTTTACTTGCTTTATCTTTCCTCTAACCTGGAGCAACGACTCCACTCTTTTTTTCTGCGGAACCAAGACCTCTAAGGTAGATGACAACCTCTTTTTGGAGAAGAAGGTATCCTAGAGCTCCATTTAGCCCTACCTAGGGTTTCCAAGGTCATCTTCTAGGGATTTTGACCAAGGCAAGTTATTTTCTTCCTTCCTTATCCATTTCTCTTGCTCTTTTCCTTCCTTATACCTTCCTCCAGGTTGGAACCTTGTTGTTCCATGGTAGAAATTGCTCTAAATCTCTAAAACCCTACCTTTCATGCTCCTTATGCATAGGGTTTGCTCATTTGATGAAGAAAGGTGCTAGATAGACGAGTTCATAGTTTTTGCTTGGATTTTCTACCCTACATGCTCAAGATTTCTTCTATGTGGGGATTCATCTTCTCATTATAGGTAATTTTTATAACTTTCTCCACATTTATTGCTTACCATAAGCTTTCTAGATCACGTTCTTACTTGAAAATGATGATCCATGCACTAAAAAGCTATGCTTGACTTGGATTTCGATTTTTATAATGTTCCCTATTCTGATTTCAGTTATAGATGAACCTTTTATCATGTTTAAATTATTCCTAAGGTATAATATGACTTGTATCAGGTTGGTTTGACAACCTATGGTGCTAAGCACCTATACCAATGGTCAATTTTAGGATTTCAAGCTGATTTCTTCTATAAATCCATGACCCGATGATGGTACCATTGTAACAGCCCTATGGTGTTGTCTTCATGACAATTGATGGTGGTAACCAAGGGTGTCAACTGACGTTCACCCCTTAGGTCATGTTTTGTCCTTATTAGAAGTCTAGTGATTAAGAACTAAGTACCCTAATGATGTTATCAATCAATGGTGATATTAGTTTGATATTTGATACTGATTAATGAATATAGTGCTGTGATCTAACAACCTATGGTAACTTAATGGTCACTAATGATGGTGGATCAGGTCTCCAAAACCTATGGTGAGTTAATCATATGGTTTTAGCATCAATTAAGCCTTAGACCAATGGTTTCTTGGGTAACTTGATGCAATGGTCGGACCTATACTATAATTGATGGTTTTAACATATGAACTTGACCCAATGGTCAAGATCTAATGTTTATTCCTCCAATAAAGTGGAATGATGGCTAACATAATATGTTGGTCCTATTAATGTCATTTAGATGGTTTCCTTTATATGATCAACTTAAGGAGCTTACTTGTTGACAATGGATGGCTTGTTTTAAATGAACAATCGATTTTGGGTTTTATCCTATTTTCAATGGAACTTTTAGTGTTGTTAATCAAGGGATGTCTAGGATTAGATGGTGAATATTTATAGAGAACAAATCAAGTACTTCATAGGTGGTTTATCCAAGGTGTTTACTTAAGTAAACTATCAATGGTCTTACCTTTTTAACATTCAATGGTTCTGGGTGACATTGTGGTATGGTGATATGGGTTAAATGATGATGGAACAAATAGAGGGTTACTCTTAATAAGGTAGTCTTACTTATTCAATCATATGAATATAAGGGATGATAACCATATTGTGTTGATATATAACCCTTATGAGATATAGCTTGTTATACATAGCTTAAATATAACTAAATGATGGTAATTAGGTATGAATAGTCCTTGAATGACTAATACAATCATGGAGTACTCTATTAGTATTTTTGAAACCCTAGTATGCTATAACCTGATGGTTACACCTTGATTTATGTGTGGGTTCATACTTGAGAATGGTATGGAATGTGATGGTGATGCTTCGCCTTATGCATCCATGATCCAATGGGGATGTCGTGAGTTAGGGTTTGGGTATGAGTGCTGATTAGTAACATTAATATAATTTATCTTGTGAATCTAACTCTAATGCAAATAGATAAAGATGAGAATTCATGTTTACCATTCTTATATGATGGAATGATGGTGGAATAACCTCCTTAATATGATCGTAACCTTGATATGTTAATCGGTGGTTATCATAGCCACATGGTTGATAGTTTCTTATGCTAAACATGTGCATTATGAATATGGTGAGAGTTAATCATATTTATATTCCTTGCATATTGATGTAATAAAGGAATGTTCTTAATATTAATATAACCCTTCTATGATTTTTTATGAATATCTCCCAGCTCATTAATGCAATATTGTGTTGATCTGGTCTATTATATGTAAGTGATGTTGTTGAGCCTTGTTATAAGGCATGCAAAGATAATGATGATCTTACAGGGAATAGTATGATGGTCTTAATTACCTTTGAGCATGGTTGAACCCTAAAAGAGGTGTAATCCTCTTATGTTGATAAGAGTTGATACCCTGTGATATTGTGAAAAGGATTTATATCTTGTGATAGTATGATGACTAGTGTGGTCTCATGAATGGAAAGCGAATAGTACCATGTGATGATGAGATGAGAAATTATGTTTCACATGTTTTATATCTTTTCAAAGCTATGATATGTATATGCTTGCTAGAAGTGAATTAGGGTTTGTATGTCCACTTGTTTGATGCAGCCTTAATTCACCTAATTGACATAACTAATCAAGTGCAACTCTAATCATGCAGTGCCCTATGCCGTAGAACCATCTTCAGTGTTAGAACTTATTGGATGGTGAAATGAGTATTCCTAAGGGAAACTCAAAGTGCATACTGTTGAGTATGTAGGCGTGGTAGGTTAAGGATATATCCTTATCATCCACAATGCAGATTGTGGAGGTTGGGTATGGTCATGCCTCATACATCTGATGTGATTGAGAACATATGCGGTCGTGTCTCGGTGATTATAACATGATGTGATTAGAGGACAACTGTGGTTGTACCTCAGTGTTTGGGTTTGTATACCCTATTTTCTAGTGCCGTGACCTGTATGAAGGGTAGACTAGTGGTTAGAAGCTTGACTATATGTTGCTGTGGTGGCAACATTGACTGATATGCCACTGCATTTTTACTAGTACTAACCGAGGGGAAGAGATCTTAGGATACCGACACTCCTAGATCTTGTACGGAACTGAATAGCCATTCACATGGGTCAGTTAGACTTTGAATGGTATGATTCAAATTCCCCAGGGCGTCATAAAAGATGTAATACAGTCGTGTAGTATATTTGTTTAGGGTTATACACAACGTTTCACATTGGATGATAACCCTTGTTTGTTATCTTTACATAAAGATGATTCTTAGTGCAACTAGGAGATAGTAGATACACTTAGGTTGTGGATATGCTTAAGATTGTAGATGTGTACATATAGTAGCTATGCTTGTGTTGATAACTATACTGCTACTGCTGATTATAATCACGATGCTAGCTATCTCATGTTGTTAGTTATATTTAGCATGCTAGCCATGCCTTTGTAACTAGAGATACATATACTGCTAATCATGCTTATCCTGATAGTTGTTCTTATGTTGTTAGCTCTTCTTATAATGTTGATATGTTTAACCAATTAGACATGTTCATGTTGTTAGCTATGCGATGTTACTAGACTTGCTCATGATGCTAGATATACATATGCTACTGAATTACTTATATTGTCAACAAGATAAAGGATGACAGTCTGGATAATGATGATAGTTATTATCTACTCCTTTATGTATTTTGTTAATCATCAGTACTGCTGATCTTATTTGTTATATCTGATTAAAGTGCTTAACTATTCAATTACTTAATGTTGTAATCAATAAACGTTGTTGGAGGTTATATCTCTTACTGGGACATGGGTCTCACCCTTGTGGTTCACCACATTTGTTTAGGTAATCGGAAGTGACAAAAACAAACATGTGGCAGCATAGAGGAGATATAGTAATGAATCTTTGATAAAGTTGATTAGATGTCTAGTGTGTCCTAAAGTCATCCTTGTACTCTCAGGTCTGGGCAGGAAAAGTTTGTATGTGGTGTTTCAAATAAATCAGACTTTTGTTAGCATATTAATGCATGTTTGTGTGGCATATATGATTATTGTTCTCCTATATATATATATATATATATATATACATATATATATATATATATATATATATATATATATATATGTTGTGGCTAAGACGATAGAACAATTTTTATCAAATTCTTAGCATAGTATGAATACAAGAAAGATGTTGGGCTCTTATACAAATGTTTTTGAGTAGGTGTTGATGTTGAAATCGGTTTTAATGTACCCATATTTTTAGGTATGTGATTAATTAGTGATTGATTGTGTTTTATGTTTTGAGTAATCTTGTTTAGTGTAACATGTTCTCACAATGGTATTCAGAACCATCTCTCGTAGTGATAGTGGTGATGGTGGTTCTTAGACTTGAAGTCCATCACATGTCGTTCACTGTACTTTGACATCATCCAATGTAACCTTGCATAAGGATCACCTAAAAAGTGATGCTCGTGTTCACTCTGACACATAGGGATTGACTGTGAGTAATGTAGATGTAATTTGTCCCTCCTACTAACAGTTGATATCTGGGCCATGTGATAAACGAGACTAAGAGACGTATCATGATACTCATCTAAATAAATATATCATATGTGAATATGGATTGAATGTTGAAGAGGATGATGATTCCTTGCCTTGAGTTCAATCTAGATATCAGAGTCAAAGGAATTTTACACTCACTATAACATTGATCACATATTGTAGGTTGAAGTTGTTCTTCAACTTTCCAATTATTTGGGTAGCAATGATGTGTTGCTAGATACCGCTCATTGCTTCTGATGTCATAAGTTATTTATGGACATTCACTACCAATGTAACTTGGGACCTATAGGGTCACACATAAGATGAACATGGAATAGGAGTTTTATCATGAATGATGTTTAACTTGATTACTAAAGTGTTTAGATATTCAATTTTGACAAAAATGGCTAAAATTGACTGACTGGACTGTGAACCAACCGGTTCAAGTATTAAATTGAACGATTCAAGTGTCAGGTCAATTTGAACAACAATGGTTGAACTGGAACTTGACCGACCGGTTTGAAGATGTGAAATGTCTGGTTCAAGCTATAAACCGATCGGTTGGGCAATCAAAATAATTGGATCTAGGATTGATGCTAAATATTATGGAAAAATCATATATTAAAAGCCAATATATTTGTGAATAGGAAACATTGTGAACCGACTCGTTCAAGTGTTGAGTCAATCATTTCACATGTGAACTGATCAGTTCGACCAGTTCACCTGTGAACCATCTCTAGGTTACTAATTATGACTCCTTTTCTAGTAGAGTATTAGTGTTAGCTCTTTCTTGTTTGCCTTAGTCTAAATTGCTCTTTTCTTACTTAGATTGCTTTCTTTGTTAAGTAGAATTAATTGTCTAGGGTTAAAGTAGGGTTTCTTACTACTTTCCTTAAATTTCTAATTTGACCAACCTCTAGTGTAATCAAAGAAAAACCAAGTTAAAACCCATCAACCCTACACATTTCTCTATGTTCAAGTATTCTCCTATATAAAGTATATAATCATTGGGGCATCTATGGATTGATAATCCAACCGTAGAGAGACATAAGTGTTCTACACTCATACCATATTCTAGGATATAAATATCCATACTACATTTATATCATGTAAATCAACAAAGAAACTAGATAGATCGCACTCTCAGTAATTTTGACAAACATAAATTTACATCAATGTAAGAAGCACCAAATATTGTGAGGATCACACAATCATAAATACATTTTCAAAGAAAGGAAGAACTTCGAATCATAAGACAATAGATGAAATTCATATTTTAGTTAGACATCAAAAAATGTACATGTACAAATAGTCATATCTAAATGTTCAAAGAACTCTTAGGAACATGCATTCCATATGTGGTTGCATTAAGAAAATTGAGCTACTTTTCTACATGATCTCAAATAGAAGTTTATTTTGCTACAATACCCTATTTGTAAGATTCTCCATATATAGTCTTGGTTAAAAAAACCATTTTCTGCTATAATTTTTCATCCTATAGTGAAATTCTCCATATATAGTCTTACACCACTTACCTATGGGAGTTGCAGCTCTCGCTTTCTTGGCTTGCAATACTCACCATGACCCATATCATGATAATGTTCTCTCACAAAAACTACCTAAAAATGCATTTGTGAGGATCGAAGGTCCATATCATGGGAGTGACCTCTCAATACTACTCCCTAGAAGTACATTTTTGAGGAGCCATGACCCATATCATGATATTGTCATGTCACAAAGAGTCTCTAGAAATGCATTTGTGAGGTTCCATAGCCCATATCATGATAGTGTCCCCTCATAGAAAGTTTCTAAAAATACATTTGAGAGGAATATTGTGACAATATTCTCTCACAGAAAGTCTGTGGACATATGGGAGGAGCTACAACCCCTATCATGAGAGTGACCTCTCACCACAAGTCCTCAAAAATACATTTGGAAGACATTGACAACATCCTCTTAAAGAAAGTCATTTATAATGTATTTGTGATGAGATGGGACCCACATCATGAGAATGTCCTCATAGAGAAAGTCCCTCAAAATGCATTTATGAGGAATCAAGACTCATGTCATGATAATGTCATCTCACATCTAGTTTGTGAAAATACTTCTAGGAGGATCTAGGACACATATCATGACAATGTCCTCTCACAACAAGTCCTTGAAAATACTTTCATCCAAGACACATATAAATGTAATTTCCTCTTTAATGCTCATAAATGAGACGTGCATGAGTTTGGGGACGATCAGAGTGTGGTTGGTCAGGTGCTTGCGACAGCCACGACCAATTTGTAGCAAATTGTCAAATTCCAACAATTGTTGTTGAGGGTGTGTGGTCTACACAAACTGCTACCATGGAATAATCTGTCTCAAAGACAAAGGCCCATTGCCTTAGAATGATAAAAAAAGAAACATGTACGAGTATGGGGATGATCGTGATGCCACTATACATTTACAAATGACTCTCATAATGACATAAAATGACTATCAACATCAATTTCGTGACACATCTCCTTTATGAGTTGTCAAATAAATATATCGATATATCCCAAAAAATTGTATTTGAGAGGAGCCATGTCTCATATCATGACAGTGTCCTCTCACAACAAGTCCTTTGAAATGCACTTGTGAGGATCTGGGGCCCATATTGTGAAAATGTCCTCTCACAAAAACTCTCTGAAACTGTATTTGTGAGGATCTGGAGCCCACATCATGAGAAGGACCTTTCACATAAAGTCCCCTGAAATACATTTGTGAGGATTCAAAGCCCATATCATGAAAGTTTTATCTCACAATAAGTCTGCAAAAATGTTTCTAGGAGGAGACATGCATGCATGTCACCTAAACAATATATCCTCTAGTAGATCACATGTGACTCATATGCATGTCACCTAGATGGTAAAACCCCACTAGAACATAGGTGATTCAAATGTATGTCACTTATGGGGTATAACTTTTTCAAGTATGATAAAATATTTGTCATTTGTGTTACACATGTTTAAACAAACAATCAATAATTTACATGTATGTCATCTAAAGTATGTAATATTTTCAAAATATGCTAAATTGTATGTCATCTATTTTACTAGGTCTATACAAATCGTAAGTGATGTACAAATATGTCACTTAAAGTACGCATTCTTTTATATGATTGTCATCTATACTATGTGTTTTGGTAGTATAAGGTACATGAGTGAACCAAAGAAAAGAATACTAGAACCATATAATCTTCACAATTAAAATTGCTTCGAAGGCATGGCGTCTTCTCTTAATCACTGTCAAGCATGCCTTCTTCACTAGAAAACAAACGTACCCCAAGATACCTTGCTTGTATAATATTCTCATCGGATTTCGAAAGCTCAACATGGTCATGGTACACGAGTACACGACGTATTGTCCAGCTGGGACAACCCTCACTGGTCTCCTTTGCCCCAACGTCAACGTACCTACGTCACTACCATTCACGGTGTTCCATCTCAATAAGGTCAACGATGCCCAAAACCAAATCGACGGGCGCGAACAGCTATGATTACGGTCCGGAAGCGAGGGCTGACTAATCAGGACCTAATAATAAGATTGACTACTTCTTGACCGCAAAAGGAACTACGTCCGGCGTACAAGAAATATGTGGTTCATTCAAACCCGATTGGAATTAGGTCATATAATTTTTTGAAAGTCAGAATTAGGTCTGATTATGTTTATAGTTTTCCTTATATTTAGTATTTTGTGCGGTTCAGAGTTATTCGGTTTCATTTGTATCCACACCAATGAAAGAGGCAAGCACGCACTTCTCGTCTATTGTGCATATTATACTGCACATTATTCACATCATCATCTACAACTCAATATTTATCAAGATTTCCGTCTTTTCTAAATATGTAGAATTATATATAGTATCTAGGGTAGGAAAATTTTACCCAAATCCATGTTCTATCCCAACTAGAATAATTGGTTTTGATTTTAGATTTTGTCAACCTAGGTCAGTTTCGAGTTTAGATATTGATGTCCAAATTGAAAACAAGTCCATTTTGGATGGTGATTTATTCAACCCATATCGAATTTGAGTTGAGAGATTTCGACAATACAAGTGTTAATCATGTATGAATTATTATACATCAAGGGTGGTTAATACAATTATACAATCTATGTCCGGTTCCGGGCTATAAACCAGATCTGGTTCTGATTATACAATCCGGTCAAAATTTAAATTCCAGATTGAGGTATTTTACATCAAACCCCGCTGTTATCTGACCGGAAACCGACTTTAACGCAATAGCACCATAACCAGATGCTTCTTGAGATAATAATTTTAGGCTATTATTACGAAATATATATATCTGGTAATCTTAGCTAGCTGCAGTTTGACTCGGTTTCAACATAAACTGAACCGTGACCATCAATAGATATTTACAGTTACATGACAGCTCCAAATAAATATTAATCTACGAACTCAACACGGGGAATGAAAATAATCTCGAAGCCAGAGGATCGTTTGCGCGGTATCTAACCCTAGCCGTTAGTTTTGGATGTGCTATACTTTTTGGCTCCCATGCAAGTACAATATTTTTTGTGCAATACTTTGCTTGTCATTAATTATCGTAGTTTTGCTGAGCTAAACATTTTTTTGGATAACAAGGTCTGACCTGCGCCTCCTCTATAAATACAATACTAGAATAGCGCACACCACATCGCCACTGTAAACAAAACATTAAGCTCCGGTTCCAGTTACTACAGTGACGAGAACAAACACCGCAGCCCCATAACAGCTCCGGTTTTGGGATGGATGCTGTTATATACTACCCTTATTAGCATAATATGTTGAGCCTGCACAAGCACCGCACCATCTTCAACATGCAAGGGAGACCTATCGTCACCATGCGAGCGAGGGTAAGATCTACCAAAGCTTCGAACAATATTTTTATAACGCCTCAATTTCTAACACTTCTGGCTCATTCACTTTTTCATCAGATCATGACCGCTCATCATCGGTGGTCCGTGTACCGCGGAAACAGCGAGGATGAAGACAACCTCCTGTTCACGGTACGCCAGTCCCACATGATCCAGTTCAAGACCAAGCTGCATGTCTTCCTCAAGGGAAACGACATGGAGGAAGCCTGCGATTTCCGGGTAGAGGGGAGCTTCTTCAAGAGGAGTTGCACCATATATGTAGGGCACACCAAAGCTATCATTGCCCAAGTATGCATTAGGCTTTTGCTTCATATGGGTTTAAACAAAGAATTTAAATAATGTTCCAACTGATGCTATAAATTTCTGACTGGATATTGCAGATGCATAAAAAAGTTAAGATAACTAGCCTACTGCTCGGCTCCGGCCGATTCGTCGTCACAGTATACCCCAACGTCGACCAGGCATTCATTGTAGCACTCATCATTCTCCTCGATGAGATCAATGACGGACGCTAATTGAGTGGATTCCGGTACCTTCAACTAATGATATACCAATCATCATGTACGATGAATAAATCAGATCTCATAAAAAGTTTCATGGTTGTCTCGCCAATGTGTACTCCAGTTCGGATTGAACAAACCAGCATTACTGTGAAAGCATAACGTGTTTGCTTTTAGATATGGTCTCCATACGCTCTTCTGTTTTTGATTTAATGTTGATCGTTGTTGTTATCTGATTCAATTCTTGTAATGCAAAATAAAGAATTTGGGGTTTTAGGAAAGTACAGTTCCAAAGTAATGGCTGCTCTAAACAATAAATCAGACGTTGGGATCATATTTCATAAATCCTCTGACGATAAGGTAATTACAGAATAAGCCTCAACTTCGTATCTACCATCTTCTTTAGTTAACATCAAAAGAAACCCAGTTGACTTACGTCTTTTTGGTCAATAACAGGTCTCGTGTTCAAATGTATGCCATTGTTAATATCTATTGGAATCTGACTTTGCCTTTGGAATTTGGATGAGTAAAATACCCCCTTTTTTAATAACAAATGTAATGCATTATCGCCAAGCTATGAAGCAAAAATATAGGTCTTACAAAGCATCAATGGAGTGTTTTGTCCCATCATGCAAGAATTTCGAAAAAAACAGTACCTTTCTACGTGTTGGCTTCCCATTTCAAGCGTCAAAAGTTTTCTTTTTAGAGGTTGCTAAAAAATTATCATTGGAAGAGAATGATAGTGTAAACTTCACACTCACAACTGCAGCAGTGTTGAGGGCACTCAAGCCTTGAAGAACCCTAGCAATCAAAGATGGATAACAATTTATATGGAAAATCCCGATTCTGGAGCTCGATCAAATTGGTAACCCGAAAGAATACAAAACGGTGGGAGGTGCTCATTCTCCCAAAACATAGGAGTTTGGAAGATAATACGAATGCTATGAAAACTAGCCCGAGATCTACAATGAACAAAGCACATATTTTCCCTTTTTTATCTTCTATTAGAATTTTTGTTGTGATGTTCGCATACTTTTATCTTCAGCCTCTATACGTACCGTATGTAATGTCACGACAAACAATTGCCAAATGAGCGTATCATTGATGGATCTACATTAGTGTTGCTAAATGTATATTTTTACTAGGTTGTACTTATGTGTGTATGACTTAATCGCTTATATAGCCACAAAAGGTATGACTTGATGACATCTTTACAATTGGTGATGTCGTTTTCCACATTGTACAAAGCTCGGTATGGATTATTACAGATTACATAACTTTGAAAAACATATATTGATACCTTATTGAATATTGACAATATATTTATAGTTGCAATTCTTTGGCATATTTACATCTAGCTCCAGGCCGACGGCATGCGGGGAACTGCGAGTAGCAGCAGAGACACGGGCGGGTGGAGAAGACCGGCGCAGGGCCACGTGAAAATTAACGTGGACGCCTCGAGTGGGGAGGAGGGCAAGGCGGGGCTTGGCGTAGTGGCAAGGGATGAAAGGGGAAATGTAGTAGGGCTGTTCGGGCTGAAGGTGAGGACCGGAGGGGACATAGCGCTTTTGGAAACCATGGCTATCAAGGAAGCACTATCATGGGCAAAGGAGAAAGGACTGGAAAGCATAGAGGTGGAATCCGACGCCAAGGCAATAATCCATGCATGCAACATACACTGCTCCAGGAAAGACTATATCGGCTCCATGGTTGATGATGTCAAACATCTGAAGAATTTTTTAGCTTTCTGTAGCTTTAGTTATATTAGTCGTAAGTATAACAAGGTTGCTGACGTAGTAGCAAATGCTGCTCGGAGGGGCCAAGTAGATAGTTTTTACTTTTCCCAGCAGTTTCCTTCGAACTTTATGCCTTTTGTAACTAATGATTTAGGTAATATATGACGGGGGGCCCAATCATAGGGCTTCCCGTCCTTCCTCAAAAAAAAAAAAATAATGAAAAGAAACAAATTGACATGGGGTATATGTGTCATTGAGGGTTGTTTCATATTCATCCATGGGCAAGGAAAAATGACTTGCATCATGAGACTTGAAGATTTCTAGTTGTAGTTATTTGGTATGTCAACTTCCATTAAGAAGTAATTTTAGTCTTAAATATATGAAGAGAGACTATTTCCTATCACACAAACATAAACCTTCATTTTAGGAAAAAATATATCATTGTTAATTGTCTAGCATGAATCAAGTACCTAATGTAACATTAAAAGACGGATTTCTTCCATACACACTAGAAATAAGGTATATTTTTTGGAATGGACTCCTCTTCATGGATTTGCATACCTTAATAAAGTGAACCAAAATATCTTTGTTGCTCGTAGCGCGCATTACACAAGAGGCATGATACAAAGAAATACCTAGATTGACACATATAAGTTTACAATGTGGTTGCCTTTAGGGCCATAAAAAAGGAACATAAATGTATGCATCGTGTGATGGATGAGTTTTGTGTGCTTAGACAGCTTATATTCTAGGTTCTTTCATAAGATCAAGATAGTTGTCACTGAGCATTTTCATAGTTAGTGAAGGAATACTATGTGATGAAAATTAGTTGACCAGTAGCATAACCAAGATATGATCCAGCGGTCAACAATGGACATGATGTCATTATTAATGTCTAGAAGAACCCAACAATTAGTTTATGTAGAATTTTGGTGATCTAGTCCAAGAAAGTTCACCAGGATATGAATATCATTTGTTGAATTATTCAATGTTGCAAATAGTGGTATTGTTCTTCATATGCCTCAGGTTATCAAACTTCCTCTTAGTGACACAATCATCAATGTTGATTGTAGGAAAGAGTAGAGCTTTGTGGACTATTTTTTATACAACCTATTATATCTAATGGTGGTTTGTTTAGTAACACCAACAAGCCGATCATGTATCTTTGTATACCTATAGAAATTTTTCTTGAGACAATTTCATATGAATGTGACTGCAATATGGAATTCATAATTGATAGTTCATGATGGACTAGGGAGCTTCTTGTACTTACATACTTCTCTTTGTAATATGTAGCATTTCATTGTTGCATTTTAAACACCAAGGTAGAGAGGCAATTGAGCTCTCTTCCTCTCACTTGTTGTGATTGACAAGTTTGATGAGAATGCATTGAAGAAGATGAATAACTTATCCCTTTCTTCTTTGATGGGAGGAGTATTGTAGAAATCTCTAGACCTCTAGCCATTATGCATAGTTCATTTGTCTTTATCTTTCTAAATGCAGTAGAAAAACATCTTGACATCTAATCCTCTCTTGCTCTAGTTTTTATTTTTCATCTTTGCTTGTAGAAAATAAAACTTTAAAATGTCTAGTTGGTGAGAGAGTCAAATCTTGAGCATTTCTATCATGTACTCTTCTCATTCTTAGTAGCATTTATTATATTTTTGTAGATTTTTAATTTTTTTATAAATTCATATTCATTTGACAAGCTTCCAAAAGATATGCTATTGAAAGTTTACGTCTGCCAAATGCTATCCAACATGAAATATTCTTTCCCAATAGTATGAAGTTTAATTGAAAATTTTCAAAAATAAAGAAAAATAACCACTTTAGCATTCAAAACTAATCATTTTGTTTAGAAATCCTTTTATTCTAAGTGATATTACCCCAAAATAAAAATTTATTCACTTATGGAAGTGGAATGATAGCAAATCACAAAATGTTAAAATATACTCCTATGATGCCTTTTTTTTTTGAAATTTTCTCTTGATGAACTAATGTCATTTGGATCTTGGAAAAGAAAACTTTGGAAGATAGAACCAAGATAGGGTTTCTTTAGAAAACTAAATCAAATTTCTATCAAAATAATAGCAAGGTAAATTCAAAATAGGACAATGACCAAAGTTGAGAGTCTATCTTAGTAGACAAATTTGATATTGATTGGATCCACTGAGGTGAGTTCCATCACCTTTGACACCACTGTGCAAAGTATGAAAACATCATGTAGAAGAATAATTCATAGCATGTGTCTTATGGTATTACCCCACGTATCAATCGGCCAGAGGAACAAATACCATCCAACTCCTAAATGGGGGAGATTTACTATGTGTTAGATAGAAGGTATATTTGACAAAAAAAGTTCTCCTATTTTCATAGTGGGAAAGATTTAAGAAAACGCTAATGAAGAAATTCAAACCTTGTAAGATTATATTTGAGATATTACGATCCTTGATATGATAATTGAAGCTTATGTATGTCGTGGACAACAAGAGCTAAGACAATACTAATATATAAAACATGAGCAAGTCCTAAGTAAATGTTTTGGGAAAAAGATGAGGATTTCCTTATGTAGAAAATATGTCATCAACTATTAATATTCTCTATTAGGAAATGCAATATTATCTTAATGGAACAAAAATTACTTTGTCAAAATTATTTCTACTAATCTTATTTACCACTATGATTGAGGGCTACAAATATTTATGTGTTGAGTGATTGATCGCACCATTTCATGTTTTTCTCATAGCAATAAGTAGTTCTATTTTCACTCTGAGGAAGAGAAATATCCATGATGTATGCCCAAATATTAATACTTTTTATTTTTTGTAGATTGAAAAGGAATCCTTTTTTTCTGTGAATTCAACCACAAGCAAGACTCCTTCAAAATGTCAGTCGAAGCCACTTCTCAATATCTCATTGACAAATGAAAATCTCACGAGGATAACAAATAAGGCCCCACCACTATTGGAAGGATCATCTCCAATCATCTCTTCTATACGTCTACATTGTGTTTATCCCACAATTAGATAGATTAAGATTGTACTTGAACTTTCTAGGATATGTGGACCACAAGTAACTTAGAAAAGGACACATGCTCCACGATTTCAAAAGGTGATTCAATTACTCTAGGTCCATGTAGCTGGATACTAGGAGAAAATCAAAAGAAATAAAAAATTTGACAAAGGATCCCTCCAAGTACTCGAATCAAAAAATCACAAGTGTCAAAATAGACCCAAGGCTCTTCTAGTAACTGGGATACATAAATCTCAAAGTCCCAGAATGACTCAAGACTTTTCCTAGCACTCATATACAAAAAGATTCTAGTCTAGGAATCGACATGGGACATAGCCACATACTTAGATGCCAAAGGACCTCAATCTCAAACTCAACATCCTACTGTCTAAATGCCACTTGAGCACCAATGAAAGAACCATATACCCTTTGTATAGGCTATGTTTCTATAAATTAAAACACTCCAAGAATGTTCTATTGGCTTGAAACTATGGATTCATTTTTGTATTTCCTTATTCTCAACGTTTTCCTTCTTCCATAAAAGTATGTCATTTCTACACACACCTTGACTATAATTAGTGGTAGACTGTTGACCACTCCACTCTATCACTACCAACCAACAAATAACTACTGGTCAAACTTGCGTTCATGCTACAGTGTCTCAGAGTTATTCATGTTGACATTGGCACTGCCCATAGCAGCCTAGAACTCTAATATCCCCAACAATCAATACTTAATGGTCAAAGATGAACTGCATATAGAGCAGCACAAGGCAACTCATAACTGAATGGCTAGCTTTTGTCTCTAAATCATGATCTGTTACAACCCCAGTTTTGGGTTCTTTTGATGAGAAATGTAATTTCTCTTAATAAAAATAAATGAACAAATAATGATGTCTTTTGATTGAATGCATGAATTTCATTTAAAATAGCCTTGTTGTTTTCTTTGTGGGCTTTATTGGCTATTGGGCCCAATAACAAGGAAAAGACAAAGGAAATTCAATTATTAAAAGAATAATTAAGAAATGGAAAAAAGAAAGATGTATAAATCTCTAGAAGGCAAAGGAATATACTCCAAGGATGGATTTTGTGCCTTTTTGGTTCCTTGGATTCCAAGGAGTCCAAGTTGCAAAGATAATGCAACAGGAAAGAAAAAAGATCAATTAAATATTGCTTTACTAAGAAGGAAATATGAGATAATAATAATATTACAAGAAATTTGTGGATATTTGGATAATGGATCCATCTTGGATAATATTTCGTGACCACATAATTTCTAATGGAGAAAGAAATCTAAATAAAAAAAGAAGAAGAGAAAAACTAGAGATAAACAATTAATCAAGAATAATGGAAATAAAGGAGATAATGCAAGAAATACAGAGAGAAGTGAGGGTTTGGTCATGATGAGTAATAATTCGAACCCCACTTTCTTTCTTGGATTACAAGGAATAGAAATAATGGGAAATAAGAAAATAAGAAAGAGAAAATAGGTGAAAAATATACATATTTGAGTAATATCTTGCACCTAAAGAAAAGGCATGTTTTCTTTTATATTATGAGCCCAAATTTGGCAGAGAGGTAGATTAAGTCATTACTACATTTCCCTTAAATTTTGGTATTAATTGGACGTGTGGTTTGGAAGATACGTTTTTTTGAAGTTTTCCTAAAGTGAAGAGGATTTATTTAAATGTCATGTTTACTCAATTTAATCAGAAATCTTTGTTCTATTACATGGCCCGATAGCTGTTGGATATTTATCCAACGGTGGTTGCTCTTTGTTTAGGATCAGAAAAAGGAAACACTGAAGGGAGTTTTCTCGATCGATTCTCTCGACGCATAATCCCTGTGCAAACTTGGGGATTGCTATTTTAGATGTGGGAGAGGAAACCGAACCTAATGGTCCATAGTTTCCCCTGCTTCCATGTGAGATTGGGAATTCCCCAAATCCTAGTTCATTTAGAAAGACCTGAGATCATGAGCAACTGGTACCCTTGCGGTCCTATCTATATAAGATGACTGAGGATGTCTCGAGACTAGAATGCAATGAAGGGGAGCATCCTCTTCTCCCTCATGCCCAACCAACTGAGGACAAGACTATTTTCGTTCTTCTTGGCTCAAGTCGGCGGCACAAGAAGGGCTTTGGTTTACTAGAGCTTGAGGCCACGAACCAAGCTACCATCCTGGTGCATAGGCTCTCCGTGGATGTGTGAGCTGCTTAGGAGAAGGTCTGTTGGACCCAGCCGGTGGCAAGGGCTTGATGGAGCTGCGCTCTATGGTGGTGCCCTTTTTCCACGCGGAAATAGTGGCCTCACATCACGAGACCAGTGAGCAATTGAAGAAGGCACATCGAGCGGGTCTGAGTGACAGGGTATCCAGATCTAAAGCGGGATCTGCGAGTCCATAAGGGAAAAGAAAAAGAAAGGTAATAATTTGTTTGTTATGACGTAGCCTCACGTGATTGGTTGATTAAGAAATAATCTTGCGAAAATCATAGATGTTTCTAGGAACCTCCGATGAAAGTAAATTATATATAAAAATTGATTAGAAGAATGCAATGAGTGCAATAAAAATATAATTGTGGCCTAAATACACTTGAAATGTGAAAAGTGTATAAAGTTATCATCTTTTTTTTTGGTCTCCCAAAGCGTGTACCTCCCTTTTTTTTATTTTTTGAAAAGTTACAGAAAGAAAAAAAGCAAGAAAAGCTATAACAGCTAAAAACAGACTAACAACTAGCTATCTGTACAAACTAAGTAAAGCTATCTATATCTTTCTTCACTTTACTCCAAAGCTGCGAACTTGGACAGTCCAGATTTAAGAAAGTCCTTAGGTTCCTTTCAGTCCAGAGTGCATTCACAGTTAGAAGAATGCAAGTATTACTCTTCCTGTCAGTAAAAGAAGGAAACTCCTGAATGGAAATCGGCAACTTAGGAATAAGATTCTCCAAAACAGCTTCCTTCCAAACTCTCTCCGTATAAATGCAAGAGACAAAAATGTGCTCCATATCTTCTGTACACTCTCTACATAACTCACATCTCGAAGCTAAGCTGAACCCTCGATTCTTCATATGATCATGTGTAAGCAGCTTCCCAAGCATCAGCCTCCACGCAAGAAACTGACATCTAGCTGGAGCTTTAGACGCCCAAACCCATTTACACCAGCTAACAGAAACATGCTTTTCACGCATAAGATTCCAGAACTCTCTAATTTTTGTAGGAGTCCCTTTATCAAGCAACATCTTTCCTTCAAGCTTACTCACAACTGGAATATAAGAACGAATAGAATCCACAATCCTATTCCAGTGTCTTGATCTACTTCCTTTCCATTCCCCTACATCAACAAGGCAGCTAAACTTAGCAAACTTTCCTTTCCCCAGCTTCAAAATGTCCCTCTTATCAGTAATATCATCAAGGAACATCCCTTCAGAGACCCACGGTTCTCTCCAGATGAAAGTAGATAACCCAGCTTCAACAGAAACTCTTCTGATAATCATATCCCGAGTTCTAAGAATATGTCTCCACATCCAGGAAGGATTGGATGAGCATCCAACTCTCCAAACAGAATCCTCCTTAATATATCTAGCATGGATCCATCGCACCCACATAGAGTCCTTCTTTTGAGCAATACTCCAGAGATTTTTAACAGAACAAGCCACACTAACATCAGATGTATGCTTAATGCCTAGCCCGCCTTCCTCATTAGGCCTACAAATGTCATCCCAAGCAACAGTATGTGTGGTACTTTCAAAAGAAGCTCCTCCCCATAAGAAATTACGACAGAGAGAATCAATTTCTTCAGAGACAGCTTTAGGAAGAGGAAAGGAGGAAGCCCAATAAAGATGAAAGGAAGCAAGAGTAGATTTAATTAACTCAGGCCTACCCGCATAAGAAATATGAACACCTTTCCAACCTTCTAATCTGTGCTTAATCCTGTCAATAATGGGTGAACAAAGAGATCTAGTCAGCTTCCCTGTAAACAAAGGCAACCCCAGATATTTTAGAGGAAGCTTGCCAATCTTAATATTCAAGTTCGAAGATTCAACCAGCAAAGCAGCAGTAGGATTACAAATAACAACACTTTTATCTAAGTTGATGCTCAAACCAGAGACACGGCTGAACTCATCAATCACTTTACTCACACCTTTGATTGAGTCAATATCAGCTTCAGAAAAGATCACCATATCATCAGCAAAGATCACATGTGAAACAGAAAAATCATGAGCTCCACTAATAGGCACAAGATTTCTCTTCTCAACATTATAATTCATAATGCTAGTGAACCCTTCCATGGCTAACACAAATAAGTAAGGGGTGAGGGGGTCCCCTTGCCTAATACCTCTAGTTGGTTTAAAAACATCTCCAGGGCACCCATTTATCAGAACTTGCATGCTAGTAGAGTTAAGGAATAAATCAATCCAGTGTATAAAACAAAAAGGAAAGTTCATACTAGCCAGAATCTTCTTCATATACGACCAATCAACAGTATCATATGCCTTCATGATATCAGCTTTGATACACATCTTAGGCTTAGAACTCTTGAAGATATTATTGACCACTTCATTGACAAGAAGAGTAGAGTCACTGATCGACCTTCCTTTGAAGAAGGCTGACTGACTAGAACTAATAAGACTCGGCATAATAGGCTGAAGTCTATTAGTAATAATCTTGGATATAATCTTATAAAGAACATTGCATAAGGATATGGGCCTCCAGTCCCTAACACAAGAAGGACTCTTCACTTTTGGAATAAGAGCAATGTGAGTTCTACTAATTTCACCAAGAATCTTCCCACTTTCAAAGAAGTTAAGCACAGCCTTAGAAACATCCTCCTTGATGATAGGCCAACACACTTTAAAGAAATGGTAATTGAAGCCATCGGGACCAGGGGCTTTGTCCCCATTAGAATTTTTAATAACAAAATCAATCTCCTCTTGAGTAACAATAGCACATAATGACTCAAATTGGTCTCTGGTTAATTTAGGAAAGACCCAATTATCATTCCAAACATCCTCATCCTTATAAGATTCCAAGAAGAGGTTCTTGTAGAAGCTAGTAACATGATCTTTAATAGCATCTTCATCAGTACTCATAACATCATCAATTAGCATACTTCTCACACTATTTCTCTGTCTTCTATTCTTGAGAGACGAATAAAAGAACTTGGAATTCCTGTCTCCAAGCTTCAACCATTGAACTCTGGACTTTTGTCTAACCAGAGATTCCTCAGCATCATAGGCTTCAATAGCTAGCTTCCTTTTCTCTTTAGCAATCTGCTACAAACCCTCATCACCAGGATCAGCATCAACCATGTTCTGAGCTCTACACGCCTCCGCTTCAAGGATCATCCTATTCTCATAGATATCCCCAACATCCTTCTTGTTCCACTTACACAGGTCTTTTTAAGCCTCCTCAGTTTTTCACAAACTCTAAACATCGGACAGACACTAACATCCTCCTTCCAACTGTCTTTGACGACATCCAAAAAACCCGGGTAAGACGTCCATGCATTGATAAACTTAAAAGGCGTCTTCTTCTTATAATCATTCCCATCCAGCTGAACAGAAATGATGCGATGATCACTATGAATAGAGGCATTAATCATCCCCCAAAGACGAGGAAACACATCAATAAGCCCTTGATTATAGAACACTCTATCTATTCTAGACATAACAAGCTTCGTGCCTTCCTACCTATTATCCCAAGTATAAAGAGAGCCTGAGAGAGTAGCTTCAGTAAGACTAGCAGTATTGACGAAATAATTGAATAAAGCCATGGAGCTATAAGACGGCTCAGCAGAACCATATCTATCAGCAGAAAACCTAACACAGTTGAAGTCTCCAGCAATAAACCAAGGAGCTTCACCAATGGAACTATGAATACTCACAAGCTTAGCCCAGATGACATTCCTCCTAGCTTCTGGATTATGCACATATATCGCCGTTAGGAAGAAAGAGAACCCATCATAGGAGATGTGACAATGCACAAACTGATCATCAATTAACACTGGATCGATACAGATATCATCTCGATTCCACATAATAACAACTCTCCCCAAAGGATGAGTGTCATGATTTGAAATCCACTTCGCATGAGGCCACGCCCTATTGACAGCCTTAACGATTTTCCTTCTTCTGACTTTAGTTTCAAGCAAACAGACAATAGAAGAATCAAACTTACAAATAGCTTCCTTCACAACATCCTGGCGCCCGCTTTTGTTGAGCCCGTGGACGTTCCAGGCCATGATCGAAAGGCTATCAACCATTTGAGATCGCAGCTGGAGTCCCGCCAGCTACGGTACTTTCAGGTTCATTAGAGAACTCAAGAACATGAAAACTATTAGGGGAAATTGGAATTCCAGTAGCCTTCTGCTGCGGAATTTTTTCCGCATTCCTTGGGGGATGACCATTCCTCCTGGTATATTTATGAGACCAAGTGCTAACAGGAGTTACAGGAACAGGTTGTCCTTGAAAAAGAGGCGTAGCCGGATTAATCAGCAAACTAGAAGTTCCTTCCAGTTGAACAAAGGGTGACACCAACGATTGTGTCACCGGTATTCCATCAAGCACATCCGCTGCCTGCACAGAAGAAGTCGTTGATGCCTCATTCACAGCCTGGTCACCCAGAGGACAATCATAGAACATTTCCGCAGAGCTTTGGCTATCAGCTTTCGCCTTCTCAACCCAAACTTGCTTCCGCTTTGGAACCTGAGTAGCTTTAACACAGTCCCCTTCACCATGTCTAAAAGTGCCACAACACTTGCACAACGCCGGGATCCATTCATACTCAATATGCACCACATCCTTGACACCATCATCACTGATGAGTGTCATCTCTGAAGGAAAAGACGAAGTAGCTGGAATTAGAACTTGAATCCGGGAAAAGTCCAACCTCTTGAGCTTCCTAGTATAGAAGTATGGATGGAGAGGAGTTCCTATAAAACTTCCAATCATTCCAAAGACCTCTTCATCCCAAAGCTCCAAATTCAAATGATAGACACGAATCCACACTGGAACCTCGGTTAACTTCAGTTTCTCCAACGGCTCCCCCCTTTGCCATTTGTTCAGAATAAGCGGCTTACCCGCAACATACCAAGGGCCCCGTTCAATGGCTGTCCTCATATCTTCCGGATCTGAGAATCTGATAACAAAGTAATCGTTTCCTCTTGACAGAATCTCGATCTCCCCCTTGACTTTCCAGATCATGGATAGATGTCGATGCAGAGTGGTCCAGTGTGGCTTCAGTCTGACAAAATAATCGGCAACTGCGTTCAACCACTTAGATGCATTCCTTTCTGCAATGGACTTGGAATACCGAACAACTCCGTCAACTAACTCCAGTTGACAAGGTTTGAGAATAGAATCATCATCCTGCTTGGTTTCGAATAGATCCTTCCGCGACTTCGTTCCTGCAGCTACTGGAACCTGCTAATTCCTCCAGATCTGATTCTTCCGTGGTTGATGCAGAGTATGAGGATTTGGAGGTGCTGCAAGAGAACTCCCTTCGGTGCTCTTTACCGCAGCAGGTGTCGGTGGTTCGCCGGTGTCACCCTTGTCACCCCCCCCCCCGATCGCCAGAGCTAGTCGTCATCCGGTGGTTTAGTCTAAGAGATTAAAGTTATCATCTTTAATGGTTTAATTAATGTAAAACCCTTAGATTTTATGGTTTTTGGATCTAATGATGTTCTCTGAATGTTTTGAGAAAATATTAACATGTTGTTAATAAAAAAGATGATTTAGATCTAAAAGAATGATCTTTGTACATAATTGGCTCAATTTAGGGTTCCATGTACATGATTATGCATTAATGGGCATAGAAACCCTAATTTTGGTAATTATGACTTTTAATGGTTTTAATTGTGCAAATCCATGAATAAAATAGAGATATGATGATCCTAAGCCAATTTGAGTATAAAAGATCCTTAATGTGGATAATTTGAGTAATTAGGGTTTTTATGAGTGGAAAAGTTGTTTTAGGGTTTGTTGACCTAAAAAGGATAAAGTTTGAGAAATTGATCTAAGAAATCCTAATGCATCCTAATGAGACTTAGAAACCTTAGAAAGGTGTCCCAAGTAAATAAGGAGTTGTTTGGGATATGCTTGTGATAATTAGACATTATACATGTTTTCAGGATCAATGTTTGATTGATTGAATGATTGGCTTGCTTGATTGGACATCTAGTTGGATTTGGATAAATTGCTTCTTGAGATCTCCAAGACAGGTATGTGGTTATGTTTATGGTTAATTGCTTTAGTTTCACAGCAATTCCCAGATGTTTTTATTGGTTTCTTGAAAATAACTGCTTGGATGACTTTTATTTCATGCAACTATAACGTGACTATGATTATCACCATAAATATGTACACATGACTAGCTCGGATCCTAGTCCTCCTCTGTGGCTTTGCTAATGATGAAAAGGGTAATCTGGTAAAGGGTTTACTTGTTAAGTGGGACCATCAGGTTATCAAGAGTTAGGGATTGGGCTACCTATGGGTAGTGCCATGTGACTCTTTAGCACACCTTGAGTTAGGGATTGGGCTACCTATGGGTAGTGCCATGCGACTCAACCCTAGATATTGATCTACCTATTAGGTAGGATCATGCAGGGTTTAATGGGGATCTACCATAAGGAAGGTAGCATCCAGGTCCAATGCAGGGACAGCACAGAGGCTAGGATATGTATGGATTGAGTAGTTATGTTTAAGATGTAAAGTTTGCTTGCTAAACCATAATTGCTTGCAATATGTTGTTACATTTAATTGCATGATTATTGTTCCCCCTCATACCGACATATTCATTTATGCTGACCGAGGTATTGTTTGTCGGCGTTTTAGGTAAAAGTTTGAAAAGGACAAACAATAAAGTGGCATATGTGGAATTAAATTATAATTAAAGTACAAAGGAGGATTAGTTAGAATAGACTCCAGATGTGGATAGAAGTAGATATCCATGTTTTTGAAAAAGGTATGCAAATTTTTATTTTATTCCAGCTTTCAGTATAGTCTCGGTAGAATTTAATAATTATTACTGATTATTTGTCGAACCTTTGATCCGGAAATTGGGATAACAGCTCTGACCTCTTGGTCTCCCTTAATTGGGGGTTACTGGGAGGCATGGTCGTTACATTTGGTATCAGAGCATAGGTTCCTCATTTAATCTTTAATAATTATTAAATTTTACAAGCTCTATAGAACCTAAGGGAGTTATTAGAGGATTTTTTTAAAGACAGAGGTGTCTAGAAAAGGATCACATCCGGGGGCTGGCAAGATTTTCCTCCGCACCACTAGTCAGAATATGAGGACTCCCAGATTAGTGTGACTACCTGGCCAATGTCTCAGGATTTGACTCAAAATAAGATACCTTTAGGACTCTCTCATCTTATTCATACCTTCTCAACTCAAATGTTGTTAAGGACCTTAAAGATTAGGGTTTTCTCTCTTTTCCTCACCCTCTTGAGGTATGGATAAAGTTGATAAGGTTTAAGGAATCCTCCACCAAATTAATGAAAAGCATGTAAATAAGATGTCATGGACATAAGCTTAATAGTTTAAGAGTAAACTAAAGAATAGATACATGCTTAGGTCGTATGACATATGTTGTCATGCCCTCAGGAGAGACCTGAGGCTAGATTTCCTTGTCAGGAGGATGAGTGGAGAAAGCTAGTCTTGGAGGTAGAGACCTCCATTATAAGTAGAGACCTGGCACATCCTCTGAGGATGATGCTAACCCTAACCCTAAAGTGAAGGTTAGAGAGAGAGAGAGAGATGACATGATGAGCTAGATGTCATGATAGACCTGGTGTGGGGATGAACATGCCTATGGATGCCCATATGGGCCATGAGAGGTTGGATGACCTAGTACCCTTGGCGACCCAACTCTGGGAAGGGTCGTGTAGGTTAGAGTGAAGGATAGTTCCTTCAATGATGAGGTTAGTGAAGAACCTATGGAAACCCCATGAGCTTATATGAGCATGGCATAATATGCACCCAGAGTACGTCAGTAGTGCGGGAAGTAGGTTGAAACCCTAACCAGGAGATTATGATGGATATCTTATGAGATAAGAAAAAAGGCTATGGATAATCTTGAGCAAACATAAGTTTGAACAGATGCTTCACCCACGTGGAGGTATGTTTGTGATCCTAATCCACCTTCATGGAGGGAGGACCTCTAGTAGTTAGGTGGGTTGTGGAGTAGCTCTAGAGAGAGAAAGAGCAGGACCCAAGCAAGAAGGTTGGAAGCTTTGACTCTGAGATATGAGGAACAATGGGGAGTTGAGTGTGATACAACCTAAGTGGATGATAGTGGTTGCCTCATGCTTGATCCCTGGAGGTTGATGATATCTTGGTTGCCATTATAGGAACCAAACCCTAGATAGAAGATGAGGCTACTGGTACCTATGTGCCTATGGTATAGGTGTTCACCTTCTAGGGTTAAGAAGAAGAGTTCCTTAGACCATGAAGGGGTTTAGTAACAAGTTGTGAGGCCTTATACCTAGTTGGTTGTCCTTAAGGAGGACTCCACTCTAAAGTGTTGTTCAAGTGAAATGATAATGGGACATGCATGTCATGCCTTGTACATGCTTGGTTCGTGGTTAAAAGGTTAAGCATGCCCAAGTGGATGTAAACCCTAGACATAAGGGCGTTTGTGACCTTTGTTAGTAAGATGTAGTTTCCTCCCATCCTGGAAGAGGGACCCTTTTTGCAGGGTGTATACCAGTTTGTTTTGAGGTAACCTAAGGAGGTCTAATAGAATCTTGAGAAGCTAAGTGAACAATACATAGTATGACAATGAACCTGTAGACCCATAGATAACCATCTCCAAGTGCATGTGGATGTGTTACCATGGAGGTGACTGGTGTGGGGCCTGACCAAGGTAGGTAGGTCACCATGACCCCTACAAAAGGATGAAGGTCAGCCCATGAATGCAGAGAGAGATGATGAAGTCTTGGGTAAGGTTCTAAGTTGGACATGTACTATGTTAGAATCCTAAGTTTATCCAAGGGTAGGGTAGGGATAAGACTGGTGGAAGTAGGAGTTGCCTAATTCCCTAGTTGCACATGACCATAGGGTCGGGAGGTAACAACTATCATTGTCTGAGGGCCATGGGTTAGGAGATTGATCACCTTCATGAACTCATGGGACCCAAAGGGAAGATGAGTAGGACACTCTCTGGATGCATAAGGGAAGAGGGATGACCCTAAAAGTGTCGGCACCCTACAGATCTAGAGGAGATGACCAAGGATTGTGTGTGGACCCAAGTAGTTTCGAGACCAGTTTTCCATGGAAGTAACTTTGATATCGAGATGATCGTGATGTAGAGACATAAGTTGCACGTTTCAACTTAGATTTGAAGGTGTATTGGCAATGTGGGATGTACCATCTCTACTCCTGGAACAGGAAGAACTTTGTCTTTAGACGGCCGCCAAATGCTTATTTCCTCTTTTTATGGGAGTGAGAGATAGGACAGTACACATGCCATACACAAGAGTAAAGATGATGTGAGTTGGAATGTTGCTAAGAGGTATGAGGACAGAGATGATAGCATATCCTTGTGGAGTACACGATGTGTATATGGTTTATAAACCTCAAGAGAATTAAGGTAATCATCTAGTGAGGATGTTTTCATATGAGCTATGTGGAATTTGCAAGTGATACAAGGTTGAGTTTGATAACCAAGAAGATGATCTCAGAGTGTTTTTGATGAAGATAGACTTAGAGTTGAGTTGAGGTAATAAGTGAAGGTGTATGTCTTCAATTTTACCTAAAACCTACAGATGTGAAGTGGTAATGGATGCTCTTGTTGAGAGGCAGCTATCTAATATAGCTAGAGGCTAGATGAGGCTGTTAGGTTAGCCTTAAGTTGGAAAAAGAGATATGTTTGGCTAACATTCAGATGTAATGAGATCTGTTGAACAAGTTAGTAGTTTTTTGGTTAGCCAGCCTAGGCTGTGATGCAATGAAAAGATGGTTGTAGAACCTCAGATGCACTTCTTGAATAGGAAGGTGATAAAACCCTGATGAGAGTGGTTTAGGGTTTCTGAGGAATCGATCTGGAGGAATCATGACATATAGGAGATCATGATCACCATATACCGTGGTACTACCAAGATAATAAGTGACAATAGTACTTTGGATGCCCAAGATGAAGTTGCATGTGGCTGGTCTCCATGCATGCCAGGAGGTGAAGGATGAACACCAGTAACCCAGTGAGTGGATATGGAAGATAAAGAGTCCCTGAGAGGGAATGGGAGTTCATCACTATAGATGTTGTGGTGAGTCTCACTTGGACCGAGGAAGGTCAAGATGTAATATGGGTTATGGTAAGATCGCTTTACCTAGATGACATAATCTAAGAGAAAGAGGGAGTATTGTCAAGGGATAGATTTGGTTGAAGTACATGTAAGAGAGAGAGATGGTTCAACTACACCATGATGTGAGTTCAAAAGTTCTTGAGTATGACCTAAAGGTTCACTTCCATAAGGTGGAAGTAGGTACATGAAGAACTCGTTGTTAGTACAACTTACCACCCCTAACTAATGGTTAGTATGATTCAGACAAGAGGGTCTGATGAGAGCATGTGTGCTCATTCAGGGTGATACATGGGTGGTAGTTCTTTCCCTATGAGAGATGTAATGATAACCACCTTAGCCAGTATCGGGATGTAAAGAAGCTCTATAAGGGAGGTTGTGTCGGGCACCACTTCATGAAGATGATGTTGGTGAATGGACCTTGCAAAGGTCAGAAAAGGACCACAGTATGTGAAGATGAAGTCACTTTGATCATGCAATGGCTGAAACAGAGCCCAAAGGTGACATGAGTCGTGAGCTGATGCAAAGCAGACTGACATGCGGTTCACTGTGGGAGAGTATGTGATGTGAAAATCCGACCCCACTAAGTTATAGTAAGAGAGTCGAGTCCCGGTTGCATGGCCCGTTTGAGATGGATTAGTGGAGATGGTTGTATTTAGCCTTACCCCTCATGATAGCATGATGTATAATGTGTTCCATGAGTCTGATCTAGAGCACTATGTGAGGTACCCAAGCCATGTGTTGAACCCTGAACCTATTCAACTTTTTTTGCGAGGCTGAAAAGTCCTGAGTCACCTATGAGGGTACAATATATCAAGGTAAGAAAGAACTTAGATGAAAGAATATGAGATGATGAAGGTTCTTGGGAAGCACCATGGAAAGGGTGAGGCCACATGGGAGCCATGATGGACACAAGAAAGGCTTATCTTGTTTACTTGTGTGCCTGGTGGAATTTTGAGGGAAAAATTCCTATAAGAGGGGAAGGATGTTACAACCCCAGTTGTGGGTTCTTTTGATGAGAAATGTAATTTCTCTTAATAAAAATAAATGAAAAAATAATGATGTCTTTTGATTGAATGCATGAATTTCGTTTAAAATAGCCTTGTTGTTTTCTTTGTGGGCTTTATTGGCTATTGGGCCCAATAACAAGGAAAAGACAAAGGAAATTCAATTATTAAAAGAATAATTAAGAAATGGAGAAAAGAAAGATGTAGAAATCTCTAGAAGGCAAAGCAATATCCTCCAAGGATATATTTCGTGCCTTTTTTGTTCCTTGGATTCTAAGGAGTTCAAGTTGCAAAGATAATGCAATAGGAAAGAGAAAAGATCAATTAAATATTGCTTTACTAAGAAGGAAATATGAGATAATAATAATATTACAAGAAATATGTGGATATTCGGATAATGGATCCATCTTGGATAAGATTTTGTGACCACACAATTTCTAATGGAGAAAGGAATCAAAATTAAAAAAAAAATAGAGAAAAACCAGAGATAAACAATTAATCAAGAATATTGGAAATAAAGGAGATAATACAAGAAATAAGGAGAGAAGTGAGGTTTTGGTCATGATAACAATTCAGACCCCACTTCCTTTCTTGGATTACAAGGAATAGAAATAATGGGAAATAAGAAAATAAGAAAGAGAAAATAGGTGAGAAATATACATATTTGAGTAATAAATTGCACCTATAGAAAAGGCACGTTTTCTTTTAGATAATGAGCCAAAATTTGGCAGAGAGGTATATTAATTCATTACTAAGTTTCCCATAAAAGTTGGTATTAATTGGACGTGTGGTTTGGGAGATAATATTTTTTGAAGTTTTCCTAAAGTGAAGAGGATTTATTTAAATGTCACGTTTACTCAATTTAATCAGAAATCTTTGTTCTATTACATGGTCCTATAACCATTGGATATTTATCCAATGGTGGATGCTCTTTATTTAGGATCAGAAAAAGGAAACACTGAAGTGAGTTTTCTCGATCGATTCTCTCGACGCATAATCCATGTGCAAACCTGGGGATTGCTCCTTTAGATGCGGGAGAGGAAACCGAACCTAATGGTCCATAGTTTCCCCTGCTTCCATGTGAGATTGGGAATTCCCCAAATCCCGGTTCGTTTAGAAAGACCTGAGATCGTAAGCAGCTGGTACCCTTGCGGTCCTATCTATATAAGATGCCTTAGGACGTCTCGAGACTAGAACACAATGAAGGGGAGCATCCTCTTCTCCCTCACGCCCAGAAAACTGAGGACGAGACTGTTGTCATTCTTCTTGGCTCGAGTCGGAGATGCAAGAAGGGATTTGGTTTACTGGAGCTTGAGGCCACGAACCAAGCTTCCGTCCTGGTGTATAGGCTATCTGTGGATGTGTGGAGCTACTTAGGAGAAGGTCTGATGGACCCGGCCAGTAGCAAGGGCTTGCCGGAGCTGCGCTCTGTGGTGGTGCCCTGTTTCCGCGCTGAAATAGGGGCCTCGCATCCTGAGACCAACGAGCAATTGAAGAAGGAGTAGAGAGTGCGTCTGAGTGACTGGGTAGCCAGATCCAAAGTGGGATCCGCGAGTCCATAAGGGGAATGAAAAAGAAAGGTAATAATTCATTTTTTATGACGTAGCCTCACGTGATTGGTTGATTAAGAAATAATCTTGCAAAAATCATATATGTTGCTAGGAACCTCCGATGAAAATAAATTCTATATAAAAATTGATTAGAAGAATGCAAGGAGTCAATAAAAATATAATTGTGGCCTAAATACGCTTGAAATTTGAAAAGTGTATAAAGTTATCATATTTAATGGTTTAATTAATGTAAAATCCATAGATTTGATGGTAGTTGGATCTAATGATGTTCTCTAAATGTTTTGAGAAAATATTAACATGTTGTTAATAAAAAAGATGATTTAGATCTAAAAGAATGATCTTTGTACATAATTGGCTCAGTTTAGGGTTCCATGTACATGATTATGCATTAATGGTTATAGAAACCCTAGTTTTGGTAATTATGACTTTTAATGGTTTTAATTGTGCAAATCCATGAATAAAATAGAGATATGATAATCCTAAGCCAATTTGAGTATAAAAGATCCTTAATGTGGATAATTTGAGTAATTAGGGTTTTTATGAGTGGAAACGCTATTTTAGGGTTTGTTGACCTAAAAAGGATAAAGTTTGAGAAATTGATCTAAGAGGCCCTAATGCATCCTAATGAGACGTAGAAACCTTAGAAAGGTGTCCCAAGTCAATAAGGAGTTGTTTGGGATATGCTTGTGATAATTAGAAATTATACATGTTTTCAAGATCAATGTTTGCTTGATTGATTGATTGGCTTGCTTGATTGGACATCTAGTTGGATTTGGATAAATTGCTTCTTGAGATCTCCAAGACAGGTATGTGGTTATGTTTATGGTTAATCACTTTAGTTTCAAAGCAATTCCCGGATTTTTTTATCGATTGCTTGAAAATAACTACTTGGATGACTTTTATTTCATGCAACTATAATGTGACTATGATTATCACCATAAATATGTACACATGACTAGATCAGATCTTGGTCCTCCTCTATGGATTTGCTAATGATGAAAAGGATAATCTGGTAAAGGGTCTACTTGTTAAGTGGGACCATCAGGTTATCAAGAGTTAGGGATTGGGCTACCTATGGGTAGTGCATGCGACTCTTTAGCACACCATGAGTTAGGGATTGGGCTACCTATGGGTAGTGCCATGCGAATCAACCCTAGATATTGATCTACTTATTAAGTAGGATCATGTGGGGTTTAATGGGGATCTACCATAAGGAAGGTAGCATCCAGATCCACTGCAGGGACAACACAGAGGCTAGGATATGTATGGATTGAGTAGTTATGTTTAAGATGTAAAGTTTGCTTGCTAAACCATAATTGCTTGCAATATGTTGTTACAGTTAATTGCATGATTATTGTTTCCCTCTCTTACCGGCATATTCATTTATGCTAACCAAAGTTTTGTTTGTCAGTGTTTTAGGTACAAGTTTGAAAAGGACAAACAATAAAGTGGCTGATAACACCCAAATTAGCGCATATTTTCTATGCATTTTATCTATAGTTTTATGCCACTTTAGTCTTAATATGCACTCTTTTGTTCATGTTTTATGCTTTTTGTCTCGAATTAGATAAAAGTAGTAAAAATAGCCAATAATGTAGCTAATTAGCCCATTTTTTGGCTTACAGGCACCGAAACTAGCCAATTTTAGGACTCTCAAGTACTGAACCTAAAAAGACAAGAATTCCAGCAGCTGGCCGATAGGGTCTGGCCGATACGGCCTGGCCGATACGGCCTGGCCGATATGGCCTGCCCGATACAGCTGCCCGATACGGCCTGCCCGATACAGCTGCCTGACACTCCCCCTACCCGACACGGTCTTCGAGCGATAGTCATATTGGCCCACCTGATGCCTCAGGATCGAAGCCACAGATGAAGGACACGTGGACCAATAAAAGCTACAACTCCCATCAACTCGTTACCTATAAATAGCAGCTGCCAACCTACAAAGAGGAGGGGAGCCGAAGGAAGGAACTGGCAAGAGCTAGTTCCTAGACCAAGGAGCTAGTGTGTCAAGTTCCCCAAAAGTCTGTTGCTCGATACGGTTGCTCGACACGGTCTGCCTGACACGGTCTGCCCGATATGGTTGCCCGATACGGTTGCCCGATACGGTCTAGAGAGAGAGAGCTGAGGAGTCCAGAGGGACGAAGAGAAGACCCAAGGGCCGAGATCTGACCTGCACAGAGGCCGAGGAGTGAGAGCCACCTCTCCTCTACGGGCTATATCTCTTCCCTCTTCTCTTCCATTCTACTACATTCCTTTATTTCTTGTACAAACGATGTTTATCCATCTTTGTTTGGTGCCATCTATGCTTGTCTATGGCTAGTTAGCTCCTTCTTGGCTATGTAGCCCGATCTGGGCATGTTTATATACTTTTTCCTTAAGCAAGTAGATTCATATCAGATCTAGTATGTTGCATGTTCTATTTTCTCTTTCCAAGTTATGATTGCTAGTTTGGTTGATCTCTTACTCGCTTGAACTGTTGTTTCTGCCTGTATCGAGAGATCCATTGTAGGAATAGCTAAGAGATGATAGTTTGGATCTGAACCCGAGAGGAGGACGATCCAAGGTATTCTGTTCCTAACACCCTGAAATATCCAAAGACCCGAGAGGGAACTTAGTGTATTCCGAGGAGTTGATATGTCATTCCTTGAGAGAGGGTCATTAACATATTGTTGATGGTTCTAGTCACGCATCGCGAAAGCGAGAGGGACGACCGCATAGGACATATGCCATTGTGCGTACTAGATTCTTGATTGGGTGTTCGAGGGTTGTCTATGCTCGAGAACGAGTGCATAGACTACCCCGTTTGTGGTTACATAGCCAGGAACTCTCTTTCTATGATTAGTAGACTCACGATCTCTGTTTTGTTTTGTTTTCTTTTCTTTGTTTTGTTTTATATCGTGACAACCCACTAGACTAGTTCTAGCACTTACTTTTATCGACTATCGTCTTGGCTTATCTGACTAAAGAATGAGATATGTGGTGTCCTAAACTTCACCACATCCATGTGTTCGACCCCGTATATCTACTTCGACCCCGTAATAAAGTTGCGGGGGCCTAGAAGGTTTCGGGTTATAAATTTAAAGCTTGATTCCTTCCTTTGTCCCGCGTTCATTTCTGGACGCGTGAAAAAGGTCGATCAACTTTTGGCACCGTTGCCGGGGACGTGGTTTTCCACGTTTACATGCCTAGTAGATTTTTGTTCTGTCACTATAAGTCTATATATACATGAATAGTTTTCCTCTTGCTTTACACATACTTGTTCATATATACTAAATCACTTTTCTTTTTCTCATACCTTTTTTTCAGCCATGGATCTTGCTTCCGCAAGACAAGTCATCTTGTCCACCTGTTCTCCTGAGTTTTTCCGCAGTTCTGACCGCTGGAAAATAATTGAAGGTCGTGCTTTGCAACTAGTCGAGTTATACTCACCTCCACTGTCGTCATATGTTGAAATTCCAACAAAGGAGACTGCCAGTCAACCATCGACCCCCATTCTATCATGGGATCAAGAACTGATTAAGGAAGTGGAGTTGGCTAGGGAAAGTATTCAAGCACTCACCTCCTTAGCGCCTCATCTCCAAGAAGATGTCGATCCAATGCAACAACTGCTAGAAGAGCATGATCATCATCTCAAAGTAGCCACCGAGGCTGCAGACTACAGTAGAAGTCTAGTTCAAACTGTTGAGCGAGGATTCGTTCAAGCGCATCAGTTTGGTACAGCAGGTCAGCAACCGATGTGCATGGCAGAATCGACGGGTCTTGAAAGCATTGCTGCTCAAGTACAACTTCATGATAAAGATGTTGAACAAGGAAGGAGGCTCCAAGAGCTCATTGATTTAGTTACAATCCAATTACAAATTCCATCACAAGATAATGAAGACGTTAGTCCTCATGACCATTCCATTGGGTATGAAGTGGAGTATGCATCACCATCCTATTCAGACCATCAACTGGATTCACCAGGATTTTTCTGTGAAGACCAACCCACTCTAGGAAACCCTTCATTATATCCAGATGACCCAGCTGATGAACCAATGGAAGATATGAGTCATAGACCTGAATGGATCTATGATGAAGGTGATGAAGACTCTAAAAGCCAAGTTTCCTCACAGCCAGAAGGTTGGCTAGAGGAACCAGAGTCAAATATTGAACCAGACCAGAGTGACATCTCTCATATTGAGACTTGTCATTTCGCTTTGAGCAGTACGCCAACCATGGTTTGGAACAATTTGTTCGACGACAACGACGATGATGATAGCTGCTCTACATGGAGCAGTGAGTATAGTAACGAAGACGAGTTGGAAAAGCACGAGTCATCATTTGCCACCATCCCTTTACAAGGCTTGGTGGACGTCAAGGGGGCAGGACGGACGGTTCACTACAACATGGCTGCTGAACATGAAGACACCCCTGACTCCACGCCAGGTGATAAGCTTGGGGTGGTAGAACTACAAACAGATTCTTCAGGGGGTACTTTTTTCTCAGAAGATGATTGGATGACTCAGATAGTACATGAAGATTTATCTGAGCATCCAACCTCAAGTACAGAGATGGAGAGAGAAGATATGAGTTCTCAAGATGGCGTCCAACCTCTCTCATCTATTTCATCCTGTATCGACATCCCAGGACCTTAATTTTTAGATTCATATAATGAAAGGTACCTTGAGTATGATTTGCCAAAGAATTCATCCCAGTGCAGCTCAAATCAATTCCAGCACAAAGATGACTTCACCGAGTCGCCAAATTTTACTTTGCTTCTTCAGACTCGAAAGGCCAACACATCCGCCTATTCTACTCATATTATGTGGCGGAACCCATCGGCAAGACACATGTGAGACTGGTCCCAAAACATAGAATTTGGGATCCCAATGTCGGTATTGTGGGGCAGCCACCCCCTTTTTCTCTTACCCACCCTCCCGCCCTTTTATTACAATAAATTTTAATGTTCTTATTCTTGTTAGTTAGCTTCTTTCCTCTAACTGTCTTATATCCTTGCATCCATGCATCATCTTTAGAACTTCAATAACTGCCATTAACAATCATGCATTCCTGCCTCACTATTTCAAGTTTAAGTCTTGCTCGAGGCCGAGCAAACTCTTAAGCTTGGGGTGGTAGGCTTCTCCCTTCTTTCTCTTCACCCTTCTTGCATGCACGTTTATTTCTTGCATATAGAATAAGCTTGTAGCTTCACAATTATGGTTATGTGGTGCGACTCTAATAGATAAATGCTTGACTCTATGCCTAATTGCATAGTTTTTATCTTAAAAATTGCTTGACCTCTTGCTTGACTTGCTCTTTGACTCTTTCCTTGAGTTTGGTAATAAATCTAAGGTTATGTCCCTTTTTCATAGCTTAAAGCTGAATTCCCTTGATCTGTGTCATGAATGGCAAATCCATGGTAAAGGATCGTTGGAATGAGCTAAAACACGATCAAAGAACCTAGCTGTGGATTCACAAGTTTGCCTCTATTCTAAGCATTCTTGAATCATAATTTCTATCTTTTCACACAGGTATCAAGTGGATCATGATGAGTTTTGAGCCATGATCAAGGTGAAGTGCTTTTCCTTGATGGATTACATGCCTTCTCACATTAGATCGAGTCAAAAAGATGAAAAATATAAAAATGTGCAAAAGAGGCTTGGCCGCCCAGAAATTACCAAAATATCTATATTGTTCTCACCCAAGCCTACAAATCGAATGCAGATGATAAAAGCCTGAGTGTGAACAATAAATGAGTGTTGTTTTCTCTTTTAGGAGATTTGAGGATGGTGCCCAGCCGGTGTATGACTGCGCTCATGAACGCGGATATGTCGTGACTGGTAGTATCACTCTAAAAGCTCATTAGAGAGTCACTAGGAACCCCATAGGTGACCTATGAGACAATCCCAGTAGCAGGGTTGGTTCGGGCGCAATACGAGGAGTTCATCTCACTGCTTTGGACCAACTGGTTTGGACTGCAGGGATTGTTGCTCGCTACATGGACCAACCTGACGCAGATCGAGATCCTCAGAAGTCATTAGAGTCTTTTTGCTTTGTTTCTTAGGACATGAATAAGTGAGAGGTGTGGTATTCCTGATTGTTTTGCATGGATTCATGGTGATGGCTCATTGCTCATCACCCGCGTGATCACCTGTGTGACATCTCTTTCATGTTTAAATAATTGTGGTTCAAACCCTCATGAGTATCGACAGGTTGTAGTGAATTTGCTTAATCTTTCCTGGAAACTCTTTGATCTTGCTTTGGCTGGATTGTGCCTTATAGGTGGGGGTTTGTTCTGAAACGACATGGATCAGGAGAATTGATGTTTTAAGCTATTTTTCTTAACCTTAGCATTTATTTCCAAGCTTAATTTGGATGTTATCTTTTTGTTCTTTGAGCACAGCCTTGCTTGAGGACAAGCAAGTTTTAAGCTTGGGGTAGTTGATAACACCCAAATTAGCGCATATTTTCTATACATTTTATCTATAGTTTTGTGCCACTTTAGTCTTAATATGCACTCTTTTGTTCATGTTTTATGCTTTTTGTCTCGAATTAGATAAAAGTAGTAAAAATAACCAATAATGTAGCTAATTAGCCCATTTTTTGGCTTACAGGCACCGAAACTAGCCAATTTTGGGACTCTCAAGTACCGAATCTGAAAAGACAAGAATTCCAGCAGCTGGCCGATATGGTCTGGCCGATACGGCCTGGCCGATACGGTCTGGCCGATATGGCTGCCCGATACGGCCTGCCCGATACAGCTGCCTGACACTCCCCCTGCCCGACACGGTCTTCAGGCGACAGTCATATTGGCCCACCTGATGCCTCAAGATCGAAGCCACGAATGAAGGACATGTGGACCAATAAAAGCTACAACTCCCATCAACTCACTGCCTATAAATAGCAGCTGCCAACCTACAAAGAGGAGGGGAGCCGAAAGAAGGACACGACAAGAGCTAGTTCCTAGACCGAGCTAGTGTGTTGAGTTCCCCAAAAGTCTATTACTCGATACGGTTGCCCGACACGGTCTGCCTGATACGGTCTGCCCGATACGGTTGCCCGATACGGTCTAGAGAGAGAGAGCCGAGGAGTCCAGAGGGATGAAGAGAAGACCCAAGGGCCGAGATCCGACCTGCACAGAGGCCGAGGAGCGAGAGCCACCTCTCCTCTACGGGCTATATCTCTTCCCTCTTCTCTTCCATTCTACTGCATTCCTTTGTTTCTTGTACAAACGATGTTTATCCATCTTTGTTCGGTGCCAGCTATGCTTGTCTATGGCTAGTTAGCTCCTTCTTGGCTATGTAGCCTGATCTGGGCATGTTTATATACTTTTGCCTTAAGCAAGTAGATTCATATCAGATCTAGTATGTTGCATGTTCTATTTTCTCTTTCCAAGTTATGATTTCTAGTTTGGTTAATCTCTTACTCGCTTGAATTGCTGTTTCTGCCTGTATCGAGAGATCCGTTGTAGGAATAGCTAAGAGATGATAGTTTGGATCTGAACCCGAGAGGAGGATGATCTAAGGTATTCTGTTCCTAACACCCCAAAATATCCTAAGACCCGAGAGGGAACTTAGTGTATTCCGAGGTGTTGATATGTCATTCCTCGAGCGAGGGTCATTGACATATTGTTGATGGTTCTAGTCACGCATCGCGAGAGCGAGTGGGACGACCCCACAGGACAGATGCCACTGTTTATACTAGATGCTTGCTTGGGTGTTCGAGGGTTTTCTATGCCCGAGAACGAGTGCATAGACTGCCCCGTTTGTGGTTACATAGCCAGGAACTCTCTTTCTCTAATTAGTAGACTCACGAGCTCTGTTTTGTTTTGTTTTCTTTTCTTTATTTTGTTTTATATCGTGACAACCCGCTAGACTAGTTCTAGAACTTACTTTTATCGACTATCATCTTGGCTTATCTGACTAAAGAATAAGGTCTGTGGTGTACTAAATGTCACCACGTCCCTATGTTCGACCCCGTATATCTACTTCGACCTCGTAATAAAGTTGTGGGGGCCTAGAAGGTTTCGGGTTATAAATTTAAAGCTTGATTCCTTCCTTTGTCCCGTGTTCATTTCCGGATGCGTGAAAAAGGTCGATCAGTGGCATATGTGGAATTAAATTAGAATTAAAGTACAAAGGATGATTAGTTAGAATGGACTCCAGATGTGGATAGAAGTAGATATCCATGTTTTTGAAAAAGGTATGCAAAGTTTTATTTTATTCCAGCTTTCAATATAGTCTCAGTAGAATTTATTAATTATTATTGATTATTTGTCGAACCTTTGATCCGGAAATTGGGATAACAACTTTGACCTCTTGGTCTCCCTTAATTAGGGGCTACTGGGAGGTGGGGTCGTTACATAATCTATGTTTCTCAATCCTTATTTGTATATTCTAGTGACTTTTATTTTATCATATATTCCAAAACTTTCTTCTTTTAATTGTATTTCTTTATCAAATATCTCTTTAGAAAAGTAGAAATGGCTATATTCCATCGATGAGATATTTTGTAAAGAAGAAATGTATGTTCAATTTATAAATGTATATTCTATCAAATATCTCTTTATCATATATTTTGTCCTGAAAAAAAGAGGAGGGCCAATACATATTTTGGTTGTCACTCCATAACACATATATATTGACATTTAGCCCCTAGAAGGCATTTTCCACTAAATATATATGTCCATCACTCGTACTAACTGAAGATTTGAGTAAGGGAAATCTTGAAAACTAATTTAGTAGGACCTTCTTTCTATCTTATGAGTTTTTCACCAATGAAGCAGAGAATTGATCAAGAAGCATAAGGCTCTAGTATGGATTATTATCTCCAAATCTCCATAATGCAACACATGATATGGATCAATATATCTAGTTTATATATCTACCAATTTTCTTACAATATATCTAAATCATCAACTAAAGTTGTTGATACAAAAGTGACAACATTTTATGGAAAAACTCCACTATAACTAGCCTCTCAACTTGTATGTTCAATTTATTAATGTAAAACTTAGCACGCAGTAGCCAGAGATAGTTGCTCATATATGATGAGAGGGAAAGGTCATATTGTTGGGTTTTAGGGAGGCAGAGAAGGCAGCAGAAACAAAAATTTTCTCCTTCCCAAACCCAGAACAAGGAAATGCATCAACGTCTATACAATAGGAAGGGATCGTTTGTTGAATCATACCTTGTCCCGAGGCTTGCTCGGCGACAATACCTCACGTCTTGCGCGGTCTTCACCTCCAGTCTTAGACGGTGTATGTGCAGCTCCTGGTCACACTGGGACTGATGACTCCTGGTCTCACCGAGACTGTCGAGATTGACAGCTATCCTCTGAGCGGTAGAAATCTCCCGCCTCTGAAGTAGTCCACACGGACCACCTGGAACTCCAATCTCCTTGTCTAACAAGGAAATGGAAGGAGTTGCACCATCCTGTCAGCGTACTAGTCACTGACACACTCTCCTGCCACCAGTCGCTTTCTGCAGTTGTCTTTCCCTTGCTGTGCCTCCCTTATCGGGTAGCACTTGCTCGGGCTCTCTCAGTTACCAAAACCAGAGAGAACGACAACTTTACAGAGCAATTGGTTGCACTGAGTTGTTCTTTGAGAAGCCCCCAAAACCCCTATATATAGGAGGGTCATGGGACAGGGTACTCTATCTCGGAGAATGTGGGACTAAAGCAGGAGTAGAAGGGTTCAAGATTTTCCACAAAAACAACCAGCTGCGCAACCTGAACCGATCGTTTCATTTCTGAAACGGTCAGTTGGGGACCTGAGCCGGTCGGTTGACACCTCAACCGATCGGTTGGGACCCATGAAATGGTCGGTTCACTTCTAAACCGGTCGGTTCTTGGTTCTGATAAGTTCCCGATTGACTTTCCCCTTTTGTTTCTAATTGGTATCAAATACCAATCCTTGTTCCAATCAAATTGGGCAAGTGAAACAAAAAGAAATTTCTCACCAATCCTACTTTCCCAACTTGCTCGGTTGCACCAGTTGAACCGATCGTTTTAACACTTGAAGCAATCGTTTCTCCCTGTCCATGAGCCGATCGACTCACCACCTAAGCCGATCAGTTCACCAAGCCGAGCCGATCGGTTCATCACATGAGTCGATCGGTTGGGAGTGCAGATTGTGCAGAATCAGCCAATTGCAGTTTCAATCAATCTGATACTCCAATCAATGTGTCCAACACCTTGAACATTATGACATTGAGCTGTCAATGAATTGAGTGTTTAATTGAACTACTAAACTCCTTTAGTAATCAATCTAAACATTGTTTGTGGACAAAACTCCTCTTCCAGGTTAAATCCTATGTGTGTGACCCTGCAGGTCCATTTCACGTTGGCAGTGAAAGTCCATAACACTTATGACTTCACAAGAAAAGAACGGTGCCTAGTCACACATCAGTGTTATCTAAGTGAAATAGAATGTTGGAGAACAACTTTCAATCATACAATCCGTGAATGATGTTACAGTGAACGTATAATTCCTTTGTCACTGATATCTCGAATGAACTCAAGGCATGGAATAGTGATCTTGTCAACGTTCATTCACTTCCTTGATCTCAGAGTAGATTAGAAGAGATATGTATGACATCGATATCACATACTGATTCACACATGTGTGCACGACTTTCTCAATCCTACTCATCAAGTGGCCATGGATATCATACTCCCTCAAGAGGGACAAATCCCATATCTATCTCTCACCCCTCAAAAGCCCCATGTGTCAAAGCCACCCAATCATCACCTTTATAACAACCCATGTTTCAGGACTACGTTTGATGATGTCAAAGTGTGCCCAACGACATGTGTTGAGTGTAGTCATTTTAGGTCAAAGAATCACACTCACCACCATCACTGTGAGTACTGACTGTGACTACCATGTCATGGTTCCATGTGTCAAACTCACGGTGGGTCTGTCCGGTACACTTGTTCTCTAACAAGTACCTATGTGTTTGATTTGATATCTCTATATCATGACTAATGAGATTCTGTCATCAACCAACACCACAATCTAGTCTTGTGTGTCATCGTTGTCTATCTACCTTCCACAATGACATATGACTAGGGACATAACAAGAATGTACAAACTCTTAGCATCCGTATGATCTCATCATTCAGGTCCTTAACCTGAAAGCATACGTCATTGATTACTGTCATTCTCTAGACATTCAATCTGTTCTATCACTATCTCATATGACTGAACCAGAATGAATTGAAAGCTTTCCTTTGATGTTTATCAAATCAATCTTAATGTATCCCACCAATCATCCCATGATTGGCTCTTAGGGCATACATACCAACAGACTCCCACTTGCACTGCGAGCCAATCACCCTTGAATCGTATTCATAGTGATCTTCAAACATGTCCCACATGTTACTCTGCTCTAGTGCGAACATAGTGAGTTATGGCAACACCTTGCCAAAGTCAGTTTTTAACTGCATATCTCTCATCTCTTCGCTGTACGTCACACGTATGAGATGGAGTTGTCGTAATATGCGATCTAGTATTCCTTTTCTAACCTTTAGCCACATTGCATGATCAAGGATTTCATACTTGTCATCAATGAGCGGAATATCTATAAGTTCATCTCATGAACTTCCAGATCCATATAGTATCCACTGTTGTTCTCTAACGCATAGATACTCGACATTTCCTTTTAAATGGTTTTATCGGAACACTTCCGATTATCAACAAACTTTCACTTTTATATATCCTATATATATTTTGCGATTAATTTTCTGTCCTTTCGGAAGTTCGCATCAATGTAACTCTTTACATCGAACTCTTCCTTATCTCCATAGAACTACTACTTCTCAAGTACTTATCAAGTTCTCATGGTATTCCAGTAACCCTTACTGGAAGTAGACAGACATCCACTCATCATGTTTTACATACGAGTTATCAGGATGAGCACATCATATTTCCATGTCCTACATACAAGATGATGAATGCATATTGTTCTAGCCATGTCGATACATGCAAGATAATGGGATGATTACATACATGATAGATCCATATCTATTCTTAGTGTTTCCATTCTTCATAAGAATTGGACACTTGGCCTTGGGATACTAACTCCATGTAACACGGACAAGTTTTCTCCCACTGAATCTGTGCATACTGAACCCTTCAGTACATATTGCCAATGTATGCTTTCTCTTTTCAGGTCAAGAGGTTTTCGAGAACTATCTCTATAGATCTCTATTCCTATCACATAGGGAACATCTCTATCTTCCTTAAAGATAATTTCCACTTTTGGATTTCCATTCTAGAACATTTCCATTTCACATCAATATGTGGAATGTGAATACGCTCCCACTAAATCACAGATCCCTTCTTTATCTTTGACATATCAGTCAAGCCCTTTGACTATATCATCAAAGTAAAGATCCAATTATGAGTTGCCTGTACTCAATCAATCACATTGATTAGTCCATTGTAACTTATAGACTTCATTTGCATTAGTGGATTCATAAACCTTATAGGTTGTGCCACGTACACATACTTGTTTTATTCCTCATAGGAATGTGGTTTTAGTATCCATATGCCAAATGTCTGAGTCATTAAGTTGCAATCAACAAGCATCATCCTTCTCAAAATGTTATCCATGTGTCTTAACACTTAAGACTTATTTGCACTTATGGATTTCATCCAATGGGTGCTACCATCAAGGTCATACCTTATGGTTCACATGGATGTCATTTAGGATGTAAGGGTCATAAACCATAACTAAAAATTCGGTTCCTCATATTCATCTGGATAGTTGACTCATCACATGACCAACTCATCACATAGATAATCGAGGTGTATCTGTCAAGGATATAAGAACTTATAACTCCTTGTGATTCTTAATGTCCTTTATTAGTGTGGGGTATTCTATTATTAAGAAGAATTCAGTTATTTGATAATCATTCTCTAACTCCTTAGAGTATGATTCCTTCTTGATTTAGACATCACCATTCCTTAATCATGAGTTCACTATGATACACTATCATAATCACTCATAAGGATCTCAAACATTTGATCTAAGTATTTTATTCATTGATCTCATCAAGAATTAACACTTTACCAAATTTGCACTTCATCTATGATAATCTTGAACACTTCAGGATATTCATATTGGTATTTCTCTAAACACCGTTTGAAGTATTAGCATTTGCTCCAATAGGTATGTAAATACATCACATGTATTATACCTAATAGGATAATCATTCTCCCACTACCATTAGTGAAGATTGATTAATCATGTCCAAGATATTCATGTCTCTTACTGGTTCTCTAACCAAAACAGTCTAGATTTATCCATCACATGGAAACTAGAAATAAATTTCTCATGATGTATGCTAATTTGATTGTTTGAGTTATCTATAACTTTTAGGTATCATTTTATCTTATGCATATCAAATACCATAAGATAAACAAGGCATTGCCACAAAGATCATATCTTTAGAAATTGAAACATCTCTTTATTGATTGCCATTATTGTCATACAATATGCAAAAAATAAAGTGTTTCTATCTATTGGCAAATATGAAATAGCAGTTCATAATTGTATTACATGCCTTTATGCTGAAAATAAACTAAAGTACTCCTATCTATGGCGGCAACACTTACCCCATTTATTGAGTGCTTTACACTTTATATCTTGGTATCATATACCTCAAAAGTGTTACAAGTTTACTTTCATGACACCTTAGGTAGAGATCTCCATCCCCTCCTGCATCTTCTTTTGTTCTTCCAAATATAGAGGGAAATCCCCATACACCCTTTCCCCATGTGCCTTGAGGCTGAAGATGGCTTGGATTGCTGGCTAGCATCAGACCACTTCTTTGCTTTTCCCTTGTCCTTGCCCTTAAGAATTACCTTTTCTTTGATCACATCAAAGATTATGGCTTGTCTTTCTTCATCTTTGCCTCTACTATCCTCAACATGTCCAACAACTCTGTCAACGCTTGTCAAAGTTGTTCATGTTGCATCTTATCATGAATTGTATGATTCTCGCAACATTTGTAGTATCATACCAATAGCCAACTCTTGGTTCAGAGAGAATCCTTCTTAGTCAGGTTTTCCACATACCCAATCATATTGAGTGTGTGAATACCTTACTGGATCTCCTTCTGTCATGACATACTAGGACAATATCTTGGAGACATCATATGTCTCATGTTGTCTCTGCAACTCATAGTTCAGAGAACACAACATCAAGCACTCCTCATCAATGTCATCCTTCGTATGCTTCCATAAACATACTTTCAGCCATTGATGTGGTGGGATTGAGTTCATCTGGTTCTGGTATAACTAGGACTTAGAGCTTTCGCTCTTTTATTGAGAACGCTTCTCAACATCCTAACCAATCGTGGAAATTATTCCCATTTAGCTTGTCCTTTACAAGGACCGATCGCAAAGAAAAGTGATTATTGTTGATCAACCATTTATTGTACAAAAGGAAATATATGCAATTTTAGTCCAAAAACTCATTTTTGACTTATTTGATTGATTTGAAAAATTGATGATATAATTAGGCCTTTAATTAATTATCGCTCCCACTATTTTAGTTCAAATTGATAGCCCTCACCATCAATTCGAAAGATTACAGCATACATCCTTCTAGTGGGCAAGATCCTGAAATCCTCTAAGTCATGGACCAGCTAGGGCTATCACCCACAACTTAGATCTCTTAGGTAGGCAACTCTTGCCAATTGCATCATATGCAACTCTTGATAAGATGTCATATGCAACTCCTTGCCATGATCATTGTAAGGCCCTTGAACTTACTTAATGAGTTGAATGAGCTTAATTACCATAATTTAATGCTTAGAACCCTAATATAACCTTTTGATATGTTTTTAAATCATAAGACAAGCTTAAGTTTCAAATTTGGTCCAATTTGGACACTGTTTGAGCAAGTTATGCAATTTTCTGTACATTTTGGACTTTTCTACAATTTACCCAATTGAGGGGTTTTCTTTGCAATTTGTCACATAAATTATGTTCCTTAGTTGTTAAATTATCATTATTGAGATTTTTGAGCCATGGGGCTCCTAGTTGAGCCATGGTTTGAAGGTGTTTTTATCAAGGGTATTTTAGGGTTTTTCCCTTCATGGATGAGCTACCTTTAGTTGCTATCAACTAAGGAATTATGTAATTGGCTGGGAATTTCGCCAAAGGAAAGTCAAGCAGGTCTAGAGGGACGGTGGGAGATCTTCTTGTGTGTGTGCTTATGTATTTTTTTATAATTTAAAGCCATGGGCACTTGGATATATACTAGAATTGCAACTTTTTCTTTTTCTTAATATTAAAGTGTCATATACTTATCCAAAAGCCCCCAAACGAGCCATTTCCTCTCCATTATCTCTCTCCTTTTCCCAGCTTCGTATTCTCTCTGTTCATCTGCGATTTTTTCTGCCCAAGGAAGAAGAAGGTGGGGATCCTCTTGGAAACAAATTCTAGGGTTGAAATTGATTCTCTTTTTGGGTGTATGAAGCTTCCCCCTAGTGATATTGACATAAAAGTGCAAGTTTTTCCTTATTTCCCCCATCTAATTCTTTTTTCCTCTTCCTCCTACATCTATCCAGGTCGGAACCATGGTTTTCCATGGTGAAAGTTCCCCTAGAACTCAAAACTCCTTCCTTCTTGTTTCTTTTCTAGGGTTTTTCTTGTTTGTGGAGAGAATTGCATAGTTGGCCAAGTTCAGATCTGAATCCAAGGTTTTCTTTCCCTATTTGCTCGAGATTTTTGCTGTTGGATATCTGAACTACTCTATAGAGGTGAGTTATATAAATTCTTCATTTATATTGCTTATTAGAAGCTTGTTGGTTCATGATTATGCTTGAATGTGATGATCTAAGCATAGAGAAATTATGCTTGTTTAGAATTACGAATTTTGTGGTGTTTCCTATTTTATTCCAGTTCTATATGAACCTTTAAACATGTGTATATCCTTTATAAGGTGTAACATGATCTGGGACAGGTTTATAGCAACAACCTATGGTGCTATGTACAAAACAAATGATGGTTCAAATTAGGATTTTCAAGCTATTTCCTTCCCTATCACATAATTGATTGTCATACCATTCAACAACCAATAATGTTGCTATTTTGGCAACTTATGTTCATGATCAAGGGTGTCCAGTTTATGGTGACAACCTATGGTCACCACCTTAGGTCAGGTTTCGACTCAATTAGACATTTAATTATCATCCACTAAGTATTCTAATGATGTTATCAATCGATGATGATATTGGCTTATTATTTGATGATGTTAACTGAATGTATTACTGATCTAGCAACCAATGGTGACCTAATGATCGAAATTAATGGTGTATCAGGTCATCATCATATATGATGAATTAGGAATGTAATTGTAGATTTTACTATACCTTGAACCAATGGTCCCTTGGTTCAATTGATCTAATGGTTAGACTTATACTTCAATTGGTAACCTTGAACAATGAACATGATCCAATGAATAATATTGGATGCTTTAACATCCAATGGATTAGAATAAATCACATGTTATTATATGTGGGTCATAGTGAATATAATTCAATGGTTCAATACCATTAATTGGTAGTCTTACCTTTGCCATTATATAGTTATATTTGATAAATCAATGTAATAAGTGGATGCGTAACTCCCATGTGATCTAGCCTATTATACCTAACCTTGATGTAATTATATGATGTTGATTGGTTATAATCAGACCTCTTGAATGATTAATGTGATAAAGAATTACACTCTTCTTATGTTGAAACCACAATATAGTATTATTTGAATATCATAGTGCCTTGCCATGTTAAAATCTATGGACATACATGTGCTAATGATCTTTTGAGCCTTGTTTAAGGAAGGGAATGATGATGATAACCTTACTATGAATAATGTGATGGTCTTAAAGACCTTTGGGCATGTTTGAATCCATGATTGAGGTGAAATCCTCTTCATGTTCCAATAAGGGTTAAAACCCTGGAACTTGTGATAAGATATTGGTATCTTGCAATAGTATGATGATAAGTGTGGTCTGTTAATTTGCAATGAATGATAGATGTGGTAATGTGATTAAGATTTATATCTCAAATGTTTTATATCTTTTGAAGTTGTTATACATATACTCTTGTTAGAAAATAATTAGGGTTTGAATGTCCACTTGTATGATAAAGCCTTAATGCATTCAATTGGCAGTAATTAATCAAGTGTAACCTTAATCATGTAGAGCCCTGTGTCGTAGAGCCATCTTCAGTGTCAGAACTTACTGGATGGTGAAACAAGTATTCCCAAGGGAAACTCGGAGCGCATACTATTGAGTATGTGGGGGTGGAAAGTTTAGGATATATACGTGTCATCCACAATTGCAGGTTATGGAGGATGGCTATGGTCATGCCTCAGATATTTGATGTGATTGAGGACAGCTACAGTTGTACCTTGGATTAGAGGGTTTTGTATACCCTATTTTCTAGTGTCGTAACTTGTACCAAGTACGAACTAGTTGTTATCAGTTGACTATATGTCACTGTTGGCAGTTTGACTGGTATGTCACTTGATGCGATGATTTTGAGTCGCATTTATAGACCTGTTTGATATGTGTTTTATGCTTTTATTAGTCATTTTTATGGTTAATGTTGCATAATTCATCTACTTTGGTCTTTGATACTATTTTATGTCAAATCCCCTTTATTTCATCATTTTGAGCATTAATTGTCAGAATATTATTATTTGTGTGAACTTATGTGGTTTCGTGTTTGAATTTAAGAGAAAACAAGTACCTGCTTCCGTCGATACCATCGACCGGACCACAGGTGGCTAGCCGCGAGTATCAGCAAAGAGTCGATACTATCGAAAGTGGTGTTGATGGTATCGAGCTACCATCAGGTTGTTGGCGAGAAAGCAGTCGATAGTATCGACACCAAGTCGATACCATCGACGCACGGAGGCTACAGCGACGCAAAATGACAGAACCGTCGCTACAGGTTTGTCGATACCATCGACCCGCGTCGATGGTATCGAGATTACATGAGGCGCTCAGACGAAAGGAAAGAAGGGTTGCCACTACCACACTGAGTCGATACCATCGACTCGCGGCGATGGTATCGACACCGTAAGATATGTGTTTGCTTTGGAATGATCTTAATCTGACGGCCGTGGTTAATTAGCGACCTAATGAGGGAGATATACCTAATGACGGCACCCCCAGCTAGAGGATCATCTCATTAGCCATTGCACGAGTACCGAGGAGGGATAGAGAGGAGAACGGAGGCTAGAAGCTCATACCAGTTGATCCGGACACAGAAGAAGACGGATTCCACCACCGGAAGGCGGGAGAGCACGTGTTCTACGCGGAGGATCAACCGGTTCTTCTCCGTTCAGGGGTTTCACTTCTCATTTCACGTTCTTCATATGATTTCCCCTATCTCTACCATGTACTTGCTTGAGATGAACATGCGGGGCTAATCCCCTTTATCTTTAGGACCGGGAGTAACCCGGGGATTCATTGTATGACGATTTTATAATAGTAATTCATATCTTATCTCCTAAATCTGTGGTATAGTTTCGTTTTCTCAATATATTGTTATGCTTGATCACCATAATAATAACCTAATGCCCTTAATCACTTTGAAAGAAGGATTAACGGCTGAAAAGAGACAGAATTCACATTAATCGATAAATCCCTTGAACAAGGTGGTGTAAAATTAATGGTGGATACTGAGAGATCATTCATAATGCACCTAGTTTAGGGTATAAGTTACTATGACGGTGGAACCGACCTAGACATAGGTAGTGAATTTTACCACGACAGTGGGCAATTCTGATTTCAGGCCACTATCCGAAGAGAGAGATAAAATTTGAATAGCTATATAGAATTTAATACAATGAAAACCCGCGGCGAAAACACAATCCTAAAGATACCCTTTTGAATTGATTAAACCAACATTTAATCGATTGCTTCTTTTGTTTTGTTTTTATTTTTCTTTTATTTTTTACAACAACTCTCAACTTGTTAATCGGATTAGTTGATCGCGAGTAGTTAGTAGGAGTCCCCGACGATTGCACGTATCCCTAAGTTTGACTCGGGCCTCACAAAGGCCTGTACTACTCGACGCGTTCACTTGCGTTTATACGCACGGTAAAATTGCGTCATCACTACAATTTACTCGTACTGACCGAGGGGAAGAGATCTTAGGATACCGGCACTCCTAGATCTTATACGGAACTGAATAGCACTTCGCAGTGCTCAGTTGGACTTTGAGTGGTACGACGCAAACTCCCTAGGGCATAATAAAAAAAGATATAATACCAGCCGTGTAGTATAATTGCTAGGGTTTAATACGTATCAAATTGGTTGATTAACCCTTGTCTTGTCTTTACACTACATAGTTCTTACATGATGCAGACTTATGACAATTGTACAATTCTACTTGATGTTACAACTTATTTGCTTAACTGCTTAGTATGCTTAAACTGTTCAATCTGTTCATATTGTTTATTCAATATCCTAATTGCTCAATGTATTTACTATTAATTAATGTTATAATCAATATATGTTGGAGAGAGTTATATCTCTCGCTGGGACTGGGTCTCACCCGTGGGTCACCACATTTTTTTAGGTGGTCGCGGGCAATGAGGTCGAGGTTGTGTTGTGGAAGAGAACCAACCTGGTGATCAATAGATTTAGAAGGTTGGTTAGTTGTAGATGTTAGTCATAGATGTTAGTAGTAGAGTCCTAGTGTCGTCCCTGTACTCTCAGGTCCTGGTATGGGATGTGTTTTCTAGATGATATAATTGTATCGACACTAGATTTTGGTATTATGCCAATGTTTGTAAATATATGGCATGTACATGTGAAATATATTTTGTATGCAGGATGTGACTGAGGTCTTTGGACCCATATGCAAATGCTTGTTAAAGTATATGAGAATGGAATGATGGACCTTTTATAAATGTTCTAGAGTTTATTTACATTGTTGGAATTGATTTTAATTATTTCACATTTTTGACTATGTGATTAATTAGCAGTTGATCGTGTTTTATGTTTTGAGTAATATCATTTAGCGTGACGAGGTGTCATAATCATCTCCATGCCTCAAGGTACTATATCCCATCTAGATCACCTTGTTAAGTCTGACCCAAAGCAAACACGATGAATATGCACCCTGCTAGGGCAGACCCACACATTCATACTTCACACTTCCACGAGATAGACGGTGCACCACGCTAGGGCGTACCCACACTTGGTTGATCAAGCTTTTCACGTGTGTCGCATTTGGAAGGCATCTAAAACTTAATATTTAATGAGGGATTTGGTTTTATATACATATACATATCCAATCACCACAATACATAGTACGTATCATATACATGCTATATCCCACAGAAAACATGCAAAATGATAAAAGCGATGATTATGGCCATCCTAATGTGATTCCTCGAGCCAAGAGGAATCACGGTCATCTAGGTCTACATCACATGCAACATGTACAAGATGAACTATGTGCTTTGCTTTTCTGGGTTTGATCAACTCATCACATGACTGATCGGCTCGCCATCAGGCCAGTCGGCTGGGTGCCACCAGTCGATCGGTTGGATCCTCCAACCGATCGGTTTTCCTGGTCATCGTGCATCTCATCATGGCCTCCACCCACTCATCTCACTCCTCAAACTGGTCATCAACCGATCGGCTCACTCCTTGATCCGACCGTCTCGAACGTCAACCGATCGGTTCACGCCTTGAACCGATCGTATCAGTTGTGGTCAGGATGTCCGCCGTTCTTTGACATAACAGGAAATAAAACTCTATCCTATTTTACATTGTAAAAAGAGAAACATCGAGTTACATTTGAGGGGATCAAAGGTAGGAAAGAAATATTGAATTATTTCGAGTTACATCAGGAATAGGAGAAGGCAGATCGGTGCGCAGACTGAGATGCAAGAAACCACATACAAACCATACACAGATAGGGTTTATTGGCCATAACCACGCTATACATCCACCACAAAACTCATTTAAGGGAGACGCGTATCGAGTGCATTCATTATACATATCATATATGTAAATTGGGATTAGTGGATTAAGGATTGGACATGCATAAAACCAATTTTATTCGCATCGTATGCAATAAATAAAGACAACAAACCAAAATCGATCATATCGATAATCCTAAAGTATAGAGCAGTTGACGTGGCTCTGATACCACTATTAGGTTTTAGGGAGGAAGAGAAGACAGCAGAAATAAAAATTTTCTCCTTCTCAAACCCAGAACAAGGAAACACGTCAACGTCTATACAATAGGAAGGGATGGTTTGTGGAATCATACCTTGTCTCGAGGCTTGCTCGACGACAATACCTTGTGGCTTGTGCGGTCTTCACCTCCAGTCTTAGACTGTGTCTGTGCAGCTCCTCGTCGCACCGGGACTGAAGACTCCTGGTCTCACCGGGACTGTCGGGATTGACAGTTGTCCTCCGACCGGCAGAAATCTCCCGCCTATGAAGTAGTCAACACGGACCACCTGGAACTCCAATCTCCTTGTCTCACAAGGAACTGGAAGGAGTCGCACCCTCCTATCAGCGTACTAGTCACTGACACACTCTCCTGCCACCAGTCGCTTTCTACAGTTGTCTTTCCCTTGTTGTGCCTCCCTTATCGAGTAGCACTTGCTCGGGCTCTCTCGGTTACCAAAACCAGAGAGAACGACAACTTTACAGAGCAACTGGTTGCACTGAGTTGTTCTTTGAGAAGCCCCCAAAACCCTTACATATAGGAGGGTCATGGGACAGGGTTCTCTATCCCGGGCAATGTGGGACTAAAGCAGGAGTAGAAGGGTTCGAGATTTTCCACAAAAACAACCAACTGCGCAACCTGAACCAATCGTTTCATTTCTGAAATAGTCAGTTGGGGACCTGAGCCGGCCGGTTGACACCTCAACGGATCGGTTGGGACCCATGAAACAATTGGTTCACTTCTGAACCGGTCGGTTCATGGTTCTGATCAGTTCCCGATTGACTTTCCCTCTTTTGTTTCTAATTGGTATCAAATACCAATCCTTATTCCAATCAAATTGGTCAAGTGAAACGAAAAGAAATTTCTCACCAATCCTACTTTCCCAACTTGCTCGGTTGCACCAGTTGAACCGATCGTTTCAATACTTGAAGCAATCGTTTCACCCTGTCCATGAGCCGATCGACTCACCACCTGAGCCAATCGGTTCACCAAGCTGAGCCGATCGGTTCATCACATGAACGGATCGGTTGGGAGTGCAGATTGTACAGAATCAGCCAATTGCAGTTTCAATCAATCTGATACTCCAATCAATGTATCCAACACCTTGAACATTATGACATTAAGCTATCAATTAATTGAGTGTTTAATTGAACTACTAAACTCCTTTAGTAATCAATCTAAACATTGTTTGTGGACAAAACTCCTCTTCCATGTTAAATCCTATGTGTGTGACCCTGCAGGTCCTTTTCACATTGGAAGTGAAAGTCCATAACACTTGTGACTTCACAAGCAAAGAGCGGTGCCTAGTAACACATCAGTGCTATCCAAGTGAAATAGAAAGTTGGAGAACAACTTTAAATCCTACAATCTGTGAATGGTGTTACAGTGAACGTATAATTCCTTTGTCACTGATATCCCGAATGAACTCAAGGCATGGAACAGTCATCCTGTCAACGTTCATTCACTTCCTTGATCTCAGAGTAGATTAGAAGAGATATGTATGGCATCAATATCACATACTGATTCACACATGCGTGCACGCCTTTCTCAATTCTACTCATCAAGTGGCCATGGATATCATACTCCCTCAGGAGGGACAAATCCCATATCTATCACTCACCCCTCAAAAGCCCCATGTGTCAAAGTCACCCAATCATCACCTTTATAACAACCCATGTTTCACGACTGCGTTTGATGATGTCAAAGTGTGCCCAACGACATGTGTTGAGTGTAGTGATTTCAGGTCAAAGAATCACACTCACCACCATCACTGTGAGTACTGATTGTGACTACCATGTCATGGTTCCATGTGTCAAACTCACGGTGGGTCTATTTGGTACACTTGTTCTCTAACAAGTACCTATGTGTTTGGTTTGATATCTCTATATCATGACTAATGAGATTCTGTCATCAACCAACACCACAATCTAGTCTTGTGTGTCATCGATGTCTATCTACCTTCCACAATGACATCTGACTAGGGACATAACAAGAATGTACAAACTCTTAGCATCTGTATGATCTCATCGTTCAGGTCCTTAACCTGAAAGCATACGTCATTGAGTACTGTCATTCTCTAGACATTCAGTCTATTCTATCACTATCTCATATGAATGAACCAGATTGAATTGGAATCTTGCCTTTGATGTTTATCAAATCAATCTTAATGTATCCCACCAATCATCCCATGATTGGCTCTCAGGGCATACATACCAACACATATTTGATTGTACTTAATGAGTACTTCCTTCTTGCATATATGGCAAATTATTTTATCAAACTCTCACCTTCATTCGTGCATATTTCCACAATTGTCACTATAATTGGTGTTTGGTACATATCTCATTAAGGTCCTCTTTATCCTTATACTTCTTGTAATGTTGGTATCTATGGGAAGGCCTTCTCCTTGTCCTTAGTGATGAATGCATAAGTTAGATCTAGGTATCACAAACTATGTATTTTTCTTTCTTGGGTAAGGGCATTTTAGAGGGATTCTTCAAAGGTAGGTTGGTTGTATCTACAGAACAAAGCTCTCCAGGTAAGTTTAAGGCCATCCATAAATCACTTAGTCTTTTCATCATAATTAAGGTAGAGAGCATGTCTATCTATGAGTTTGAAGGACCTTGCATTGTCAACTATAGATAGGGACCCTTGGGGTGAAGTTATGAACTGTCTCTATTTTTATTTTCTAGTAGATATGAGTGTGGTTTAGATAGTAAAAGTCACCTTGAATTCCTCCCAACACATAAGTATATCAAGAATTTCATGTCCATCAAAAAAATTTTCCCACCAAAAATTTGTGAACCCTTTAAGTTGTAAGTGACCTCATCTTCCTCAGTGAACTTAAGGGTTCTAAAGGAATATTCAATAGATATGATCCATGCATTGACTTTATCTGATACTTTACCTAAGTCCTCTCTATGAAAAGCTTAACTCTTAAGTTTATTTTATTTCACTAATGACAATATTAGTATTGGACATCGATTACAAAGGGATGCTATGGGTTTCCATAAATCTAGTTCATGAATGTTATCCAACATCACCTTCATTTGTTCCTCCCATTCAACTATCAATATGGACTTATTAGGGTTAGAGGGAGAATCATCCTCAGAGTCCTATTTTTCTTAGGGCATGTTCATCCTCAGGATGTTTATTGATTTTTGAATTCATTTTTGAATTTATCTATAAGATTGCAAATCTAGAGATAATTTAACTTATTATCAATATATATAGAAATTATATAATCCATAAGGATTTATTCATAATGCAAATTTTTTTCATGGCTTTTATTTGTTCTTATTTCTCCTAACTATCCAAATAATAGATAGAGTTTTCTATCATTGACCGTTCCAGATAAAGAAATTAGATATGAATACTAGTGTGTATCATTTACTAAGTAGGTCATCCACACATAGTCATTAATGTATAAGAGATGATAAGATGATTTTTTCTGAAGATAAGGGTTCTAATATTTACTTCAGTAATTTATTTTTCCAGACAGGATAGTTGGAGTATGGGGGAAACTCTACCCACTGTGTGATGATAGATAGAGGGTGATTATGTTAGAAAACCCCACTGATGTGTAATATGGATAGAGGGTGATTATGTATGAACACCCTACAACCACCAACCTACAATCCTCGATAATTTATTCTTAAATATGAGTTACCACAATTTTAGTTAAGATTAATAGGTTATTTTTTTTTGAAAGGGGGTGGGGAACCCTGTGGTTGGGGCTCCCCTGAAACTAATAACTATCTAAATCAAAATTTACAAGAAGATTCAAGTTCAAAGGAAAAGACTGAGAAAAACACACTCTATCTACTTGACCCCTACAGACAGAGTTGGCCACCTTGTGGGCGACTCTATTACAACTACGACTCACATGGCTTAGACTACAAAAAGAGAACGTGAGTTGTAAAGAAATGATGTCTTGTGCAACTGCTCCAAGATAGTCCCTACGCATCTTCCTGTTGGTGAATGCTAGGACAACCTCCATGGAGTCTGTCTCCACCTCCACTTGATCAATTCCTTCCTTTCTTGCCCAGAGCAACACATCTTGCACTGCTAGAGCTTCAATCATGGTGACTTCCACTCCCGGGTTTATCTTCTCCCCTATCACTCCCACCAACCTGCCCATGTCGTCTCTGGTTGCCATCCCTATCCCTGCCTTCCCATCTTCCCCTATTGAGCCATCCACATTCATTTTGGTTCAACCCCCTACTGGCCTCTTCCAACGCCCACATACCCCACTGGTAACTTCCATCCCGTCTTCCCCGACTCTCCCATGTTGTATGTCGCTGTCCACCCCTCCCCTCAATTGGACATCGTCTTCCACAGTGCCCCCACGCTGGGCGGCATCGATTCCCACTCGTAGTTGTTGGTCGGTGCTGCTCCATCTGAGATCTCCTCCCGTTCGGCTGTGTTGCTTCCCACCACACTTCACCATCGTCAAAGCACCCCAGTACAGGTAGTCGTTGTGGACAAGATTGCTTTGAAACGTCCTCATGCATCTAGCCCTCCAAGCCGACCACATGTCCGCCACTATGGATTCAGTCTCCTTCATGGAAGACCTCTCTAGATCTGCCTCCATAGTTGATCTCAAATCCTCATCCCTAGTGTCTTCCACCCAAGCTTGCACCTCTCGTGATGTTTGGTCCCAAACTTCTGCGACATTTGGACACCGAAAGAGCATATGGGGTATAGACTCTTTCTCAAACCCACATAGCACGCATGTGCCTTCATCCAAACAGTGTCGATCGAAGAGACGTCCTCTAGTCGCTAGGCACCCCGTACATATCCTCCAGAGGAAGTGAGCAGTTTTAGGGCTCCAACCAGCGTGCCATATTTTTTCCAAAGCTTGTCACTTTTTATGGAAGTGTATACTCTAGCTTCCTCTTTTCCTAGCAACCCCATCCAGTATGCAGAGCGGACTGAGAACTCCCCATCTTTTAAGGTCCACCACATCCACGTGCCCTTGGGTCTCCTCAAGCTAAGTTGTATGGCGCATATCCTTTTTGCATGGCTGTCTGGGAAACATGCTTTTACTCTAGCCTCATCCCATTGGGAGCCATCCTCTGTCATGAGCTCACAGACTGTGTTGTAATCTAGTCCATCCTCCCGTCTAAATCTTGCAAGAGTGTCATCCTCATTAGGTAACCAGTTGTCATTCCAAATGTTCACATCAGTCCCATCTCCCACTCTCCATTGTGCTCCTTCCTTCAAGAGGGCCTTCGCCCCCCATAGACTCTGCCATGTGTAGTTGGGGTCATGACCCCGTTTGGCTTCCCAAATGGACATCCTTGGGAAATATATGGCTTTTAGGACTCGAGACGCAAGGGCTTCCGGGTTGTTGACCATCCGCCATAGTTGTTTCACTAAGAGGGCTTGACTAAAAGTCAAGAAATCCCTAAAACCAAGCCCCCCCTGTCTCTTCGGTCTGCACATTCTGTCCCAGCTCATCCATGAAAGTTTCCTCTCCTTGTCCTTTGCTCCCCACCAAAATCTTGTCACAATCCTCTGGATTTCAGCTATGGTACCCGCTGGCAACTGGAAGATACTCATGATGTATGTGGGAATGGCCTGAGCAATCACTTTGATAAGAACCTCCCTCCCTGCTTTAGATAGAAGCTTTTCCGACCATCCTAGTAGCTTCCTCCAAATCCTCTCTCTGATGAAGCTGAACACCTACTTTTTAGATCTTCCCATGGCTGTCGGGAGACCTAAATAACTGGCCCGTTTGTCCACCTCTCTCACTCCCAAGAGCTGTCTCAACTCCTCTCGTTTGTCCGCCTGTATTCCTTTACTGAAAACAACCTCTGTCTTTGTAAAATTAATCTTTTGACCTGATGCATGTTCGTATTGGCTGATGATCTCAGCTATCTTCAAGCATTCTGTAGTGGTTGCTCTAGCAAAAAGAATACTATCGTCTGCAAAGAAGAGATGTGAGATACAAGGTGCACCCCTACTCGGCTTTATGCCATGTAGGAGGGTGTCACGGGTGGCAGTGGAAAGTAAAGTAGAAAAAGCTTCGACTCACAAAATAAAAAGGTAGGGGGATAGCGGGTCACCCTGGCGAAGTCCACGTGCTGGTTTTGTGCTTTTAGACCTATCTCCATTAACGGTGAAACTGTGTTGGACGGACGTGATGCATTCCTGTACTTTACTTCTCCATTTTCTCCCAAAGCCCATCTTCTCCATCACAACATCTAAGAAACTCCATTCCACCCTGCCATACACTTTGGACATATCCAACTTCAGAGTAAGGCTGCCTTTGGTCTTTGCCTTATCTCTTTTCATATAGTGGAACATTTCATATTCTATCAGGGCGTTGTGTGTGATCATTCTCCCCGGAATGAAGGCGCTTTGATTTTCGGAAACAATTCTATTCATAAAAGGTTTCAAACGGTTTTTCAACACCTTAGAGGTGATCTTATACACCACATTATAGGGACTAATAGGACTGAATTCTCCAATAGTTTTAGGCTTCTCAGTCTTTGGGATAAGCACTAAAAGCGTGTCATTTACAACCCCTATACTTCTTTCTCCTTTCCACCATCCTTTGATATAGCTCGCCACATCCTTTTCCACAATCCCCCAGTAGTTTTGATAGAACATAGCCTTCATACCATCCGAGCCTGGAGCTTTGTTTGGGTGCATCTATTTCACCGCTGTCCATATCTCCTCATCAACAATATCTCTTTCTAACTCCTCCCGATGTGACTCTGTGATCATATGTCGCAAACCCTTTGTTGCCTCTGCATAACCCATGGGGTTACTAGTATGAAACACCTGTGCAAAATACCTCAATATGATTGCATTGATCTCCCCCTCTTGTGATCTCATGACTCCATGCTCGTCTTCTAGATAGTCAATCCAGTTCCTCCGCCTCCTATTTGATGCTTTTTGGTGGAAATACGCAGTGTTGCAATCTCCCTCTTTTAGTTCCTTTACATGTGCCCGGGCATCCCAGTACTCCTCATTCTTCTGTAACCAGTATTGAAGCTCATTTGACTTCTTCTCCGCCCTGTCAAGGTTTACTTGGTCTGGAGGGAGAGATTGCAACTCTTTTAGATCATTTTCCAACTCTTTAACTTTCTGTCTCCTTTCCCCAAACTTTTCTACAGCCCACTCTTTGAGTTTATCTTTACATTTTGCAAGATTTGTATTCAACTCACTTCCTTCAGCAGAGTCCCAAGCCTCCTTAATGATTGAATTGCAGCTCTCCTCAACCACCCCCATTGGCTCAAACATGAAGTGCCCTTTCTTTTTCTTTTTTTTTGTTGTCCCTAAAGTCCGCCTTCTGGATGATCGGTGCATGATCAGACTCATAGATGGGAAGATGGAAAACCCTGCAATAGCTGAAGATATTCCTCCATGCAAGCTCAGGAAGGAATCTATCAAGCCTCTCTTACACCAGAGTTCTTTCAGTCAATTCCCGTTTCCAAGTGAAGATATTTCCTTCAAAACCAACGTCTATTAGCTCGCAATCGTCTATTACATCACGAAAATTCTGCATGAACTTTTCCTCTTTAGGGGGTCCCCCTTTCTTCTCAGAGTTTGACACGATCTCATTAAAGTCCCCAAAAAAGATGACCAGATCCTTTGTCTCCTCTTTAATCTTTCTCATCAAATCCCACATTTTTACTTTGCTAGGCTGGTCTGCCCACCCATAAATCCCCACCGCTCTCCATTTTATGTCATTGATGTCATCCTTTACCAAAGCAGTCACGTGCCTCTGTGAGTAGCAGAGAATCTCCACCTTTGCATCCTTCTACCAAAAGCCCAGGCCACCTGCCCTCCCCTTGCTATAAATGAACAAACCATCAGTAAAACCACAACTCCTTCTCACATCCTCTAAATTTCTATTTGCAATCATAGTTTCCATGATGAAAACTATGTTCGGACGCTCTCTCCAGACCCAAGACCGGAGAGCCTTACATGTGTTAGGGTCGCCCATCCCCTGACTGTTCCAGCTGAATATTTTCATTGCCCTTCGCGGGATTGGACTCCGCCAATCTCTGCTACTTGAGTCGTGATGACCCCAATGTTTCCAGCACAACCGTCGTTGTTCCTCCTATATCTTTTCTCTCCCACTGTTTGTGATAGGAATTCATCAAGGTCCATGTCCCAGATCTTGGCATATCATCCCCTCGTACCTGTTGTTTGCTCCCACACCACCTCCACTTCTGGAATGCCCAATCGTGCCCCCCTACTCATCTTGTAGACCCATGGTTGGTGTTTCTTTTTCCCCCTGTTCATTTTATTTCCTTGTTTCATCTTTGCCCCAACTTGTTTCTTTCTTTGAGCCCTAGTGATGGCTCTCTTTGCTCCTTTGATTTGAGTTGCGTTGTCTGTCGTATCTTTCCCCATCGACTCACCCTATATTACTGGCGACGCACTGTTGTCCTCATCATGCCAGTGTTGGATATGGTGCAGATGTCCTTCGTGACTGCTACACGTGACCTCCTCCATCACAGGTGACTCTTCTTCTGGGGATACCTCTTTGATGTCTTCCTGATCCTTCATCGTTAGTATGTCCTCCTTTGAGTATCTTAGAACAGGCTTCATCCACGTCTTCACAGCACCCACTTCCGACGACGCATCTCCTTGCGCATCCCCCTTTTTAATAGTCTCTGTCGGCTCCCCCTCCTTCGACTACAGCCCCCCCATCCCATTGCCCGGATAAGCTTCCCTCCTTCCGCCCACCTTTACCCCCCTCTTCACTGCCATACCCTCCGCCCTCAGCCCCTCGCCGTCTCGTGGGACAGAGACCCATCTCCCTACACCGTCGTATTCCTCACCCATACCCTGATCCTCCATCACTCCCCCCTTTCACTGCCCTTCCTCTGCCCATCCTGAGCGTCAACACCCTCTTGTCGACCACCCTCTCCTATTGACCCCTTGCCACATCCGTTACTATCTCCCTCCTCCTCCATCCTACTCGAGTTTCCTAGAGTCCCACCCTCCTTGAACGTCAGTTTCCTGCGAGTCGCTCCTCTGCCGTCTCCCCTCTCATTTTATTGTCGACGCTGCTTCCATGGAGACTCCCTCATCCAACTACCCCATAGCTATTGTTTCTCCCCTCCCTCTTCGTAGCTCTGGCAGTCACGGTCAATATGACCCAACATGCCGCATCTGAAACAAAACATCACTAGGCGTTCGTATTTGATCTCAACATCTTCGACGTTGCCACTCTTAACCCTAAGACACAGCATCCTCCTCAAGGGTTGAGTAACGTCCAGGAGCACGTAGACCCGTATTGAGGAGTCCCAACCCGTCCCGTCCCTATCCGTCACAATAACATCGCCTATGCATCTGGCGATCTCCCAAATTGTCCTCTCCACCCTATATCCCATAGGCAAACCATAGAGGTGCACCCAAAAAGGAGATCGATTGATGATTAGTTGACCTGGTTGCTCCTCCTTGTCGACCTCCTTGAACAATAGTAGTCATACGTCGAAATTCCATGGAGCTTCATCCACCACGTGTTGCTTATCCCTCCAATGTGAGAACTACATCACGAAGGCGTCACCTTCAAGTTTCTTAAAAACTACCATCTCACGCAGACTCCATGCTTGAATTAGAGTTCTTTCCATGGCCTTGAAGTTGAAAGTACGATCAGTGAGGAGTCGTCCTACCAATGCCAGTTCTGTATGGTCCTCCACCTCATCACCGTTGCCTATCGGGTTGACGTCGATAGGTTCCTCTTCATCATCCATCAGCCGTAGCCTTGTATATTGATCCGCCAGCTCTGCTGCCATGGAGACGGGACCCAAAAGCACAACCGCACGCTTGAACCTGCAAGGGAAAACCCTAAGCTAAGGGGGTGGACGTCCACTACTCGCGGAACCCTAATCTACAGAGAGAGAGGGCGCAAGGGGATGGGGGCTCAACATTCAGATTAATAGGTTATTTAATGCACATACATTGACTTATGTGTCCTTGTATAACACCATCATCCATTGGTTAACAATTTCAATCTCAATCCACATATTAGACCCTAAAAGTGAATCAAGTGTTGAAGGATTTACAAATTTTCGTCCATAGGTGTTTGAACATATAATTATATAAATCCAAAAATTAACAAATCTTCCATAAATAAACCAAGTGTTATGTGTATAGGGTCTAAAAGCAAGGAGTTCTATAAATGAAAAACAATATTTGAGAGACTACATGAAAAATGTAAAGCGAAAACTAGAAGTGACATTTAATTTTATCAATCCGATGAAGTTCTGAATTTTTTGAGTCATTCTAGTCATCATCGAGTTGCATAATGAGCATCGTCAAGAGTGGATAAAATCATAAAATGTGGTAAATATAAGCAAAAACATACTGAATACTCATCAAGTAGATTTGTAAAGCAATAATTAATCTAGGACATGATAGTAATATAAAAAAACAATGTTTATGAGTTAAACATATTTATTTACAAAAGATAAAGCATGTTCATCATGGATTTACATTATATATGTCATCATTTCATTTCCCAACCAAAGGGATATATTCTTTATCACATGACTTGTCTACTATGGGATAGCTCACTCAATGGCACTACTCTACCAAGGGATAGTGTGCAACCTAGAACTACTCTATCAAGAGTATAGTGCAAAAAAAGATTTTATGATGAAAAAATATCTTATGTTTTGTGTTCAAAACTATATATATATATATATATATATATATATATAAATATCATTATATAATTACATATGTATATATACACAAACTTATATATATACATATATATACATGTATTTGTGTTTGAATTTTTGTCTGTGTGTATAATTAAGCTAGGTAACATAAGAAAACACTTAATTTCATCCAATATCATATTCCAAGTATTTTGTACACACAATGTACTCATACTACATAGTAGGATAAGTGGTGAGGTCACCTTACATTCAGAAATGTAGATCTCTGATAACCTCTCACTTTGTGATGTTATTTTATTGGTTTTCCCTTGTTTTCCATACTCTTTCCTAGATAAATTAGATAGAATCATTAACTCTTTACCTTATTGCTGACACATCAATAGATTAACTTTTCTCTTCTTTATCCTTGCTGAAAAACACAAAAAAATTATAAAAACCCCAAACGGTCTCAAGACCGCATGAAGGCTAAACGGTCTCAAGACCGCATGAACTCTAAACGGTCCCGAGACCGCATGGAAGCCAAACGGTCCCAAGACCGCATGGAAGCCAAACGGTCTCAAGACCGTTCAAGGCCAAACGGTCCCAAGACCGTTCAAGGCCAAACGGTCCCAAGACCGTTCAAAGCCAAACGGTCTCAAGACCGCATGAAGGCTAAACGGTCGCAAGACCGCATGAACTCTAAATGGTCTCAAGACCGCATGAACTCTAAACGGTCCCGAGACTGCATGGAAGCCAAACGGTCCCAAGACCGCATGGAAGCCAAACGGTCCCAAGACCACATGGAAGCCAAACGGTCTCAAGACCATTCAAGGCCAAACGGTCCCAAGACCGTTTAACACCAAACGGTCCCAAGACCGCATGAAGGACAAACGGTCTCAAGACCGCATGAACTCTAAACGGTCCCGAGACCACATAAGGCCAAACGACCCGGAAGACCGCATGGAGGTGAGCGCCCAAACGCGTTCAACGCCCAAATGGGTTCAAGACCGTTCAGGCTCCACTTAAGCCTATAAATAAGACCCAAAGGGGTCCTCAGAAGGGGTTTTTTTTTCAGACGTCCAAAGGCTGCCTCAATCGTTCCAGAGCTCTTGCTACTTCCATCCTCCGCCCTGGGGCTGCCGGTCTGAGACCCATACTCCATCTTGAAGCTTCTTTCTCCTTCTTCACCAAAGAAGGTGGGAAGGGGAGATCTCATCATCGTGCAACCTTTAAAGACCGGTGGATCGTTGCTCTCTCTCCAAGGGGTTGACTTTCCTCTCTCCTTCATGGGGATGATGCTCTCTCTCTCTTATTGCCTCCTCCTTTGTCCTAGTCATGAGCGAGTAGTCTCTCTCACTAGGGTGCGGGGAGTAGCCCCGCTACCCATGTTTTCATATCATGAAAATGTAATCCATAACTTGTAATGTAGAGTTCTTATCTTTTCAGTTCGACATCAAACGATTAGTACATGCTGCAAGACTATACCGTATTTTTTACTATGACTTTGTCATCAAAACTACTTCGCCATATGATCCTCTAATTGTCTATTCTACCTCTCTATCCAAGAAGAGGAACCTACATAACAGACGATTGGCAATCATTTTGTTTACATATGATCTAACTCTTTGTTAGTTGATCATAAAGGTCTTAATATTGAGCTCCATGAGAGTCAAGAGAATGCATCAAAACCTTCAGCGGTCAATGTATGGATATATAATGGAAAATGATCTTAAAATATGTGTTCTCTTTTGGTAATGAACATCTTTATGCAACTATATGCTTTTTCTTATATTTTTTTTATAACTGCCAAGTTCAAGTTTTATCTTATTGCCAAACTTAGTAATGAGAGGTATATAAAAAGACGCGTATGCATACTCAGTACAATATTCTTGAATATTGTGCTGATGTGTACCACATGTAATCTTTTGTTTAGGTTGTGGACATGTGCTTCTGAAGAACCAGGATAGTTGAGAGTTGTGTGGTGAGCTGAGGTACAGGTGGACCTGTTGTCTTAAGATCCTATTGTTTAGTGATTGTACATGTATATGTAGAAGTTTGCTGCTCAATATGTAATATCAAATATTGTAACAAATCATTATGTAATTATATGTTGAATGATGAACATGTGTTGTATAGTTTTGTTACTGTTCATGAGCATGTGCTATTGTTGTTTCCTTCTTACTTCCTCTGATTTTCTTATTCTTAGCCTAGTGTGAGCTATTTAAATTGGGACTCTCACTGAGGTGATGTTTCAATTTGGACATCACACATTAGATTAAGTTTTAGAAAATCTAGGGACGTCACAATTGGTATCAGAGCATGAATAATAGCAAATATTGACATTTTCTCATTATGCAACTCAAACCAAAGAAAACATTGAACTTAATAATCTTTAGGGTTAGATTAGTCATCTTTTAGAGACTAGATCTGACCTAGCCTCTAGGTTAGCACCTAGATGTCTGAGAACTAGGTCTAGACTGGTGCTTGTTGCATAGCAAGTCCTTAGATATCGTTCTTTCCTTATAGTGCAGCGGTATGGGATGTTGCGTTATTTGGAAATGACACACATCAAGGGAAGAGAAGCCCTAGACATATGGCGATCGTTGTCTAAAGTATCTACACTAGTCTACACCATGTTCTCACCCTTTTCATTGGTTTTCATGGCACTGTACTCTCTACTATGTGTGGGACACTCATTTTCTGGATTTGGTTTTTGATACCAATCAGATCGAACCTTGTTAGTTTTCTCTGACACACATTTTATCAGAGAAAAACTATATGACATTTTATTATATATCTATTACAAAAATGTGTCCTCACACATGTACGATTAGGAGGTGATCATGCAACCAAAGTGAAAGTGAATGACATCAGTTTAAAAGAGAGAGTAGTTCTAGATTAGATGTCTAGAGCCTTGTTAGAATATATGATAGATGGAATAGATGAAATAAGAGTAGTCGAAGATCTAAGTCTTATATATATGATATAAGTTGGTTTGTTATGATTATGTTTTTCTTTGAGGACCTGGGTTCAATTTGAGGATGCAAGATAAGTTTTGATGGTGCAAGTAATTAGGCTTTTATGAGATAAGATAAGTTAAATCAAGGATGATATTCAGCATGAGCCTCAAGCTCTTTTACAAGGGAGGACCTCTAGTGTTAGGAATAGTTTTATGGTAAACTCAAGAGAGAGTGAGACCCAGAGGGAGAAGGTTAGAGAACCTCAACACCAAGATACGAGAATTATGAGAAATATGTGATGATATGTCCTAAACTAGAATACTCCTGAGTGATTGAGTTGAGTTGCTTTATGCATGATTCCTATAGACTTTTTGAACCTTAGATGTCCTTGAGGGGACCAAACCCTAGAGTTAGAGAGAGGCTGGCTATATATGTGTATTTGAACATGGATATGAGAACCTACCATATGGGTGAGGGAGAGAGAGAGTCCTAAGACCCTGGAGGAGGTAACTATGTTTTAGTTTATGTGAAGCCTCATGCTCGGGTTGGTGGTTCCATGTAGGAATCTAGTGGATGTATATATGAGAGTGTTGGGTAATAGTATTTCATGGGTAAAAACCTATGAAGATAATGTCATTGAATGTTTTGGTTTGTGCTTATGTGTCTAGATCTTGTAAAGCTATAATTAGTACCAATGAGGTAGACCCAATAACCCTAAACTGAGAGGGAAGATAAAGTTTGTGTATATAAGAAACTTAAAGAGACGAGTATGCTTAGAGAGATTGAGCATGGTAGTACCCTCGCGATCTGGGTTAGGAGAACCTCATTTGGACCAGATAAAGTTTTGATATATGTTTAAAAAGCCACAAAAGTAAGTTTGTTTAGCACAACCATGATATAATATATGTAAGGATCTGATCTAATCTCGAGACGTGATATATAGACATGATATGATGGAAACTTAGAGATAGTTTAATAGATTTCAATGCATAAATGGTTAACCATATACATGAATAATGATGATAATGTGATGTTGTTGGTTAATCTTGTGATGAAATCACTAGTAAATGTTTCAATTTATTTTGTGCAATGAAATAAGAGAACATGAATGAAACATGTTACATGAGGTGTTAATTTTAGTACTTAATAAAGATGAAAAAAATAGTTTGACAATCAACACAAGATAATGATTGTGACACCTTGATATGATCTAGATGGATAAAGTGGGCTAACTATAGTTAACTCCCTCCTAAAAGGCATATGTTAATGTTGAACATGTTCTAACAGTTAGCACAATAAAATGTTCATGACACCTTGATATAATGGGCTAACATTTGTTAACTCCTTTAGAACATGGTAATATTATGTGGGAACCCTAATGCATGGGTAAATATAAGAATGCAACCCTAACATATGAGATATGTCATGACATAACCAGAGTTTCTTAACCCTTATTTCAATCTTTTCTGAATGGGTGATCCACCTTAGATATTTTAAGCCTCCTAATAGTGGTATAGATTTATGGGGCTTTGTGTAACATCCCTGACCTGGGTTATGAGTCAACCCTAGGTGTTTTGCCTAAATATGTAATTAAATGTTTGTGATTAACTCTGAGCATGTAATTAAGCTTCTCAGAAACGTATATTTCAGTATTTGCTCCTTTTTATTTAAAGTTGTAGCATTGTTTTGATATACAGGGACCTATGTGCAATTTACCCAGTTGAAAGGGTTAGCTTGCAATTTGCACATGATGAGATGTTCCTCTGATGTTGAGACATCATGAGAATCTCTTTGGCAAAGTTTGAGGGATTTCCCAAGCTAGAGCACCAAGGTGCAGCTGTGGAAGCAATCCCAGGGCTTGAAAACCCTAATTTGGGGTAAAATACAATTTACCCAAATAAAGGGATGCAATTTGTAAATAATGTCATCTAAAGTATCTTTTTAGACTCTTGCCATCATTGAGAGAAGAAATGATGAGGAATTCACCTCAATTGAGTTATCAAGTTAAGAAATAGGCTTTGTGATTGAATAATCAGGGTACATGTGCAATATCCCTTTAAGTATGAACTTTATTATTAGATTGTTCTTCCTTGCCTTCTTTTCTAGACCTTAAGAGAAGGTTTGTCCTTAGAATAAAGAGGAAGGGACGATCAAGTAAAGAAGGAGGGACCTAGTTGGAATTATGGACAATTTATGAACTAATGTTGAAAATCCTACCCCATGTATATAAGCTCTCCTTCCCTTAGTTGCAAGGGAACTCACCCTTCGTTCCCTTACTGTTTCATTTCATCAAAGACGACCAAGGACTGCCTTGGAGCTAAGGAGGACGACCAAGGGGTGCAAGGTAGGTCTAAACCCCTCTTCTTGCCTAATTCCATGGTTAGAACTCAAATTCAAGGTCATCTTCATGGCTAACTCTTGAAACCCTACCTTTCTAGCCGTCTCTTTTCATCCTTCCTTGGCGTTTTCACCTTGGCCAACCTGTGGGAACTCAAGGACGCCATTAGAGCTTGGAGCTTGAAAGCTTGGAGCTCAAGAAGGAAGCTTTAGGCGGGTTTTATAACTCTAAACCCATGCTTTACTATGTGCATCTTTATATGCGATTTGATGATAGCTCTTAGTATTTCCCTACTTTTCCTTGCTATTTTGCAAGCAAACCCGTGGGATATCTGTACTGTTCTTGAGCTAGAAGATGAAGGCGTGATTTCCAAGGAAAACCCACCGCTTTTCTTTTCCTTAAACGGTCCTAACAGTTTGCTCTCTCGGACTCAAGACCGCGAGGTGAGCAAACGGTCTCGAGACCGCGACAGGGCAAACGGTCTCAAGACCGTTTGGCCCCGTTGACCGAGCGTGGACCGTATAAGAAATCTGTTCCAAATTATATAGGCTAATTACCCTCAAAATTTGGGAGACTAACTCCAAAGGAATCGGGAGATAGGACCTTTTTAAGTCACAACTTTAAATGAATTAACTGCTGATTTTCAAACGGTCTGAAATTGCCTTTTTGGGCAAACGGTCTCAAGACCGTGTAAGGTCGTTGACTAAGCGTTGACCGTATGAGATTACTGTTCAAACTTATGTTAATTAACAACTCACCAAGTTTGATGGTCTAATTCCAAACGGGCTAAGAGTTGAAGGGTGAATACTAGGGCTAACCCTAGGTAAAATCAGTACTGAAATTATGGTGACCTAACTAGGGTTTTTAGGGTTGATTGACCTAAACGGTCTCAAGACCGTTTGGGGGTCACCAAACGGTCTCAAGAACGTGAGGGCAATCAACCAAGACCGTTTGGAGGTCTGGGGTCAAGGATAGTTGACCAATTAAAGGTACAATTACACCAAATTATATTGCAATTTAATATTGACATGATCATCAACTCAATGGGTCAGACCTTGATGAATCTGCACTAGAATCCAAAATTTGGATGGGCAAACGGTCTCAAGACCGTTTGGAACTCATCCAAACGGTCTCAAGACCGAGAGGACATCACCCAAGACCGTTTGAGGGTCTAGGGTTGAGTAATTTGACCAATTGAGGACCCAATTGCAAATAAGTTATCAATTTAATCAAAATTCTGTTTTGTGGTTCAATCATGGTTCAACCCCTATCAAATCACCTAGACTTTGATGAAATATTGGGCAAACGGTCTCAAGACCATGTGGGGTCCACCCACATGACCTCAAGACCGTTTGGGCCAAGTTTGGGCCCAATTGGAGCTCAATTGAAGAGTTCAACCTTGTGTTGATGCACATTGTTGAGTGTTGATGGGTGAACATTGATAGACCCTAATTGAATCGATTTCAACCATAATTGGTTAACCATTATGGGTCAATTGAATGACCAAGTGATCAAGCATAATCTTAATTGACTAAATCCATAAGTGGTCAACATAGATTTGACCATTTGAGGGCTTCAACATGGGTTGACATTATCGGTTGCACCTTTGAGCCTTGTTGAAGGACCAAGCGGCTGAGACCATGAGAGCCTCGCGGTCTCAAGACCGTGAGAGGGCTCGCGGTCTCAAGACCGTGAGGGGGCTCACGGTCTCAAGACCGAGAGGAGGCTCGCGGTCTCAAGACCGCGAAGGGCCTCGCGGTCCTGAGGTCAAAGAAGGGCAAACGGTCTTCATGACCCTCGCGGTCTCAACTCAAATTGGTCTTCGCGGTCTCAACTTTAATTTGAACCAATGGGAGGCTTCGCGGTCTTGAACCCTTGAAGAGGCTCGCGGTCTTGAAGCCTAAGGGGGCTCGCGGTCTTGGAGTTAGAAAGAGGCTCGCGGTCTTGGAGGGTCAAAGTGGGCAAACGGTCAACACTTTCAACCGATCTCAATTCAATTAATGATTAATGATTGGAATTAATCAATGTGACTCAAGGTTGACCACATTCAATCATTTGATGATGTAAATGGTTCAATGTTGCCCCAATCAAACCCTAATGACAACCTAGGATATTAAGGGGTTATTTGACTAAGGTTTTGACCATAATGATGATCAATGGGGTGAATTACCAATATACCCCTGAAAGGTCAATTGAGTTATACCTTGCTCAATTCAAACCCTAATTACATGAGAATGATGTTTTTAGTCATAATGACTCTATCTAACCTGATCTAGTCTAATGTTATCATCAACCATTAGTATGATGAAAGAGAAAGTACTTCTAGAGAGAGAAAGTACCCTAGAGAGAGAAAGTAACTCTAATCACATAATGGTGATGTTTATGGCTATGTTAGCCTATGATGACTCAATCCAACCTGTTTTAGAGTGATGTTGACATCACCTAACATTATGATGAGAGAGAAAGTACTTCTAGAGAGAGAAAGTACTTCTAGAAAGAGAAAGTACCCTTTTTAAGTGGAAACTCGAGTAAAGTATCTCCAATGCACATGAGTGAGTATAATTAGGGTATGATCCACCTGTGTGAGGTCATAGAAACCCTAATTATGATAAATGATGAACCTTTAACCAATCTAAGAGCATCAATGAAGATTTTACTCATACATGATGATGTTGTGAGTTTAGTTCACCTTGATGTGAATAGTAAACCCTAATTCAAGGGTGATGACATGTAATGTGAATAGTAAACCCTAATTCAAGGGTAATGGCATGCTTTTGGGTATTAAACTCTATTTGATTTTAATTAGAGATTTAACTCTTATGACAAGAGTAGGAAGTACATTCCTTATTATTGTATTACCTTTATCAGATGTATTAACCATGCAGGTTCCGATATGAAGGTAATCATATCCAGATATGGATGTTGATGTTATATTCATCAAAGGCATGTTGTTAGCCTTATGAATAAGTAAAGTAATCTGATGCCTTGCCAGTGGCATCCTATGCTGATACTGAGCTGTGAGAGCCATAAATACCATCAAGGTCATGCCTTAGAGATGACTTGTGATGAGGATAATGAGAAATGATGATTGATATGAGTTAGGCCTGTTACATTTAGTATTCTTCTTTTATAGCTGTTAAGCTACTGTTATTGTTTGAAGAACAATGTATGCTGTTAAAGAATACTGAATGTACCTAACTAATCAAGTATAATGTAGAGCCCTGATCATAGATCCATCATTGTCAGAAATTAAGTGATGGAGAAACAGGTATTCCTTAGGGAACTCCTGGAGCACATACTTTTGAGTATGTGGGGTACATGGATGTGTAGAACCTTACATCCTAGTGTAGGAAAGTGATGTAGATGTGGAATCCATCCATCCTTCACTATAGTTCCATACCGTATCAGTGGTAGGTAAACATGAAACCTCCTGATGACGAAGAAAGCACAGATATCCGTATCAGTGGTAGGTAAATATGAAACCTCCTGATGACGAAGAGAGTACAGAACGCCACTGTGACTCTAGAATAGCGAAGGACCAGTTTACCCTGGTAAGCTATAGTAGTAGAGACACGAGATGTCCTACAAGTGATCCTCTTACTGACTGAGGAAGGTGAAGGTCATGAGAATCCGGCTCTCTTAATGACCTATGTATGATACTGATGCGGCTTCTCAGCGATCAGTTGGAGTATGAGTGGTAAGCCTCATCTCCACAGGGCATAATGTTGTTTGTAAAACATAATCAACCATGTAGTATAACTTGTTAGAGATGACTCCAAGTTAGTTGATTGATGTTACATTGCAATAATGTTGATATTCTCCATATCTCCTAATTTGTAGAGATCTTGTTATATCTGCAACTGTTATAGAATGCTTTGAAGGCTTTACTGTTTAAAATAATCTTTGATGTTATAATAAAGCTTCTGGCGAAGAGTTATAACTCTCGCTGGGACAATTATGTATAATTGTCTCACCCCGTAGGCTTCAACTTTTTAGGTGGACGTCGGAGACGAAGGAACCAGCCTACAGGTGATCAGTCTCAGCAGCAGCACCAGGGGCAGCAGTAATCTCAGGTGGAGATTTGTCCTGCCATGTGGTGTAGTTAGAGTCAGTCCTATGTGTCCTCTGTACTCTCAGGTCTTGGAGTCTTGTGTTATGTGATCTTGAGATTTTGTATCTTGATGTATATAATTACTCAAGAAGTAATTATCCTGAGATGTAAACAGTTACCTCTCTTTATGAAAGAAGCTTTTATGGATCCACACTCTTGTCTCGAAAAGTTTTAATTTTCCGTGATTTTTGTCTTCCGCTGATTACCGATTCGCTTCCGCTAAGTTTTAATCGTGTTTATGTCATGGTTTGGAGATCAGAGCCCACAAGTAGTGGTATCAGAGCTCCAGGTTCAGTTGAGTCTACAGAGGCATAGGACTTAGGATGTCGAGTCTACCTTTAGTACTCCTTCCTTATCTAATAGAATCTTCTGCTCCTCAGGAGAAGAAAATACATAAGAATGTCAGAACATCGCGATGAGCACGTGGCAGAGAGTAGTGCTAGTGCACCTCGAGGCGGTGCAAGAGTTCCGAGAATAGAACAACCTGCACCTGAGTCGCCAAGAGAGCCACCCCAGTTCGACCCAGCTGACATGAGTGATCCAGCTGTACAGACGATGTTCGGGCAGTTTATGACTGCCATGACACATATAACCGATAGGATGCCCATTCCTGCACCTAGGGCACCTGTCCAGCCTGAAGTACAAGGTATTGGTAAGACATTCGAACAACTTCGTCGTGTCGGAGCTACCGAGTACTTCGGAACTGCCGACCCTGCAGATGCTGACTTATGGTTGACAGAGTTGGAGAAGGCTTTCAGGATTCTTATGATTCCGGAAGCTGAGAAGGTTAGACATGCTGTCTATCTTCTCAAAGGCAGTGCTGGTCACTGGTGGAACATGGAAGAGCAGAAGAGACCTGGAGTAGAGTTCTCATGGGAAGAGTTTCGTCGGGAATTTATCAATAGATATTTTCCAAAGACCTTCCTAGATGAGAAGATCTCTCAGTTTGAAAAACTAAGGCAGGGTATGATGAACATTAGTGAATATGAAGCTAAGTTCATGGAGTTGTTGCGGTTCTGTCCGCACATGGCCGCTACGGATGAGGAAAGAATCAGAAGATTTGAAAAGGGTTTGAATTCTGATATGTCAACCCCTGTGTCTGCCTTAGAAAATAGAGAAAGATTCTCTACCTTCGTTGAGTCAGTCCAAAGGATAGAGAGATCTGTAGTTGAGAAAAGACAAACCCATAAAAGATATCCACAGTTCCAGGGTTCTTCATCTAGGGATCCCAAGAGACCTAGATTCTCTGCACCTAACCCTCCACCACCCAGATCGAGTTTTCAAACTCAATGGACACCAAGCAGAGGTAGAGGGCGGAGTCAACCGCTTCAAGGGACGCACAGTTCTGCATCAGTGTCAGTTACTGGACCACCCAGACCACAGCAACAGGAGAAGAGTTGCTACAACTGTGGTAAGATGGGACACTTGATGAAGGATTGCCGTTCTAGGGTTGTCGGTGTGACACAACAAACCCCGAGACAGAATCAACAGGGATCTCAGAATAGACAACATCAAGGAGCAGCTCGAGGACGTGGACAAGCGTCTCAAGCTGGATCATCAGCACCACCTCAACACCAGGCGACTGCGAGGTTCTATGCTATGAACCCACCTGAGGCAGTGGTCAATCCACGGGTAGTGGCAGGTCAGATGAAACTTTTATATTCTGATATGTCTATATCCTGTGTTGTATCCGTTCTGATTGATCTGGGTGCTACGCACTCTTTCATCACTCATGAAGTGATTCGTAACTGTAATGTGACTGTTAGTCATAGAGCAGATGGTTTGTTGTTAGAGACTCCGTTGAGTGGGTCTGTTGTTTTGCAGGAGGTATGTTCTCCCTGCATCCTTTTATTTTCTGACCATCGCATTCAAGTGGATCTTATACCACTTGATATGCAGGGATTTGATATTATCCTTGGGATGGATACCTTAGAAAGGTATAGAGTTGTCTTGGATTGTGAGTCCAAGTTAGCTGTGTTTGCTGATGAAAGCAACACATGGATCTTTCAAGGTGAAAGAAAGATTCTGCCCACCTGTCTTGTATCAGCTATGGTTGCTGATAAGCTGTTGAGGCAAGGATGTTATGCATTCTTAGCCCATGTGGTAGATGTTACCAAGGAAAGGACCAATCCTGCTGAAGTTCCCATAGTCAGGGAATTCGAGGATGTGTTTCCTGAAGAACTTCCTGGTATACCACCACCTCAGGAGATTGATTTTGAAATCAATCTGATCCTAGATACGAAACCCATAGCTCAAACCCCGTATAGGATGGCGCCTGCCGAGATGGCAGAACTCAAGAAACAGCTTCAAGAGTTACTTGAGAGAGGTTTTATCCGACCGAGTACTTCACCTTGGGGTGCTCCGGTCTTGTTTGTTAAAAAGAAAGATGGGTCAATGCGGTTATGCATCGACTACAGACAACTCAATAAAGTGACAATAAAGAATAAGTATCCTCTGCCAAGGATTGATGATCTCTTTGACCAGTTGCGTGGTGCAACAGTCTTTTCAAAGATAGACTTGAGGTCTGGATATCATCAACTTCGTATTAAGGATAGTGACATATCCAAGTCTGCCTTTAGGACAAGATATGGTCACTATGAGTTCACGGTTATGTCGTTTGGACTAACCAATGCACCAGCTGCATTTATGGAACTCATGAATAGAGTTTTTCGACCTTTCCTTGATCAGTGTGTTGTCGTCTTCATAGATGACATACTGATTTATAGTAAAGATGCTCAGCAGCATGAGCAGCATCTTCGCCAAGCTTTGACCTTGCTAAGAGAACATAAGTTGTATGCTAAGTTGAGCAAGTGTGAGTTCTGGCTGCCGGAGGTATCTTTTCTTGGACATGTAATATCCGCCTCGGGAATTCGTGTTGACCCTACAAAGGTAGAATCTGTTCTACAATGGTAACAACCGAAAACACCGACGGAGATTCGAAGTTTCTTGGGGTTAGCTGGCTATTATTGAAGGTTCATAAAGAACTTTAGTTCCATAGCTTTACCCTTGACCAAGTTAACCCGGAGAGATGTTCCTTTTTCTTGGAGTGATAAGTGTCAACAATCTTTCCAGTTGCTGAAGGAGAGGTTGACAAGTGCACCTGTATTAGTGCTACCTGAACAAGGAAAAGGATATGTAGTTTTCTGTGATGCTTCCAAAAATGGACTAGGATGTGTGTTGATGCAGGATAAACAAGTGATTTCTTTTGCTTCCCGACAGCTTAAGAAACACGAGGAGAATTATCTGACACACGATCTAGAGTTAGCTGTTGTGGTTCATGCCTTGAAGATCTGGAGGCATTATCTCTACGGAGAAACATTCCAGATTTTCACAGACCACAAAAACCTTAAATATATCTTCTCTCAGCATGAGCTCAACATGAGGCAACGTCGCTGGATGGAGTTAATCAAGGACTACGACTGTACAATTGATTACCATCCAGGTAAGGCCAATGTTGTTGCAGATGCCTTGAGTAGGAAATCAGCAACATCAACCATGAATAGAGCACAACTAAACTCTTTAGTATGCTCTAGAAGAGATATGCTTATCTCTTTAAGGCAAGACAATGTACAATTGAAGGTGTCATTGCTAGCCGGTTTGTTAGCTGAGATGCATATTAAACCTACCCTAAGAGAGCAGATTAAAGAAGCACAGCTAGATGATGCTGCAGTTCAACATATAAGATCTGAGTATGGAAATGAGAAGCAAGATGGGTTTCATGACTCAAAAGATCAAGTAGCTTGTTATAATGGAAGAATGATAGTGTCGGATGTGGACAACTTAAGGAAGTTAGTCCTGGAAGAAGCCCATTCTTCCATGTATGCTATGCATCCAGGGAGCACCAAGATGTATCGGAATTTGAAGGATCTGTATTGGTGGCCTGGGATGAAGAAGGACGTTGCAGAGTTTGTTCTGAGGTGTCCTGTGTGTCAGCAAGTTAAAGCTGAACACCAGAAGCCTGCAGGGACAATGCAACCTTTACCCATATCACAGTGGAAGTGGGACCATATGACCATGGACTTTGTTGTTGGCCTACCCAGGACAAGCAAAGGACATGATTCCATTTGGGTAATTGTTGATAGGTTGACTAAGACAGCACATTTCTTACCTGTCAAAACAACTTATTCTGCTGAAAGGTTATCAGAGTTGTATGTTCAAGAGATAGTGCGTTTGCACGGAGTTCCTGTCACAATAGTTTCAGACAGAGGTCCTCAGTTTACAAGTCGTTTTTGGGAACAGTTGCACAGTGCCTTAGGCACTAAGCTGAGGTTTAGTACGGCCTTTCATCCACAGACTGATGGACAGTCGGAAAGGACCATACAAACCTTAGAAGACCTGTTGCGAGCATGTGTTCTCCAGTTCACCGGAAGTTGGGATCTACACCTAAGCTTGATAGAGTTTTCCTATAACAATAGCTACCAACATAGTATTGATATGGCACCTTATGAAGCCTTATATGGTAGACGTTGTAGATCACCCTTGTGTTGGTTTGAGACTGGTGAGCACCAGTTGTTAGGTCCTGACCTGGTGCAGCAAACCACGGAAAAGATTAAAGTTATACAACATAAGATTAAGACTGCTCAGGATAGGCAGAAATCTTATGCTGACAAACGTCGTAGACCCTTAGAGTTCCAGGTTGGAGACAGAGTGTATCTTAAGGTCTCACCTTGGAAAGGGGTCCTTCGTTTTGGAAGGAAGGGGAAGTTAGCTCCTAGATATATGGGGCCTTATCCAATCATTGAACGGATTGGGAAGGTAGCATATAAACTAGAGCTTCCCCCAGAATTACAAAGGTTACATCCTGTGTTTCACATTTCTATGTTGAAGAAATGTCACCCAGACACCGAGTCAGTTCTACAACCTATGGAAGTAGAATTGAATGATGACATATCCTATGAGGAGGGACCAGTGTCAATCCTTGATAAACGAATTAAAAAGTTAAAGAAGAAAGATATAAGTCTTGTGAAAGTCCTCTGGAACCATCGTGGTATTGAAGAAGCCACTTGGGAATTAGAGGATGAGATGAGAAGGAAGTATCCTGCCCTTTTCTCTTAGTATGTTTTATCGATTTCGGGGACGAAATCCTTGTAAGGGGTGGATAATTTGTAACATCCCTGACCTGGGTTATGAGTCAACCCTAGGTGTTTTGCCTAAATATGTAATTAAATGTTTTTGATTAACTCTGAGCATGTAATTAAGCTTCTCAGAAACGTATATTTCAGTATTTGCTCCTTTTTATTTAAAGTTGTAGCATTGTTTTGATATACAGGGACCTATGTGCAATTTACCCAGTTGAAAGGGTTAGCTTGCAATTTGCACATGATGAGATGTTCCTCTGATGTTGAGACATCATGAGAATCTCTTTGGCAAAGTTTGAGGGATTTCCCAAGCTAGAGCACCAAGGTGCAGCTGTGGAAGCAATCCCAGGGCTTGAAAACCCTAATTTGGGGTAAAATACAATTTACCCAAATAAAGGGATGCAATTTGTAAATAATGTCATCTAAAGTATCTTTTTAGACTCTTGCCATCATTGAGAGAAGAAATGATGAGGAATTCACCTCAATTGAGTTATCAAGTTAAGAAATAGGCTTTGTGATTGAATAATCAGGGTACATGTGCAATATCCCTTTAAGTATGAACTTTATTATTAGATTGTTCTTCCTTGCCTTCTTTTCTAGACCTTAAGAGAAGGTTTGTCCTTAGAATAAAGAGGAAGGGACGATCAAGTAAAGAAGGAGGGACCTAGTTGGAATTATGGACAATTTATGAACTAATGTTGAAAATCCTACCCCATGTATATAAGCTCTCCTTCCCTTAGTTGCAAGGGAACTCACCCTTCGTTCCCTTACTGTTTCATTTCATCAAAGACGACCAAGGACTGCCTTGGAGCTAAGGAGGACGACCAAGGGGTGCAAGGTAGGTCTAAACCCCTCTTCTTGCCTAATTCCATGGTTAGAACTCAAATTCAAGGTCATCTTCATGGCTAACTCTTGAAACCCTACCTTTCTAGCCGTCTCTTTTCATCCTTCCTTGGAGTTTTCACCTTGGCCAACCTGTGGGAACTCAAGGACGCCATTAGAGCTTGGAGCTTGAAAGCTTGGAGCTCAAGAAGGAAGCTTTAGGCGGGTTTTATAACTCTAAACCCATGCTTTACTATGTGCATCTTTATATGCGATTTGATGATAGCTCTTAGTATTTCCCTACTTTTCCTTGCTATTTTGCAAGCAAACCCGTGGGATATCTGTACTGTTCTTGAGCTAGAAGATGAAGGCGTGATTTCCAAGGAAAACCCACCGCTTTTCTTTTCCTTAAACGGTCCTAACAGTTTGCTCTCTCGGACTCAAGACCGCGAGGTGAGCAAACGGTCTCGAGACCGCGACAGGGCAAACGGTCTCAAGACCATTTGGCCCCGTTGACCGAGCGTGGACCGTATAAGAAATCTGTTCCTAATTATATAGGCTAATTACCCTCAACAGTTGGGAGACTAACTCCAAAGGAATCGGGAGATATGACCTTTTTAAGTCACAACTTTAAATGAATTAACTGCTGATTTTCAAACGGTCTGAAATTGCCTTTTTGGGCAAACGGTCTCAAGACCGTGTAAGGTCGTTGACTAAGCGTTGACCGTATGCGATTACTGTTCAAAATTATGTTAATTAACAACTCACCAAGTTTGATGGTCTAATTCCAAACGGGCTAAGAGTTGAAGGGTGAATACTAGGGCTAACCCTAGGTAAAATCAGTACTGAAATTATGGTGACCTAACTAGGGTTTTTAGGGTTGATTGACCTAAACGGTCTCAAGACCGTTTGGGGGTCACCAAACGGTCTCAAGACCGTGAGGGCAATCAACCAAGACCGTTTGGAGGTCTGGGGCAAGGATAGTTGACCAATTAAAGGTACAATTACACCAAATTATATTGCAATTTAATATTGACATGATCATCAACTCAATGGGTCAGACCTTGATGAATCTGCACTAGAATCCAAAATTTGGATGGGCAAACGGTCTCAAGACCGTTTGGAACTCATCCAAACGGTCTCAAGACCGAGAGGACATCACCCAAGACCGTTTGAAGGTCTAGGGTTGAGTAATTTGACCAATTGAGGACCCAATTGCAAATAAGTTATCAATTTAATCAAAATTCTGTTTTGTGGTTCAATCATGGTTCAACCCCTATCAAATCACCTAGACTTTGATGAAATCTTGGGCAAACGGTCTCAAGACCATGTGGGGTCCACCCACATGACCTCAAGACCGTTTGGGCCAAGTTTGGGCCCAATTGGAGCTCAATTGAAGAGTTCAACCTTGTGTTGATGCACATTGTTGAGTGTTGATGGGTGAACATTGATAGACCCTAATTGAATCGATTTCAACCATAATTGGTTAACCATTATGGGTCAATTGAATGACCAAGTGATCAAGCATAATCTTAATTGACTAAATCCATAAGTGGTCAACATAGATTTGACCATTTGAGGGCTTCAACATGGGTTGACATTATCGGTTGCACCTTTGAGCCTTGTTGAAGGACCAAGCGGCTGAGACCATGAGAGCCTCGCGGTCTCAAGACCGTGAGAGGGCTCGCGGTCTCAAGACTGTGAGGGGGCTCACGGTCTCAAGACCGAGAGGAGGCTCGCGGTCTCAAGACCGTGAAGGGCCTCGCGGTCCTGAGGTCAAAGAAGGGCAAACGGTCTTCATGACCCTCGCGGTCTCAACTCAAATTGGTCTTTGCGGTCTCAACTTTAATTTGAACCAATGGGAGGCTTCGCGGTCTTGAACCCTTGAAGAGGCTCGCGGTCTTGAAGCCTAAGGGGGCTCGCGGTCTTGGAGTTAGAAAGAGGCTCGCGGTCTTGGAGGGTCAAAGTGGGCAAACGGTCAACACTTTCAACCGATCTCAATTCAATTAATGATTAATGATTGGAATTAATCAATGTGACTCAAGGTTGACCACATTCAATCATTTGATGATGTAAATGGTTCAATGTTGCCCCAATCAAACCCTAATGACAACCTAGGATATTAAGGGGTTATTTGACTAAGGTTTTGACCATAATGATGATCAATGGGGTGAATTACCAATATACCCCTGAAAGGTCAATTGAGTTATACCTTGCTCAATTCAAACCCTAATTACATGAGAATGATGTTTTTAGTCATAATGACTCTATCTAACCTGATCTAGTCTAATGTTATCATCAACCATTAGTATGATGAAAGAGAAAGTACTTCTAGAGAGAGAAAGTACCCTAGAGAGAGAAAGTAACTCTAATCACATAATGGTGATGTTTATGGCTATGTTAGCCTATGATGACTCAATCCAACCTGTTTTAGAGTGATGTTGACATCACCTAACATTATGATGAGAGAGAAAGTACTTCTAGAGAGAGAAAGTACTTCTAGAAAGAGAAAGTACCCTTTTTAAGTGGAAACTCGAGTAAAGTATCTCCAATGCACATGAGTGAGTATAATTAGGGTATGATCCACCTGTGTGAGGTCATAGAAACCCTAATTATGATAAATGATGAACCTTTAACCAATCTAAGAGCATCAATGAAGATGTTACTCATACATGATGATGTTGTGAGTTTAGTTCACCTTGATGTGAATAGTAAACCCTAATTCAAGGGTGATGACATGTAATGTGAATAGTAAACCCTAATTCAAGGGTAATGGCATGCTTTTGGGTATTAAACTCTATTTGATTTTAATTAGAGATTTAACTCTTATGACAAGAGTAGGAAGTACATTCCTTATTATTGTATTACCTTTATCAGATGTATTAACCATGCAGGTTCCGATATGAAGGTAATCATATCCAGATATGGATGTTGATGTTATATTCATCAAAGGCATGTTGTTAGCCTTATGAATAAGTAAAGTAATCTGATGCCTTGCCAGTGGCATCCTATGCTGATACTGAGCTATGAGAGCCATAAATACCATCAAGGTCATGCCTTAGAGATGACTTGTGATGAGGATAATGAGAAATGATGATTGATATGAGTTAGGCCTGTTACATTTAGTATTCTTCTTTTATAGCTGTTAAGCTACTGTTATTGTTTGAAGAACAATGTATGCTGTTAAAGAATACTGAATGTACCTAACTAATCAAGTATAATGTAGAGCCCTGATCATAGATCCATCATTGTCAGAAATTAAGTGATGGAGAAACAGGTATTCCTTAGGGAACTCCTGGAGCACATACTTTTGAGTATGTGGGGTACATGGATGTGTAGAACCTTACATCCTAGTGTAGGAAAGTGATGTAGATGTGGAATCCATCCATCCTTCACTATAGTTCCATACCGTATCAGTGGTAGGTAAACATGAAACCTCCTGATGACGAAGAAAGCACAGATATCCGTATCAGTGGTAGGTAAATATGAAACCTCCTGATGACGAAGAGAGTACAGAACGCCACTGTGACTCTAGAATAGCGAAGGACCAGTTTACCCTGGTAAGCTATAGTAGTAGAGACACGAGATGTCCTACAAGTGATCCTCTTACTGACTGAGGAAGGTGAAGGTCATGAGAATCCGGCTCTCTTAATGACCTATGTATGATACTGATGCGGCTTCTCAGCGATCAGTTGGAGTATGAGTGGTAAGCCTCATCTCCACAGGGCATAATGTTGTTTGTAAAACATAATCAACCATGTAGTATAACTTGTTAGAGATGACTCCAAGTTAGTTGATTGATGTTACATTGCAATAATGTTGATATTCTCCATATCTCCTAATTTGTAGAGATCTTGTTATATCTGCAACTGTTATAGAATGCTTTGAAGGCTTTACTGTTTAAAATAATCTTTGATGTTATAATAAAGCTTCTGGCGAAGAGTTATAACTCTCGCTGGGACAATTATGTATAATTGTCTCACCCCGTAGGCTTCAACTTTTTAGGTGGACGTCGGAGACGAAGGAACCAGCCTACAGGTGATCAGTCTCAGCAGCAGCACCAGGGGCAGCAGTAATCTCAGGTGGAGATTTGTCCTGCCATGTGGTGTAGTTAGAGTCAGTCCTATGTGTCCTCTGTACTCTCAGGTCTTGGAGTCTTGTGTTATGTGATCTTGAGATTTTGTATCTTGATGTATATAATTACTCAAGAAGTAATTATCCTGAGATGTAAACAGTTACGTCTCTTTATGAAAGAAGCTTTTATGGATCCACACTCTTGTCTCGAAAAGTTTTAATTTTCCGTGATTTTTGTCTTCCGCTGATTACCGATTCGCTTCCGCTAAGTTTTAATCGTGTTTATGTCATGGTTTGGAGATCAGAGCCCACACTTTGTTTTTTGGATATGTTGAACATAGAGTGGTGTCCTACATATGGATGAATACCTTTTGGTTTTTCCATGAAGTAAGAGGATGGCTTAATTTTGAAGACAAATTTTCTTTTAAGATGTATATGATGTGATAGACTGGACTTTTATTTAATTTCGAGGACGAAATTTCTCTTAAGGTGTGCAAGATGTGATAGAGTGCTCTTTTTTAACCTTTAATCTCAAATAACATATTAAAATTCATATGTTGAGTTATCTTGATAGTTCCAAGTGCTTTGATAAAGTTTGTAAGTCAAATGATATTTATATCATGATTAAGATTCTCATATTTAATGTCCTTTGAGGAATTTAGTTGAAACATCAAATAGCCGAGTTTTGTCACCAAATTTGAATATAATGTAGCTTGAATGATGATAGAACTATGGTTAAAATTTTGTGGCAATTGGATTATCCTAGAGGGAGTTATTAAGGTTTGAAATTTGGGAAATGATGTGCATTATTGAGGATTTATAGACCTAAGTTATGGATTTGATGAATGTCACACACTCCTGGTATCTGGGTCTAAATTACACACCTAAATCATATCCCTATATCTATGATCCAGTGGCAGTCGGTCTGAAGGAGGAAAAACCACAGATTGGCTTAAGTGGACATTGGCCTTTAGCCCTTGGATTATGATCTGAGGGATGTCAACTTGTCTCCTACCTTGCGGTTAGAGCAAGGTAGTGGAGCAGCAGACCTTGCGACCATCCTGACCATAACCTACCTAGATCGTGGGGTGAGGGGGGAGATGTAATTGGGAGTTGGATTCCCGTCCTCTATGCGATCTATTTGATACCTTGGGTGGGGAAAATGAGCAAGTGGTGAGGGAGAGTGAACACACACAGTTCTTCTCATCTCCATAGCTGTTTACAATATTTGCGAGGAAGAGGAAGTCAATGGTAGAGTGGAGAATAAAGGAAGGAAAAACAAGGAAAATGAGGAGGAATGTATGAGGAGAAGATAGCATCCATTTCTAGTGTCTTTCATGGACTTCCATGGAGGTTTCCATGGTCGACGAGGTGCATCTTAGCCGGACACGAAGGCGGTTCTCTGAGGCTATGAGCAGGTGTCTCCCACTACAAATAGAGACTACATGTGAGTTCCCGGAGGCTCGATAATTGTGCTAGTTATCTCATATGTGATCTAGATCTTTCAGAGTGATTACCCCCTTTTTCTACCTACCGTAGTAGAAATTTTCATCGACGAGCTTGCCCAAGCCACCAAGGAGAGGCTCCAGTAGAAAGCCACCATGCCAGAGGTGTTAATAAGGCAATGACCAGTCTTCTGGATGCACAAGAGGATCCCAATGATGCCTGATCAGTCGCCAATTCCTAGTTGGAGAAGGGGGGGGGGGTCTGCAGTAACGCTCGCTAGACGAAGGAGCAGACAAGAGTCCACGTTGTGTCAGGTGATGAACTAGAAAAGAAGAGGAAGTAGGGTCAGATCGTGTCCATAAAAAATAAACCGTCGGTTAGCCAGCGTCCAAAAGTTGAACCAAAAAGAACCGACCCACATCAAGCAAAGGATCTGCGCAGCCCACATGGCCATGTGGCGACGACCGATTGACCGAAAAGTGGTAAAACCTAGAAAATGTACAAATATTTTATAATTCATAGAAATTAGCTCAGTCTTTTAATGTTTATCTCTCAGTGATATCATGTGAGATGATATATACTTTTTCAATGCATAATAAATATCAAATGAAGACATAAAATTACGACAAAGCATCAATAACTCTAAAATATGATGTATAATCCATTTAATGTCAGATATGATGATGTTGGAACATGAAATCAGGTAATTTTCTCAATGTAACTATCTAGGGCTTATAACCTTAAATAAAATGTAGAAAATACATTTATGATCAATAAATGATGGGATATTTAGTATAAGATCATAACAGTATATGGAACCTCAAATTTAATTATGAGATCACGGTGATACACATAATTCATGTTATATAAAGATGACTCTTAATACATAAGATGTAATCCTAATTTGACTAATGAATGTGACATACTGTTAACATGTTCACCTAATGATGGAAAACATGATTATCAGTTAATGAGACAATAATATGGAATACATCATTAGCAACATCAATCCCAAATAACAAGAAGAGTAAGATAAGAAATAATGATGGGAATTTCCTAATGAACTAAGCAAACCCTAATGAATCAAGAGTTAATTATGATGAAGATCTGATTATAGTACATGTGATCTTGTCTTGATCAGAGTTTGACCAAGAGTGGTAGTTGAATCTATGAATTGTGATTAGGTTTGTCCTTGATCAAGGTACACCATTACCTCTTACTTGGCTTATTATATAGTATGCTTTCATTATATGTGTAGTAAACACTTGGCATATGATATTGGATGAAATGATTGTTCTTGTATGATATCTTGCTTGATTTTCCATACTTATGGCTATGAACACATGAAACATAATATATTTGTTTGATTATATGAAAGCACTAAACTCTTTCGTAGTATAGTGCTTGGAAGTGACTTAACTCTTTGGTAGTTGGTCACATTGTACATATGATCTAACTCTTTGGTAGTCAATCATAAATGTCTTAATCTTGAGCTCCTTGAGAGTCAAGAGAATGCATCAAAACCTTCGACTGTCAATGCATGGATATATAATGGAAAATGAGATTAAAATATGTTATCTCTTTTGTTAATGAACATCTTTGTGCAAGTATATGTTTTTTCTTATATTTTTGTATAACTGCCAAGTTCTAGTTTTATCTTATTGCCAAGCTTAGTAATGAGAGGTATATGAGAAGGCACATAGGCGTACTCAGTATAATATTCTTGAATATTGTGCTGACGTGTACCACATATAATCTTTTGTTTAGGTTGTGGACATGTGCTTTTGAAGAACTAGGATAGTTGAGAGTTGTGTGGCGAGATGATGTACATGTGGACCTGTTGTCTAAAGATCCTTTTGTTTAATGGTTATACATTTATATGTAGAAGTTTGTTGTTCAATATGTAATATCAAATATTGTAACAATTTATTATGTAATTATATGTTGAATGGTGAACATGTGTTCATCATCATCATCATCATCTAAGCCTCAATCCCAACTATGTTGGGGTCGGCTACATGGATCCTTCGTTTCCATTCAGCTCTATCATGGGTCATATTCTGATTGAGATGTAGAGATTCAAAATCTCTCTTTATAAGCTCATCCCATGTTAATTTAGGCCTTCCTCTTCTTCTATTTATAGTGTTTGGCTCAATAGCATTGCTTCGTATAGGCGCACTAGTAGGTCTGCGTTGCACATGTCCGTACCATCTGAGTCGGCCCTCACGTTGAACATGTGTTGTATAGTTTTATTATTGAACATGTGCATGTGCTACTGTTGTTTCATTCTAACTTCCTTTGATTTTCTTCTTCTTAGCCTAGTGTGAGCTATTTAAATCGGGACTCTCTCTGAGGTGAGGTTTCAATTTGGACGTCACACATTAGATTAAGTTTTAGGAAATCCGAAAACGTCACAGGGGCATACAGAATGGACACATGACCTTGAACATGTTTCTGAATATAAATTATAGAACTTGATCATTCTTGTAAATAATTTGAAGGTATAGGCGAAAGGGGCATGGGAAGGAGGGTCATTATAGAATTTGATGATTCATGTAAATAATTTCAATTGTAGACATCCAAACCTTCCTACGTATAAGCGAGAGGGCATCGTGAAGGAGGGTCATTCGCACAACTCCTAATGTCAAATATCTCATGTTTGAGGCCATACAAACCGCTGATAGTGGTTGAGGTGATGCTTCACGAGAAATGTTCCCATGATAGCTGAGTTGGTCATACTCCCACGACATGTTATAGTCACGTCTCCCTCAAAGAAGACAAAAGTTCACGATGAATGTACATTGTAGTATTCAAATTGAGTAAGCAAAGACTGGCTCATATTGCATCGTGTCATATATGGTGCAGAACTCATTTTAGCAGCTAATGCAAATCAGTGAGAGCAATCTAGCCGGGTTATGGCTATTTCAATGGTGAATCGCCAAGGGTTTAGGCTACAACAGGCTAATGCTAATTCCTATGAATCAATTCAAAAACTCATATCTCTTTTGCATCTGCCAATTGTTTTGAAAATAATACATGAAGTTAAGTTAACATGTAATTGTAACCATGTTTCATTCCATTATTCTTTCCCAACCAAATTTGATATTAATTTCCCTAGTTCAATAAATACTTTCAACATTAATTGTAATAGATGTTGGTTCAAAAAAGTTTGCACTAGATGTTTGCCATGACAATACACTTGATATCAAATAATTGATGCTCTCTCCCACTGGACTCTTGACCATGCTACTTGATCAACGGTATACAACAACTACCTATACTTCAATTTGGGTTTAATTCATCAATGAAAATTCTTGAATTCAGACTGGTACTCTGAAATCCTGAACTTAGAGAGGGGGGGGGGGGGGTTGGGTATCACCTCACAAAGGGTGGCAATTGAAGATTATCCAAATTTTGATATTACTTGAAATGCCCGATTTCTGTTTGAGTATATATATTGTGGTACTGATAAGTTCGAGGTCCTAATATCATAGACTACATCAACTACTATGGTTTAAATTACAATCATCCAAACATTTTGCAAATCCTTTCTAAAGTATATCAATAATTGAATCAATTTATTTTCTGAAAAGAATAAAATCACAGAAAACGCAGACAGAGAAACTAAAGATACAAATTTACTATTTTACATTGTTTGTTTGCCCAATCCGAACAGGGGCACTCAGAGTGGACACATGCCCTTTATGAATTATCGAACTTAATAATTCCTGTAAATAATTTGAAGGTAACCCGGAATCCACCCAATTAGCGTGCATCGTTGATCTCATCCAGGAGTACGATGAGTGCCGCAATGAATGCCTGGTCGACGTTGGGGTAGACAGTGACGGCGAACTGGCCGGAGCCTAGTAAGCTGGTTATCTTGCCCTTACTGCGCATCTATAATGTACATCGAGAAATGTACAGGATCAGTTGGAGCGTTACTCATGGTATAATCTCTATATATATTGAAGAAGCAATTAATTAGCTTACTTGTGCAATAATATTGTTGGTGTGCCCGACGTAGATGGTGCAGCTCTTCTTAAAGAAGCTCCCCTCGACCCGGAAATCACAGGCTTCCTCCAAGTCGTTGCCCTTGCGGAAGACCTGCAACTTGGTCTTTAACTGGATCATGTGGGACTGGCGAACCGTGAAGACGAGGTCCTCTTCGTACTCGCTTCTGCCGCGGTACACAGACCATCGGTGATGAGCCGTCAACATCTGAATAGAAAGCGAGTGAGCAGACAAGTTGGTTAATTAGATCTCGTTGGGAAGCTAGAAGTTTCACAATTTTTGTAACAGTTGAGCAAAGGTTTCCCGAGATCTTACACTCGCCCGCATGGTGACGATAGGTATCCCTTGCATGTTGTAGACGGTGCGGTGCTTGTGAAGGCTCATCACTCTACCCTTCACGGCGAAGATTGGGTTGCCATCCACGTCCTTGATAGTGTAATCTCCACCAGAGAGGGAAAGACTCTTCTCATTGACGACCAGGTCAACGTTGATAGGCGCGACGTACTGCTCGCCCAGGATGCACACACGGCCGTAGGCCGTCACAGGGCCTGGAGTGTGGCTGCTGACTCCGGCAGTCGCCGGGTAAGGTGATCCATTGGCTGAAAGGTTGGGGGCGGCTGTTGGGATGTTATAAGGAGCAGGAATTGATGCCGTGGGAGGATAGCCAGGAGAAGGGTATGGTGAGTTTCCTACCGGATCAGTATGAGTCTGTGGGTATGGCGCTGAGATTGGGACGCTGGAAGGATAGTAAGATGACCCTGCTGCTGGAGGGTGGCCATGAAGAGGGTAACCATTAGGAAGATATGAATCTCCTTGTGGAGGGTGAAAAGGGGGAGGGTTATTTGACACTGCAGGTCCTTGGTATGGCGAAGAGTTATGGACACTGGGAGGATAGTTAGTCGGCCCTGCAGCGGGAGGGTAGCCATGAAGAGGATAGCCATGACCTTGAGGAGGGTAATTTGCATCTCCGACGGGATGGTGACCAGGAGGGCAAGCTAACCGTGTGGCCGAATTTTCATTGTTTCTGAACTGCTCCATTGGCCGGCGACTTCGTACGTGGATCGACCGGAGAGATGGGGTTCACTTTCCTGCAGTTGTATGCTGTGGAGCTTGAGATGTGGGCCAGTCCGCTGAGAACAGCGAAGTATTTATAGACCGCGTGGCTTTACGATCTTTTTCTTAAAAAGATAAATGATTTAGAAGTCCTCCGAAACGTATACAGTAGAATGTAATCTAATACTAATGACATGTACAATATAGCATTTTTGTAAATCGTCCTCTCATTTAAACTTATTACAGCTTAAAAACCGGCCTATACGACCACTTCCTAATTTTTTATGCTGTTGACACTGGGAATGCATTATTTATTGGTCCAACTTGTGTACATTGATGTCATTATTTGTCAACCATGCCTAATTACGGGCTGTCACGTAGTTGATTGTGATCAGATCCATTGGCCAGCCCACTGAACAAAGAATAGATCCATTGACGAGCGAACGGTTCAGTTTATGTTTTATAATTTGAAGTAAACTTTAAGTAAGATGTCCAGAAAACACAATCTGAAATAGAACTGACATAAAGCTGAATGGAATTAAGATGGCCAAAATTCCATCTGGGACTCTGGATTGGTTAAACCAATTTCATATTATCTTTTAAATATACATCATATTATCACTTTAGTTTTTTCTTCATAATGTAATAATTAAGGATTTACAACGGAGTAAAAGATAAACAGACAACAAGCTGCGTCGCTAATCTTTTTTAAAACAAATTTCATATTTAGAGCGAATAGTAACGTACGTTATCTCTAAACAATCTTTGATTACTAGATGTATCCCAAAAGTAGAACTGTATAACATGTACATTCACAATATGAATACCACTATGCGATTCTTTAGATTGGATCCAACTAAATGGAAGAAAACCCAGCCGTTTTAGATAAGAAATATCCAGCAAACTCTGCACAGCCGTATAGCCGTTATTTTAAGTTAAAAAAACCAAAACGATATATTTTGATTAATAAATTCTGTATAACACATCCACAAAAATAATTTTAAAATAACTCACTTTGATGAGAAAATGTCAGTTAATTTAATGCTTTAAAATATAAAAAGGTAAAGACACTATTGGATTTGAAATTTTTAATTAAAAATAAATAAAAAAATAATGAAAATGCCAAATGACTCTCTTTCACCCCTATATCAGAGTTAACCCGTTTGGCGTACTGGCATTCTTTATTATTATTTTTTAACCACGTTTTTATCCTTTTCAATAGGAAGGCGCAAATTATATGGCTTTTAATCACCAAAGAAGGCTATATCCGGAATTATTTTTCTGGAGATTTATACTCATATTTTTTTACATGGTGTGCCATATTAATATTTTTTTCTTGATATAGCCCTCTGCCTAGTCCAATAAAGATTAATCGACCCTCCCCTCCGCTGCTCAGTCAACGGTTTTAGCCCGGTCTTATAACGATTAATCTACCTTCCCTTCCGCTGCTCAGTCAACGGTTTTAGCCCGGTCCGATAACCATTACCCGTCCATCTCTTCTTCAGCTCAGTCATCCCTATTAGCCGGGCGTCGCAAGCGTCTGTGTCGAGGAGCCAAGTAAATTAGATGACGTTCACATGGTTGACATTGTGTGCTCCGTACCGAACTGCACATTGTGCAACCTAGCCCTGGTTGGACTCTCCACACCCGACCAGAAAACTATACATAATACATTAAAAACAATAAGTGGTATATGATTTATAAATGATATAATGAAAATAAAACTAATATATTGAGGTTTACATCGAGATGGATGGTAGACGGACAACAAGCGGTGCTGCCAATTCTTTTTGAATGACAAAGTCTATCCTACGAAATATAACATCCACTAATTTGGAGGACATAACGTTACTATGTAAAGCCTGTTGGACCCTTTTAAGAAACTGTACCACATATGGTGCTAAGAATCTAAAAGTATCAAAGTCAGATGGAACAAAAACACATTGGTTCTCAGTATACGCTTTCTTGTGCTTGGATACTTTGGTTGAGACGGCTTTGAGGGAAGCTTGTCTTGCAGTAAAGGTATCACTCCCAGGCCCACAAGTGGGAAACTCCAATCATATCCACACATGTATGTCTTCCTTCAATGGAACTAAAAATTAAAACAACAGTCGGCCTAAGCATCCATCTCCCTTCATATGGAAGAGTAAATTTTTGTATAGATGTCTCTTTCTTGACAACAACTCCTGCTCGTCCTGATATATTACCATGTATTTTTAAATATACGTAGTCATCACTGAATGATGCACGTTTCGTCGTGATTTGATAGCGGAGCCATTCCTTGGAATCTAACTATAAAGATATACGGTTCTATTTCTACTTTTCTTCTTTGGTTCGTTAGTGTCCTTATCTTGGCTTTTCAATATCTAGCTATAACACGTACACAATACACTAGAGCTAAAAGGGACATATCTTAATAGTAGACCATATCTTAATAGTAGAATCCATAAAAAGTTATCGAAATATTCATTTCGATTCAGTTGAACCACAGCTAAAAGGGACATATCTTACTTTATTAAGATTCAGTTTCTATACCTTGGTTTCTATCTATATTATGACCAAGGCTGAACTTAATTCATAATAAGGGATACACAATCCTAAGTTTCTTTTCAGATGTTTAATGTAATATTAAAATCTAATATCAATTAAATTTACATGTACCCGTACAAATATTTAATACTAGAATATGTCAAGGAAGTATAATATAGTTTTTTTAGTAACAAATATTGTTCACAGTTTTTTTTACAAAATTATCACATTTGAATATATGAAATTGTGATAAACAAATTTACTGATAAGCACATCTGCGTAGCAAATGACTTCTCTCATTTTATTTATAACTCAAACAACTTTAAAATTTGGTTGTAGATTTTATACCTCAACTTTGATTCTTTGTTAAAAAAAAATCATAATTTTAAATATCTTAAAGACATATTGTCGGCCGATTTTTCCATAAAAATCTCAATTGACCAAGTTATACATACTGAAATAGAAACATGTTGAAGTTTAAAAATTTTTGGAGCATTTTTTAATCACAACAAAGTATTGTAGCGGATGAGTTCTTTTATCAGAAACAACCTGACCGATGACACTTTCTACTGAAATAGAAAATGTTATGTAAAACTTGTTAGTAACTGCTCGAACACCAACTTGGTTGATCTATATCAATAACCTAATACCCTAATAGTTCTCAAATTATAAGGAAATACAAAACCTAGGGATTTTTTGGTATATCCAGTTTGTAGTGAAATTAAGTAAAGAACATCACCAATTTGAATCTTCATACACATTAATCGCTTGTTTTAGTTGAATGTTTAGTACATACATGCCAAATATTAGTTAGGGATTCTAGTTACACTTTTCAATGTTTTCTTGATATATCAATAAATGGGGTCAAACCCTAGATGAGTGGAAAATTGGGAGTTTTGTGAATAAACAAAATGATTGCCAATAGGAATGGCTTTTTTAAGATTATGGTTTTATTTAATAAAATATTTTTCTTGATGCATGATATTTTAGTAAATGATATGGAAACCCTGGTTTAGTATCATACAAGGATTACACATGTTTGTTTAGTTGTGTGAGTTAGTAGAAATAGTCATCTTACCAGTATAAGCTTATAGAGTAAACTCATATATGCAAGAAATACTAAATGTGAATGACAACAATGAAACTCAAAGAGCAGGGTAATCAATAAATCAAGTACTTTAGTGGAGTATATCAATAGCTCAACTTTAGAACATATCACATAAAAACTTTCAAAAGAACTAAATACAAGGTTAAGCTAGTAAATGTTTATTATATGATTCTATAGTAAAATTAAAGAGTCAAATAGAACTTATATGACATGACCATTGTAGATTCCTTGTAGAGGTATGCCACCATAATGGATGAAACATCTTACCCCCTGGAAAAATCATGAGAAGAAGCCATAGTGTGTCAGTATGGAATAAGGGGTTAAGACCAACATGGATGACTTTTTGAATGATAGTAGGGTATCCATGTTGGTATGTATGCCCAGAGGACCAATCATATGATGATTGTACTGACATATTTTGTAAACGATTTAATTAATAACAAAGACAATCTTCCAATTTATTATGTCTTATCAGTTATGAGATAATGATGTAACATAATAAATGTCTAAAGAATGATGTTACTCAATGACATATGTCTTTAGGTTGATGACCTAAATAATGAGATCATACAGATGTCAAGAGTATATATATTCTTGTTATGTCCCTAGTCTGATGTTGTTGTGGAAGGCTGATACACAACAATAACATATACAACTAGAGTGTGTGTATGTTGATGATAGAATCTCATTAAGTCATGATACATGATATCAAACCAAACACATAGATACTTGTTAAAGAACAATGTATCAGACAGATCCACCTTGAGATTGATGCATGGAAACCGTTATGTGGTAGTTAGAATCATCTCTCATAGTGATGTTGGTTATTGTGGTTCTTAAACTTGAGATCACTACACTCATCACATGACGTTCAATCTATTTGACATCATCCACCATAATATTAAATAAGGGTTTCCATAAAAGTGGTGCTTGGGTGCATTGTGACACATGGGGATGCATTTGAGTGACGTAGGTAGGATTTTTCCCTCCTACATGAGTATTATATCATGTCCACTTGATAAGTGAGACTAAGAAATGCAGGGCCATGCTGGTGTGAGTTAATATGTGATATTGAGCTTACATATATCTCAGATAGTCCACTCTAATTCAATGAACATGCATTAAATGTTGAATAGGATGATGATTCCATGCCTCGAGTTCAATCTGGATATCAGTGAAAAAAAACCATACAATCACTAAAACACCAATCGTAGATCATAGGGTTAAGTTGTTCTATAACTTTATGATCACTTGGGTAGAATGATGTCTTGATAGATATCACTCATTGCTTGTGATGTCATAAGTTGGTTATGGACATTCACTATCAACGTAACATAGAACCTATAGGGTCTCACACATGGGATACACTTAGAATAGGAGTTTATGAATGACTGATTGTTAACTTGATTACTAAAGTGTTAGTTATTCAATTTAAACAACACCGGATGGAAATTGACTAATAGGACTGTGAATTGATCTGTTCAAGTGTTGAATCGATTGATTCAAGTGTTAGTTCAATTTGAACCAGCATTGGCAGTCAGATCTCTAAAACAACTTGTTTAACAAGTGAACTGATCGGCTCAGATCTATAAATTGTCAGGTTCAGGTTGTGAACTAACTGTTTGGTTGATCAATACGATTAGATCAAGGATTGATGTTGGCGTCATGTTGTGCATCAATCGAATATTAAATTACAATACAATTGTGAATAAGAAACATAGTGAAATGACTCGTTCAAGCGTTGAATCGATCATCTCATGTATGAACTGACTGGTTCCATGGTAAACCAACTGGTTCATGGTTCACAAGTTTTGAAAAATTAATGAAATTTTATCTCCTTAACTCCCGCTCAGATTAGAACTCATGCACTTGACCCTCCTACAAATGAAGAGGTATTTGAGGTTTTCTAAAGATAACAATAAGCTTTGATAATTGTTGTCTTTTCATAGTTGTGGTAACATGAGAACTCTAGCAAGTTCTACCAAATGGAGGAACATCAAGGGAGAGACAATTGGGAGAGAAAGTGGTCGCTAGCACGTTGACTTGAAGGGTTAATTCCTACTTGTCCGTTCATCTAGAACAACAAAAGTTCCTTGTGGTTTGTTTGGACTACAATAGAGGTGAGTAGGTCATTGCCACCCATTATGAGAATGAAGTCAACCGCTGTCCATGGTGATCATCCAGGAGGCCACTATTGACAGTTGACTAGGTACAATTTGAAGAAAGGAGCACATTACAACAAGGGATAGTTGCTAGACTTTCTCCAAGATCAGGTATAAACCTTGCAACCCTCTATCTCATTACATAGTTGTTGACACGAACTATTGTCTAAGGGAAATATGGCAGTACATTTTTTATTTCCGCTTCCATATATGATGCCATATTTTCCTATAGTGGTATTAGAGCCACATCAATTTAGTATATTTTGATATTTAATCGGTATGATCGGATCATGATTTTCATCATTTATTTATTATATGTGATATGAATATTTGAATGATTAATGTGTATATTTGATTATAGACCACATATGTTCCATATATATACATAGATATACATATACATATATGTATTTATACACACACACATATATGCATTTTATACATGTCACACTAAAATTGGTTTTGGTGGTGGATGCTAGCATCGTCATGTCCAATAACCCTAAATCTTTGTACTTGGTTGCATGGTTATTATTCATGTTTATAACTCAATTTGCATACTAAGACTATATCTTCTTTTCCATATATAGAAATATAAATTCTTTCCTTCCTACGCTCTCTTTGAATCTAACTCAAGGTCTCTGTATTACCATGTAATATGTTAAATATGATTAGGATACTTTTAATTCATGATATGGTGGAGAAGATGTTCTACACAAGACAAACCACCCATTTAAGAAGATGAACTGATTGATTGGAGGACCAAGGAGGCATGACAATAGCGAGATTCGAGCCGATCAGCTGATGGCCCAACCGATTGAATGGAAGTATCCAGACATCATTTGGACCAGAGACCAGATGATCGATCCAATAGACCAACTGACTGACCATGAGGCAAACTGATTGGTTCAATAGTTGAATCAATTGGCCCAGATTAGTTCGAGAACAGATCTCCATCAACAACATGTTTCTACATATGAACTAGACCTTAGGTGGTAGTAATTCTCTTATAACCTAGTTTTCACTTGTATTTTACTTGGTTGAAATACAATTATTTTAATAAAAAAGGACATATTAGAAATATGGTGTGCTTTGTTTTAAAAGTATGGTTTCTTTTGCAAAAATCCCTTTGCTTTGAATTTTGTGGTTTCTACTACTTTGTTGAGTCAATAGTAGATATAATGGAAAAGGAAGAGATGAAAATCCAATATTAAGAAAAAGGCAAAAGATAATGGATAATAAGTAATATACTTGTGAGAATTATGTGGAATTCACTAGAAGTGGTATGTATGACCACTAATGGTTGGATCTCGATTTCACCTAGTTTCTAATAAGAAAATTAATCAAAATAAATAATATAGAAAAGATAGAAAGAGAAAAGGCTAGTTTTAATGCTTAAAATATGCCTTATAAGTGGAAAACTTGGATATTAAGAAAAGTACCTTTTATTTTCGAGTTTTGATCTCAAATGTTGCTCACAGTTAAATAAAGTAATTATAGACTTTCCTTAAAATTTTGGGATTGAAAGTATTAATAGATTAGGAGTTATGGATTTTTCTAGAAATACTAAAGTAATTCAATTGGTAAGGAAATATCTTCAACGTTACGATTTAGCTTTTCAGGAAATAATGATAATCCGACCCTTTATTCACCCATATGGCATGATAGCCATTGGATCCAAGATCCAATAGTTGTGGTGTTGTCACCTACCTCTATCAGAGATGGAAATAGGAACTCAGATTTATCAAATTTCCAAGTTGATTTCCTCGCAAGTTAATGCATGAGAAAGTTTGGAAAGCTATCCATTGGCTTCGAGGGATCAAGATGAACCCACCTACCCTGGGTTTTTCCTAGCTTAGAGATCTCTACAAGATTTACCTAAATTGCCAACATAGAGAAAACTGACCCTTGACCCTAGAGGCTATATAAGGGAACAAGAATCCAATGCAAAAGCACCATTGCAATCACAAGGCATTGTGTGACCAAAGACTCAATTTACCCTCTCTAATTTTTCTATTAGCACTACTCTCTTCTCCCCCGACCTACTTTTGTACAATAGGAGGATCCATCTTGACGTTCTCCGTGTATCGATGAAAAATTTGACTACACCAACAATTTTGAAAGGCTATGGTGAAGTTAAAGGTGCTCTTGGCTGCTACTCCAGAGAATGAAATCCCAGGGTCAACTGACGTGTTGATTGGCATAGGTGGCTTTTCAAGAATGAGAGGTAGAAGAAGAAGTTGACAAAAAATTCACCCTCACCCCTGATCGACTAGCGGAAGGTTAGATGTAATTTAGTCTTTTCCCATCCTTTCTCGCCTAAACCCTACGCTGGCCACAGGGGCATGGGTGCCATCCTAGTGCAAGCCGATAGGCTCAGCCCATGCCCCACACTGCAATGGCATTATCCAGTTAGCTACTATATGGCGGAATGCGATTGGTTGGAAAATGATAAAACCAATATTCTTTTCTAAAATTGTAGTAATGAGTAGGATGATCTAATGAAGACCATTAATATGTGAATCTTGCTCAGAAAAATATGAGGAACATAAGAAAAATATTATCAAGACTCAGATCTGCCTCTAGTTCAAAAAGTACCCAAACTTTCCATCTTTAAAGTGTTTAATGCATAAGAACCCTATTTTCTAAGTTTTGATGATCTTAACATGTTTAATGGATCTCGCTAGTCAAAGATTGACCCTTTTAGATAAAAAGGATAAATTGGATCTAATTTGAGAATAATAATTCATATATTAATAAATTAGTGTTTCCTTGAGATTAAAACTGCATATGATGTTAAGATTAGGCTTTGTAAGCCAAAAAGCATAAAAAGAGATCATTAATGTTTGGGAAGCTAAAACCCTAATGAAATGCTAACTTGGAACCCAAGTCATTCTTAATGGTAGATTTTTGATAAAATAATAATTTATGGGTATTCTGCTTTAATTTTGGGGTAGTATCCTGATTGATTTCTCTTGTTACTTTTTGCTTGGACTTCAAGTACTTCTGAATAAGGTATGTGGTTACACTAAAGACTACCCACATTAGTTTTCAGTGGCTTTCTTGAAGTTTTCCCTAATGGATTGCAAATAAATGCTTGTTTTCCAATTGTTTGTTTATTTATTTCCTTCATAAGAAATGGCTCGCGGGAGAGGCAGACGAGGGAGGGGGTGACACCCTAGAGTGAGAAGGGGGAGGGGGAAATCTATTGCTGAGAAATCACCAACTCCTCCATGCCACCAACCAGAGGTTGATGGAGAAGGAAGAAAGACCAACTCGGATCCCCCAGAATCGTCTAGGGTTCACGTCACCTCCGCCAATCCTTCAAAGCCGACCCTGAGCAGTTCCGATGAAGTTTGAAGCCCTAGTCGTCTTGCAGACTTTCTCTCCGTCAGTAGGCAAGATAGGACTGAGATCGAAGTGGAATTGATTGAATACATTGAGCCGATTCTAAAGGACGGTGTGAAATGCACATCAATTTCAAGCCAGGAGTGCGCCATCCCGAATTGGGATGAGTCTCTCTCAGTTCGATTCATGGGTAGAAAACTATTCATCGGTCAACTAAGTGGATGGATTCGAAGACTCTGGCATCCCAGTGGCCCATTCGAAGTCATCACCGAGGAGTGCAAAGGATTCATCGTCAAAATGCCAACTGAAAGTGAGAAGGAGTGTGTTCTTGATGAAGCTCCTTGGTTCATGGACATATCTCTTATCGTCATCCATTCTTGGAATCCAGGAACACCCCTTCAGCCCCTCTCCTTCCCATAGGTTCCAGTCTGGTTTAAGATTGAGAACCCTAGATTACCGTGGACCAGGAAAAACATTGCTAGTGTTGCTAGTACCATTGGAATCCCAGTTGATATAGATGATCACTCCGTCGCCGCTGGATGTCTTAGAGATTCTCTCGTATGTATCGAGGTCAACATCGAAGTCAAGCTCCCAAGAGCTATGATGGTGGAGGTCGATTCTTCTCCGAAGACCTTGAAGGTGGAGATGGTCACACGTCCTGTGATCTGACCCAACTGTAAGAACTTTAGACACAAGGGGATGTCATGTCCCCTGAAGATGAGAAAGCCTCCACCTGAGAAGGATGTATAGGTCAAGTTAGGCAAATCAACTGTTAGACATAATGCCAAGGGGTCTACCAAGCCTGCAAAGGTGGTCTGTGAGGAGAAGCCATAGAGCATTGCTTGTGATAACCACTTGGATGTGGACGATAACGTGCGAGACCTTATCTTTCAACAGGTTAAAGACACTGTCCTTGATAGTGAATGTGAGATTCGTCAATCTCATTCATCTACTACTGACTTTCAAATGGAGGAGCTCGACATGTTTGGTAGTACTCCTATCTGCAACATGAGTAGCTTGAATCTAGGTTGGGAATTGGAGATTGCTAGAAGCGGCAAGGAAGCCTCAAGTTATGAGTCTTGGAAGATAAACATGATTTGGAACAGCTGTGGCTTTTTAGCCCAATACCAGGACAGGAAAGAGAACATGTTTGAAGAAGAAGAGGCCTCCAGTGATTCCAATCTCGAATCTGATCAATATGACTCAAATTCTATGGATTACGACCAATCCTGGTAAAAAAGGAAGAAGAAGTCAGGTAGGAAAAGGTTGGATAGATGCTAACCCTATCTGTCCAACCTACTAGCCTAATCCGCATGCTTCTATGGAGGCAAATGATTGATCCAAAGGGTCCTCAGAGATGTTGTTAATTCGATTGATGAAGATGGAAATGAAACCTCCTCAGAATCTATTCTTTCAGGTGGTGAGCATAACGCACATGGAGGACAGGGAGGCTCTCCTTTCCAAGGACATGAACCATTAGTCAATGCCATGGATGGATCCCTTTGGACCTGATTTTGCAGCGTGGGAGCCTGCTTGGTTTGGTAGAGAAGAGTCTTGATGGATGTTCCTCCTTGATGGTACTATTGACCCTGTTAGTCTAAGTCTGCTTCAGAAGGCAGGATGTCACATTTTGAATGTGATCATATTGTTAGATGACTATCATGTGTTTTGTAAGCAGTACAACAACTGTAAGGTAGTTGTTAGTATAGGATAGTTTGAACTTTCATCTTTTCTTCTCTCTACTTCTCGGGAGTTCTATATGTAGGACCTCTTTTGAAAACTTTGGATTTTCATCCTGGTTATAGGGGCGCAAGGCATGTACCCAAAGTTTTGGATTCATTTTTATAGTAACATGATTTTTTACCGACCAAAAAAATCTTTAAGGTCACTACAAATATAGAATTATATGCTTATAACTTGATCAAACCCCTCATACAAATAATGGAAGTATGAGAATAGAAAGAAATACTGAGTCATAGAGATAACTTAGATCATGCCCCAGATTGGGAAGGTCATATGAGGTTCGACCTCAGATTGGGAAGACCAACATGCTACCAAGATCTAGATTGAGAAGGTGGTCTATTGCCCACTTTAGGGACAAGACCATGAGTCTTTCCTAGAGGTTGAGTAAAAACATATTGAGAAGTTATGATGAAAATGTTAATTTTTATTTTGTAACAATAATTAATGCAAATATGTTGTTACAAGTAGATGTGAATATTTCATTTCCCCTACACACCAGTATAACTTATTATACTAATAGATTTTCATTTCTTGGTGTTTTAGGAAAATCTGCTATCATTTTTACAAGTATGGGGAAAATGGACATCCAAAGAAGAAGGCACCAAAAGAAAAGATTTAGTGTACTCCTGGAGAATTTAAATAGTAAGTATTTACATCATGTTTCAAACTTTAGAAACCCATATTATGTAAATCCTTAATGGAGAGTGTAACTTGTTATATTGTTCAAACTCTTTCCTATTTAGTGAAATTTGATAATTATTTTTGGTTAATTACTAAAGCATCAGTCTGTATTTATGGTAATGTCCATTGACCTCTTGGTCTGCCTGAATAGGATATAAAAGGGTGAGGGTTGTTAAAATTCCTCGTGGCTCCAAGGAATTATAGTAGCATGTCTATAACCATCGCTTGTGTTGTATAATTGTATGTTTTTATTTGTGGGAAATAGTATATATATGATACATATAAGTATGTGGTGATTCGATATGTATATATATTTATAAAAATATTAAATCCATTAATCAAATATTAAGTCTTAGATGCTTTTCATAAGCAACACATAAGATAAGCTTGATCAACTATGTGTGGGCAGGCCAAGCATGGTACGTTGTCCATCTCATGAAAGTGTGATGGTAGTTATGTGGGCCTGCCAAGCAGGGTGCATTACTATTGTGTTGGCTTTTGTGTCAGACTTAACTAGGTGATCTTAATGAGATTAAGTGCCAAGAAGCATGCATATGACTACGGAAAAGTGTTGCACATAGAATCTATCCTAGAAGTACATAAGATGCAATTAGAAAAAGTTTACTACATTAATGATTGATTATGGACGATGGCGTTGGCCAGATCATAAATCAATTGTGTTGGGGCTTTACTCACTAGAAGTCTTTATGTTGTAATCTTCTGAATTAATATGTGAGGGTTATCAATTTGAACCAAATAGTGGGAGTTATAATTAATTAAAGGCCTAATGAAACATCATCAAATTTTATTTTAATCAAATCATATCAAAAGTTTTTTGAAAAATTTCAATTTTTTGCTTGTAGAAAAAATGGCAAACAAATTGTCATTGCGATCAGTTCTTAAGAAGGAAAAACTTTTGGAGACAAATTTGCATGACTAGTTTTGGACTTTGAAAAGAGTTCTCAATGATGAGCATAAGCTCTATGTTCTTGATACATTAGTACCAGAAGTGCATGTTCCTGATGCACCAAGGGTTGAGGTGGATGCTTATTGGAACCATACCAATGATGCCTTAGACATTAAGCACCTTTTGCTGAGTTGCATGAACTACAAGTTGCATGAGAAATATGAAGACATGGGGATTCTTGAGATGATAACACATCTTAAGAACATGAACCATAATTATGCAAAGCAAGAAAGGTACAATGTCTCAAAGGCACTCTTTGAGTGTAAGATGATTGAAGGAGATCCAGTAGAGACTCATGTTCTCATTATGATTGGACATGTGGAACATCTAGATGAATTGGGATTCCCTTTTAGTGAAGAGTTGGACACGAGTATGATTCTATAATCATTGCCTGAATCATATTGCCAGTTTATAAAGTGTTATTGCTTGAGAAGCATGGCCAGACCACTATCAAAATAGATTAGTATGTTGATAAATGTCAATGTAACATACTAGATCTCAGACCCTACCCTGGAAGTTGACATTTTGGACTTAGCCAAACAAGGTTGAAGGTTAGACCTAAATATATGTTTAGTATAACCCCAATGAGCTAATGTACGTATACATCACCTTAATGTAACCTAATGTTCTAACATTAATCTTAGTTTTATAATGGATACATAAAATATGCCACATAACTCATTTTGGTGGTAATATGAAGATAAGAAACTTAATTGGATGAATAAATTAGATAATGGGCTGTTAATGGGCCATGTGACATATCTCATAAAAATATGTCTCAAAACTGGAAACAAACTTCAAATTCAAAATCTACATATCAAAATTAGCCTACATGTCAAATTTCATCTCTAATTTGAACTACCTTGAAATATTAGGATAAGTTTAGGAGAGAGAACATGAGTAAAAGGCATAAGTAATGAATAATGTGATTATATAACTTCAAAATATGGAAATAATGTAAAATTCATATTCAACACATCAAAGATAACTAATTCATGAAGTTTGGTCCAATTTGGATGTTGTTTGTGCAAGTTATGCAATTTTAGGTACATTTTGGACTTTTTTGTAACTACCCAATTGGGAGGTTTTCTTTGCAAATTGTAACATGAATTATAATCCTTATATATTCCCTTACCATTCTCGAGTTTTTGAACCATAGGGCTCCTATTTGCACCTCAGTTTGAAGGTGTTTCTTTCTAAGGGCATTTTAGGGATTACTCTCTTTATAAATGAGCTTATCTTTAGAAGCTATCAACCAATGGGGTTATTTCTTTGACTGGAGGTTAGTTGGGATGCCCTATAAGTGTCCATAAACTAACATTATTTATATTCAAGAAGCCCATATGAACTGTCCTCTTGCATGGCCATGAAATCCCTAGGCTAAGGACACATGGAAAGCTCCATGGACACCTCATGCTTGACTTCTTCCTTATCCATAAAGGTTTGCATGTCCATAGGCACCTTTAGCATTGAACACATGGAAAGTAACTTGACACCTCATGCTTGACTTCTTCCTTATCCATAAAGGCTTGCATGTCCATGGACACCCTTATACATGACACATGGAAAGTCTCATAGCACATCATACTTGACCTCATTCTTTATATAGCCGTATCTACCCCTTCCCAACTCCAAATTCAAAAATTCTTGCTCTTATTTCTTTCCTCTAGCTTATATAATAAATCCTACTCTATTTGTCGACGAAGGTGCTATCCCAAGGTAAGAGAAGGTGCCTACCTTGGTGAACAAGGCTCCAAGGGTTCCAAATTTCTCTATTTAGGATTTCTAAAGCTCCTCCATGGTTATTTCAAACAAAACTAGTAAGTTTTCTCATTTCCTTCCCTATTTGCATGTTGTTAGTCTTTCTTCCACCTTCCTCCAGGTCGTAACCCTGGTCTTCCATGGTGAAACCCCACCTAGAGCCCTTAAACACCCCATCTCCATGTTCTTCTATTAGGGTTTTTCACCTCTAAAGTGGAGAAGGTGCTTCTTGCTCGACATAGGAGCTTTGTTGGAGAAATCAACCTCTATAAGATTGGGAACCTTACTTGTTCGACCTATCCACCTTCCCTAGAGGTTCTTTGGAGGCCTAGGCTTGGATCTAGGACTGACTTGGACTATTTTGACTCTAAAGTTGATGTATGATGTATCCCCTATTCTTCTATGTTGAGCAATTCACCTATGCTTATTCATTCTCTTTATCCTATGGATATTAGCCTATACACAATCTCTTTTCTTTAGAAAAATCATGGTTCATGTGAACTATCTTATTTGATATTGATCATCTGATCATGGATATTCTTTTGAAATCTTATCTTATGCTTTGTTCATGATGGAACTCTAAAAGATGACATGTGATGTCTTTTGCCCACTTATGAGGTGGATGTATATGTTGTCCACTTATGTGGTGACTAGTTTATATATTCTGACTATACTTTCTACTTCCCTCTACATTTAACATGCTATGTGATTTAGTAGAACTAGAGTAGTGTAATTGCATTGGTTTTTATGGTAGATGTGTTATTTCTTGCCGAGCAGATGTGATATTTCCTGCTCTTTTGGGATGGAAAGGAACCTCATACCCAGGGCAATATGTGTGATTCTTGTCCTATGTTTTATATATTTGGGAGATTGGAAATATTCCTTTCTCTATCAAGTTTCAAGTTTATGAGACTTGGGCGCCTTTGTGTTTATATTGTTCTAGAGCTATGTTTATCTCATATGCTTGCAGGTTGATGATATGGGGTGTGTGCCCTAATTCTTTACATGTGCTTGTGTGGCACAATCTTTATATTTTATTAAAGGCAAGTATTCTTTTGTTATCATATGATTTCAATTCCTTTTCTCTTGATACCCATTTGGGTGGCCCTTATCATTTCTATGGGAATCCTTTTATATTTGATGTCCTTTATTCCATATATTGCTCAATTTCCTATTTAGTATGCACATGCCATCCTTTTCTGATGTCATATATTTTCTCTTCTTGTTGGGTACGCTTCCAACCCTAGGTGAAGGGCTTGGATGATAAGGCATGAAGTTTTGGACTAGCTTAAGGTGTTAAAGCCTGGAGAGAAAGTTGTTATGGTTTAGATTTTTTATACTTAGATCTTTATGTTGTATCATACATGTAAACCCTTATGGGATATTATGATGTACTTTTGCAATCTTTTGTTAAAATTGAATATAGTCATTATTTTTATTCCGCTACTATATTTTAGTATTTTACATACATTATAATAAATTTGGAAAATTTATACCTATTCCAACATACCTTTGAGTTTGTTTGGAATGGATGTTAATTCTTCAATTTGTTAATAGTAAGGGGGTGATCCTACCTCCTTATAGCATGGTATCAGAGCCCATGGTAGTCGGAATCTGACTATTTCAATTTTGTCTCCCTAGTTAGAATACTTGCCTTACCTTTATGTGACATGTTTTCCCTAGAGTTGATCAAAGATGATGAAGGGTTGATTTAGGATCCTATAGTTTCACATTCGAATAATGATGAATAGATCCCTAAAATACTTACAACTAAAAGATGCATAAGTAACCATAGTAGCTTGTGGTTGTTTAGCTTGGCCTTTAGGCATCTAATAGGACATGAAGTTGAAAGTAAAGGTGTCTAGGAAGGATCAATGTTCAGGGGCTGGCAAGATTTTCCTCCATACCACTATCTTGGTTTATGAGGACTCTTGAATCCATATGATACCATCCTGTCCTGAGCTGATATGAATTGTCTGAAATAGCATACTTTTAGGCAATAGTAGCCTTAGACATCTATATGATTTATCTTTGGGGACCCTAATATGTTGAACTAGTCTCCCAGGTGTAATGACTTGTTTGAGGATTGATACCCAATATAGTTTCCTTCAGACCCATAGAACCACATGTTTGGATAGTTATCCCTAGAACCTAGACTTTGTAGTTTAGTGTTTAGTAAGCAATCAGAGTACGCAGTGAAGCGTGATGGATCTTGTATATGGTTTAGTTAGACTTCCCTTTTACCTCTAGATTAGTTGGATTGGTAGGTTAAATCCTTTAAGGGGTGGTGGATAAGTTTTTATCTTATATGTGGATGTTTTAATTTTGAGGACGAAATCCCTTTAAGGGGTGGTGTGTTGTAACACACTAGATCTCGGACCCTACCTTGGAAGTTGACATTTTGGACTTAACCAAACAAGGTTGAAGGTCAGATCTAAATAGCTGTTTAGTATAACCCCAATGAGATAATGCATGTATAGATAACCTTAATGTAATCTAGTGTTCCAAAATTAATTTGAGGTTTATAATGGCTACATAAAATATGCCACATAACTCATTTTGGTGGTAATATGAAGATAAGAAACTTAATTGGATGAATAATGTAGATAATGGGCCGTTAATGGGCCATATGACATATCTCATAAAAAGAGGTCTCAAAAGTGGAAACAAACTTCAAATTCAAAATCTACATATCAAAATTAGCCTACATGTCAAATTTCATTTAAATTGGACCACCTTGAAATATTAGGATAAGTTTAGGAGAGAGAAAATGAGTAAAAGGAATAAGTAATGAATAATTTGATTATATAGCTTCAAAATATGAAAATAATGGCAAATTCATATCCAACACATCAAGGATAACTTGTGGATAACGTTTGGTCCAATTTGGATGTTGTTTGTGCAAGTTATGCAATTTAAGGTACATTTTGGAATTTTTTGCAATTTACACAATTGGGGTTTTGTTTTGCAAATTATCACATGCATTATAATCCTTATATATTACCTTACCATTCTCGAGTTTTTAACCATAGGGAACCTAGTTACACCTTGATTTGAAGGTGTTTCTTTCTAAGGGAATTTAGGGATTACTCTCTTTATAAATGAGCTTATCTTTAGAAGCTATAAACCAATGGGGTTGTTTCTTTGATTGGAGGTCGGATGGGATGGCCTATAAGTGTCCATAAACTGACATTTGATATTCAAGAAGCCCCTAGGAGCTGTCCTCTTGCATGACCATGAAATCCCTAGGCTAAGGACACATGAAAAGCTCCATGGACACCTCATGCTTGACTTCTTCCTTATCCATAGACACCCTTAGCTTTGGACACATGGAAAGTAACTTGACACCTCGTGCTTGAATTCTTCCTTATCCATAAAGGATTGCATGTCCATGGACACCCTTATACATGACACATGGAAAGTCTCATAGACACCTCATACTTGACATCTTTCTTTATATAGCCATATCTACCCCTTCCCAACTCCAAATTCAAAAACTCTTGCTCTTCTTTCTTTCCTCTAGCTTAGAGAATAACTCCTACTCTGTTTGGCCATGAAGGTGCTGTCCCAAGATAAAATAAGGTTCCTACCTTTGTGAACAAGGCTCCTAGGGTTCCACATTTCTCTATTTAGGATTTCTAAAGATCATCCATGGTTATTTCAAACAAAACTAGTAAGTTTTCTCCTTGCCTTCCCAATTTCCATGTTTTTCATCTTCCTTCGACCTTCATCCAGGTCGGAACCCTGGTCTTCCATGGTTAAATCCCACCTAGAGCCCTTAAACACCCCATATCCATGTTCTTTTGTTAGGGTTTTTTCACATCTAAAGTAGAGAGAAGGTGCTTCTTACTCGAGATAGGAGCTTTTTTTTGGAGAAACCAACCTCTCTAAGCTTGGGGGCCTTACTTATTGGACCTGTCCACCTTCCGTAGAGGTTCTTTGGAGGACTAGGCTTTGATCTAGGAATGACTTGGACTGTTTCAACTCTAAAGTTGAGGTATGATGTATCCTCTATTTTTCTATGTTGAGTAATTCACCTATGCTTATTCATTCTCTTTGCCCTATGGACATTAGCCTATACACAATGTCTTTTCATTTGAAAATCATGGTTCATGTGAACTACCTTATTTGATATTGATCATGTGATCATGGATATTCTTTTGAACTCTTATATTATGATTTTTTCATGATGGAACTCTAATAGATGACATGTGATGTCTTTTGCCCACTTGTGAGGTGGATGTATATGTTGGTCACTTATGTGGTGACTAGTTTATATATTATGACTATACTTTCTACTTGCCTCTACATTTAACATTCTATGTGAATCAGTAGCACTAGAGTAGTGTAATTGCATTGGATTTTATGGTTAATGTGTTATTTCCTGCCAAGCAGATGTGATATTTCCAACTCTTTTAGGATGGAAAGGAACCTCATACCGAGGGCAAGATGTGTGATTCTTGGCCCATATTTTATATGTTTGGGAGATTGGTAGTATTCCTTTCTCTATCAGGTTTCAAGTTTATGAGACTTGGCCACCTTTGTGTTTATATTGTTCTAGGGCTATGTTTATCTCACATGCATGCAGGTTGATGATATGGGGTGTGTTCCCTAATTCTTTACATGTGCTTGTGTGGCACAATCTTTATGTTTTATTCATGGCAAGTATTCTTTTGTTATCATATGATTTCAATTCCTTTTCTCTTGATACCCATTTCGGTGGTCCTTATCCTTTCTATGGGATGTCCTTTATTCCATATATTGCTCAATTTCCTATTTAGTATGCACATACCAGTCTTTTTTGATATCATCTATTTTCTCTTCTTACGGAGTATGCTTCCAACCCTAGGTGAAGGACTTGGATGATAAGTCATGAAGTTTTGGACTAGCTTAAGGAGTTAAAGCTTGGACACAAAGTTGTTATGGTTTACATTTTTTCTACTTAGATCCTTATGTTGTATCATACACGTAAACCCTTATGGGATATTGTGATGTACTTTTGTAATCTTTTGTGAAAATTGAATATAGTCATTGTTTTTATTCCACTGCTATACTTCAGTCTTTTGCATACCATTATAATAAATTTGGAAAATTTATACCTATTCCAACATACCTTTGAGTGTGTTTGGAATGGATGTTAATTCTTCAATTTTTTTAGTAAGGGGGTGATCCTGCCTCCTTGTAGCATGGTATCAGAGCCGATGGTAGTCAGAATCTAACTATTTCTATTTTTTCTCTCTAGTTAGAGTACTTGCCTTACCTTTAAGTGACATGTTTTCCCTAGAGTTGATCAAAGATTATGAAGGGTTGATTTCAGATCCTATAGTTTCACATTAGAATAATGATGAATAGATTCGTAAAATACTTATAACTAAAAGATGCATAAGTAACCATAGTAACTTGAGGTTTTTTAGCTTGGCCTTTAGGAAGATACTAGGACATGAAGTTCAAAGAAAAGGTGTCTAGAAAGGATTAGGGTTCAGGGGCTGGAAAGATTTTCCTTCACACCACTAGCTTGTTTACAAGGATACCTAAATCCATATGATACCAGTCTTGCCTGAGCTGATATGAATTGTCTGAAATAGCATGCTTTTAGGCAATAGTAGCCTTAGACATCAATATGATTTATCTTTAGGGATCCTAATATGTTGAACTAGTCTCCCAGGTGTAATGACTTGTTTGTGGATTGATACCCAATATAGTTCCATTATGACCCATAGAACCACATATTTGGATAGTTATCCCTAGAACCTAGACTTTGAAGTTTGGTGTTTAGTAAGCAATTAGAGTGCGCAGTGAAGCATGATGGATCTTGTATATGGTTTAGTTAGACTACAATTTTACCTCTAAATTAGTTGCCATTGTAGGTTAAATCCTTTAAGGGGCAGTGAATAAGTTGTTTTCTTATATGTGAATGTTTTGATTTGGAGGATGAAATCCCTTTAAGGGGTGGTGTGTTGTAACATACTAGATCTGAGACCCTACCCTGGAAGTTGACATTTTGGACTTAGCCAAACAAGGTTGAAGGTTAGACATAAATAGATGTTTAGTACAACCCTAATGAGCTAATGCATGTACATATCACCTTAATATAACCTAATGTTCTAACATTAATCTTAGGTTTGTACTTGATACATAAAATATGCCACATAACTCATTTTGGTGGAAATATGAAGATAAGAAACGTAATTGGATGAATAATTTAGATAATGGGCCGTTGATGGGCCATATGACATATCTCAAAAAAAGAAGTCTCAAAAGTGAAAAAAACTTCAAATTAAAAATTTACATATCAAAATTAGCCTGCATGTCAAATTTTATCTAATTTGGACAACCTTGAAATATTAGGATAAATTTAGGAGATAGAAAATGAGTAAAAGGCATAAGTAATGAATAATGTGAATATATAACTTGAAAATGTAGAAATAATATAAAATTCATATTCAACACATCAAAGATAACTTGTGGATGAAGTTTGGTCCAATTTGGATGTTGTTTGTGCAAGTTATGCAATTTTAGGTACATTCTGGACTTTTTGTAATTTACCCAATTGAGAGGTTTTCTTTGCAATTTGTCTCATGCATTATAATACTTATATATTCCCTTATCATTATGGAGTTTTTGAATCATAGGACTCCTAGTTGCACCTTGGTTTGAAGGTGTTTCTTTCTAAGGACATTTTAGGGATCACTCTCTTTATAAATGAGCTTATCTTTAGAAGCTATCAACCAATGGGGTTATTTCTTTGATTGGAGGTCAGTTGGGATGGCCTATAAGTGTCCATAAATCGACATTTGATATTCAAGAAGCCCCTATTAGTTGTCCTCTTGCATGGCCATAAAATCCCTAGGCTAAGGACACATGGAAAGCTCCATGGACACCTCATGCTTGACCTCTTCCTTATCCATAAAGGTTTGCATGTCCATAGGCAACCATAGCATTGGACACATGGAAAGTAACTTGACAACTCATGATTGATTTCTTCCTTATCCATAAAGGCTTGCATGTACATGGACACCCTTATACATGACACATGGAAAGTCTCATAGACACCTCATACTTGACCTCTTTCTTTATATAGCCATATCTACCCCTTCCCATCTCTAAATTTAAAAACTCTTGCTCATATTTCTTTCCTCTAGCTTAAATAATAACTCCTACTCTATTTGGCCATGAAGATTCTATCCCAAGGTAAAAGAAGGTGCCTATCTTGGTGAAGAAGGCTCCTAGGGTTTCAAATTTCTCTATTTAGGATTTCTAAAGCTCCTCCTTGGTTATTTCAAACAAAACTAGTAAGTTTTCTCCTTTCTTCCCCTATTTCCATGTTGTTAGTCTTCCTTCCACCGTCCTCCACGTTGAAACCCTGGTCTTGCATGGTGAAACCCTACCTATAGCCCTTAAACACCCCATCTCCATGTTCTTTTGTTAGGGTTTTTCACATCTAAAGTGGAGAAGGTGCTTCTTGCTCGAGATAGGAGCTTTGTTGGAGAAACCAACCTCTCTAAGCTTGGGAACCTTACTTATTGGACCTGTCCAACTTCCCTATAGGTTCTTTGGAGGCCTAGGCTTGGATCTAGGACTGACTTGGACTGTTTAGACTCTGAAGTTGAGGTATGATGTATCCCCTATTCTTCTATGTTGAGCAATTCACATATGCTTATTCATTCTCTTTATCCTATGGACATTAGCCTATACACAATGTGTTTTCTTTTGAAAATCATGTTTCATGTGAACTACCTTATTTTATATTGATCATGTGATCATGGATATTCTTTTGAACTCTTATCTTATGCTTTGTTCAAGATGGAACTCTAAAAGATGACATGTGATGTCTTTTGCCCACTTATGAGGTGTATGTATATGCTGGTCACATATGTGGTGACTAGATTATATATTCTAACTATACTTTCTACTTGCCTCTACATTTAACATTCTATGTGATTCAGTAGCACTAGAGTAGTGTAATTGCATTGGTTTTTATGGCAGATGTGTTATTTCCTGTGAGCAAATGTGATATTTCCTGCTCTTTTAGGATGGAAAGGAACCTAATACCCAGGGAAAGATGTGTGATTCTTAGCCCATGTTTTATATATTTGGGAGATTGGCAGTATTCCTTTCTCTATCAGGTTTCAAGTTTATGAGGCTTGGCTGCCTTTGTTGTTACACCAACATCCCACGATTACCACTAAACATGAGATTAGGGCATAGTTTTGATAAAAATATCCACCATATGTTTTTCCTCTAAATATATTATAATAACACTTATTGAACAATAAGTCTTGATTAAACATAAAAACAAGATACAATCGAACTTGTCTTATTACATAGAAGCAAGAGTTTCACACTTAATATACATCATGTACATTACATTTCAAACTTCTCTCTTTTCTTACTCCTTCTATGCCAGGATCCAAGGGAAGGATAAGAGACCCTCTAACTATTCTAACTACTCTTCTTCAATACCTCTGAGCTAATATTAATTAAAGTTGGCTTCCGACTCCTCAGGAAGAGCTAATACTTTACCTGAAAAATTGTTTAGTAGGTTGGTGAGCTACTGGCTCAGTGAGTAGAGAATCATTTGGTAACTAAGATATTTATGGTGTTTACAAGTAATAGAACTCAAATGTAATCAGGTAAGCATGGACATTTAAAAATGTAATTCATACAACATGGAAGTAGTACATATATTGAATGTAATAAAAGTATAACCTAACTATTTACATTATTTCAAATCCATTTATCATGACTTTCGACCCACATGAGGTGTACCACAACATCTGGAAGTATCACAGCAAGCTACGATCTCACTTTACAAGACTTAGAAGCATGATTGGGTTCCTAAGTCTTTAATTTTAATATTATGTCTGCAGCTGGCATCAGCACGTTTACCTGTCAGAGGCTAATGGGAGTGGTCAGATATCTCAGGCTCCACCTCTCCACTTGGATACTCAGGCGGTGAGTCAAAGCCCTCAGGTTTAAAGTGCATCAGTGGACCTACCGAGCACTTATTACTACAACATGTAGCACATGTACCACTGGCATACCCAATTGGTGTTGGGTACCACACAACTGTAAGAATGAATAAAAGGAAGAATCAAGGCTTAAACCTACTTACCAAGTCAAATCTATAACAACCCCTTTTGATTTCCACAATTCTTCACGCTCTTTCCCAAAAATTACCCTAGAAATCACCTTATAGGTCATATTCTCGATGAGAAAGATGTCTGGATGATAGAGGATTGAATCACGATTCCAACGCACTTCGTTTCATTGAAAATGGATAAGCATAGCTCGAGATATGATCAATCTATGATTTGCTATCCTAGGCGACATCGATTGCGGTTGCGGTGTCGACGCAACATCACAGGTCGTGGTGTAGACCGCAGTCGCGGTCAGCATCGCGGGTCACGGTGTAGACCGCAATCGCAGTTAGTGTCACGGGTCGCAGTGTAGACCACGGTCGCAGAGTCGATGCAGCGTCGGTCGCGGTGTCGACGCAGCGTCGCGGGTTACAGTGTAGACTGCTGTCACGGTGTCGACGCAGCCTCGGTCGCGGTGTCGACGCAGCCTCAGTCGCAGTGTCGACTGTGGTCGTAGTGCTCAATATATGTTTACTAAAAAGGGAATAACTCTTTCATTTTAACTCCGATTTGGTTTGTTCTTTTTTTTGGATTCAAAATTGAATTCTCTTATTATTTTGATAATATTCTCAAACTAAAAATCATTTGTGAATTATTTTCTCCAATGTCATTAACTCTCTTCTTGCACACATGTATGGGTTAATGCTATATTAACCCCAACTCAGATCTTTATAGTATGCTTAAGTTATGATTATGAGTTTCCCAAATAAGTATTTAAGGTTACCAAAGTTAAGATAAAGCATAAGATAAAATATTACTAACAAGAACATGACAAGCATTAAGATTATCATAAATCTCTAGGATTACTAGTAAAGCTTGGAACGGGTCGTAACAATACTCCCCCTGTAATAAAAATTTGGTCTCAAAATTTCTAAAAGATGAAAGGATACTTGTTAAACATCTCTGTCTACACTTCCCAGGTAGCTTCTTTTACACCATGATTCCTCCAAATTACCTTTACTAGGGGCATCTCTCTTTTTAAGCTTTCAAATTCTATGGTCTAGAATTTGAATTGGTCCTTCAATATAAGAGATATCCTCTCTCAACTGTATAGGATCTAGGTCTACAATCTTTTCTGTACCAGGATGACACTTCTTCAATATCGATACATGAAACACATTGTGAAAATTGGCTAACTCCAATGGCAACTCCAATTTATATGCAACTAATCCAATTCTTTGAATAATTGGATAGGGACCCATGTATCTAGGAGTTAGTTTACCTCTCTTTCCAAACCTTAGCACACCTTTCCATGGTAAAACTTTCAAATAAACCTCATCCCCAACCTCAAATTGTAGTGGTCTACGCGTTTTGTCTGCATAGCCTCTTGGTCTGTCCTGAGCTGCCTTCAACTGTTGTCTGATCACATATATGTTTTTTGTGGTTTCTTCCACCAACTTTGGGCCTAAAATTTGCCTTTCTCCAATTTCATACCAACAAATCATAGATCTACATTTTATTCCATACAAGGCTTCATAAGGGGCCATGCCTAAGCTAGAATGGTGATTTTTGTTATAGGCAAACTCCATTAGACTAAGATGATCATCCCAACTACCACTGAACTGCAAAACACATGCTCTCCGCATATCCTCCAAGGTCTGAATTGTCCTCTCTGACTGTTCATGTGTTTGAGGATGAAAGGATGTGCTAAATTTCAACTTTAGTCCCAAGGAACATTGCAATTGATTCCAAAGCCTAGATGTAAATTTTGGATCTCTATCAGATATTATAGAAATGGGTATTTCATGCAATCTGACTACCTCATCTATATAGACTTTAGCTAAATTTGGTGTATCCCATGTTGTTTTAATTGGTAGAAAGTGAGAAAACTTTGTTAGCCTATCTACTATTACCCAAACTGAGTTGAAACCACATGGTGTCCAAGGTAATCCAACCACAAAATCCATGATGATATGCTCCCACTTCCATTCAGGGATAGGAAGTGATTGCAGAGTACCTGCCAACTTCTGATGTTCAAACTTGACTTGTTGACATACATCACACTTAGCCACATACTTAGCCACATCCTTCTTCATACCATACCACCAATACAACTCCTTCAGGTTTCTATACATCTTTGAGTTACCTGGATGCATTGCATACATAGAAGAATGAACTTCCTCAAGAATTTTCTTCTTTAACTCAATGTCATCTGGCACACACAATCTATCATGTAGATACAACAATCCATCATTTGAAAATATGAACACTGATCTCTTTCCATTTTTCATATAATGACTGATCTGTTGCAATTCTCCATCACTATGCTGAAGCTCCTAAATCAGATCATAATATGTAGGTCTAACCTGCATTTGTGCAATCAGTCCACCTTGATCAGACACATTCAGATCCAAATTCATCTCTCTCATCTTAACTAATATGTCTCATTTTACACATGCCATTGAAAACATTTCCACAGACAATGTTGACTTTCTACTCAGAGTATATGCTACTACATTGGCCTTTCCATGATGATAATCAATAGTGACATCATAATCCTTTATAAGCTCCAACCTCTGTGTTGTCTCAGATTGAGATCCCTTTGTGTGAAAATACACTTTAGAATCTTATGATCAGTAAAGACTTGACACAATTCACCATATAGATAATGACACCATGTCTTTAGAGCATGCACTACTACTGCCAACTCAAGATCATGTGTGGGATAGTTCTCTTCAATCTTCATAAGTTGTCTAGAAGCATACACCACCACTTTCCCTTCTTGCATAAGAACACATCCTAAACCTCTCTTGGACGCATCACAGAAAACCACATATCCCTTATCTGCCTCTGGTAATACCAAGACTGGTGTTGTATAGTTAACTTCTTCTTTAAAATTTGGAAAAAAATTTCATGTGACTCATACCAAACAAAAGGTACATCCTTCCTTGTTAAGCGTGTAAGAGGCGCTGCTATTGCACTGAAGCTCCTTATAAACATCCTGTAATATCCTGCTAACCCTAGGAAACTTCTGATCTCAGTAGGGGTCATAGGTTGCTCGCACCAAAGAATATATTCTACCTTCTTAGGGTCAACACTAACCCCTTCTCCCGATATGACATGTCCAAGGAAAGATACTTCAGCCAACCAAAACTAACATTTGTTAAACTTAGCATAAAGCTGATGTTTCCTTAACAACTGTAGGGCTATCCTCAGATGTTTCCCATGTTGTTCTGCATCTTTAGAATATATAAGGATGTTTTCTATAAACACTACTATGAATTGATCTAAATATGGTCTGAAAACCCTGTTCATCATGTCCATAAAGGATGCAAGGGCATTTGTTAATCCAAAATACATAACTACAAACTCATAATATCCATACCTCGTTCTGAATGCTGACTTAGGTACATCATATGCCTTTATCCTTAGATGAAGATAACATGACCTGAGATCTATCTTTAAAAAGATCATTGCCTCATAGAGTTGATCAAATAGGTCTTCAATCCTAGGCAAAGGATATTTATTCTTAACTGCTATCTTATTCAATTGTCTATAGTCTGTACACAACCACATGGTTTCATCCTTCTTTTTCACAAACAGTACCAGAGATCCCCAAGGTGATGTATTGGGTTGAATAAATCCTTTATTCAACAACTCCTGTAACTGGGTTTTCAATTCCTTTAACTCCCCATGTGCCATTCTATAGGCATGTAATGCTACTGGATGGCTACCAGGTAAAGTCTGTATCTCAAAGTCAATATCTCTTTCAGGTGGTAAACCTGGTAACTTATCAGGGAAGACATCTAAAAACTCACATACTACTGGAATATCTGCTAGACTAAATACTCTTTTCTTTGCCCTAGCATCCACCACATGTGCTAAAAAGGCCTCACACCCCTTTCTCATCATCTTATCAGCTACAACTGCTGATACTATACATGTGGGAAAGACTTTTCTATCTCCGGTAAAGACACATGAAAAACCACTTTGTTAAAAGATAGCTTCTTTCTTCCAACAATCTAACTGGACATGATATGTCTCAAGGTAGTCCATACCCAAAATGATTTGAAAAGAATTAATGTCTAAGGATATGAGATTAAATACTATTGTAAACCCACTAAAACTTAACAGACATCCATGACATACTTCTATCAAAACTAAGGATTTACCTAGTGGAACTTTTAACAAAAACTCATAAGATAAATCTTGGGTTAGAAGATTTAGTCCACTAACTATCGATCTTTGAATGATAGAATGTGTTGCACCAGGATCTATTAATACTGTAATAGAAATGTTGTTAAAGAGAAGCATCTCACCTGTCTCAACTTTGGGTGAAACTACACCTTCAGATGGTGTCATTGAGAAGAAACGTCCAGTAGCTCTCCCTCTGCCATGCTGTCCTTGTTGTCCACTACTAGTACTAGGTGCTCCCCCTCTAGAACCTGAAGCCACTGAAGAACTTTCCCCTCTAACTGGAACCTTCCTATGTGGAGTCTGAAACTGTAATTGTGAACCTTGTTCTAAAACATATTGAAGCTTTGGGCAGTCCCTTTTTATATGTCCCATCTATCCACAATGAAAACATATTGGAGCGTTAGTTCCCCAGCACTGACTAGAATGTGCCATACCGCAATTATCACATATGAATGCATCATGTCTCTAATGTCCTGTCACTGACACTAAAGATCTTGAAGACCTAGTGGAAGGTGTCCATGTAGACTGTGTATTCCATCTACCAAAATTGGGCCTTCCTCCACTTGGTGAAAACCTAGATCCTTATCTCCCAAAACAGCCAAGTCCTCGTCCTATCTTAGAAAAGAAACCACCACATCCTCTGTATCCACCACTTCTTTATCCCCCTCAAATAAAGTCTCCAGATTTTTTCTTACTCTCAGACTGCTTATCAACATTAACTGACTGTTCTACACGTCTCACTGCTTCCACAAATTCCCCAAAGTTTTCTCTGTCTCTTCCACCAATGGCTGACACAATGTGTCTAATCTCTGATCTTAATCCTTGTTGAAATCTTTTGCAGTTTTCTACATCATCAGGCACAAGTTGTGGACAGAAACTTGCCAACCTTGTGAAATACGCCCCATATTCACCAATTGTCATACTTCCTTGTCTAATATTCTCCAACTATTTAATCTTATCACTTAGGAATATAGGAGGAAAATACTTAAGGGGAAACTCATCCACAAAGTCCTTCCAGGTCATCTCTACATTTCTCCTTTTATCTTCCACTCCCTGCCACCACAGCTCAACATCTCCCTTGAATAAATAGACTTCATGATTGATTTTCTTATCTTCTGATAATTCCATTAGGAGAAATACCTTTTCTAGTTGTTGAAGCCACACCTCCACCATAGCTGGATCTATTGTTCCAGAAAATTCAGTTCCACCAAGCTTCTTCACCAACTCATAGGATCTCATCAGATCCTTTGTAACATCCTAGGATTTGAGGCCTCAGAACATGATCTTAAAAGGAATGATTGGACTACCCATATTACCAAGGTGCACCTCCTTTTCCAAGAGCCCATCACTAAGAACTACATAGTTAAGTGTGCTCAACTTGGAGTAGTACTGGGATGGGTGACTTGTCGGGAAGTTAATCCTGACATGCACGTGAGTGGGGACAAAGCACGTAATTAAGGCTAGTGGTGGTCTCTGGGGCCAGTCGTGATTCCTGAAACTCTATTAGAGCCTTGGGCAGTGGGCCCGGTCTTTACAAATGGTATCAGAGCCATAACCCCTCCAGTAGGTGGGGCCCGCATGGGCATGTGGCATGCCAGTCTTGAGCCGTGCGGTCCAAGCATGTAGGAAAGGGTTGTCCATGGTTGATGTAGCCACCCTTGCGCTGGTATTCTATGATCAGGAGTTGGGTGTCCATGGACCATTGTGGATCTGCACTGAAATGGGGTCAGATTATGTGGCCATATAGTTGAGCCTTAACGAGGATGTCAAGAGTCTAAGTGGGGGAGATTGTAACATCTCAGGATTTGAGGCCTCAGATAAAACACTCTTAAAAGGAATGATTGGACTACCCATATCACCAAGGTGCACCTCCTTTTCCAAGAGCCTATCACTAAATAACTCCATAGTTAAGCGTTCTTAGCTTGGAGTAGTACTAGGATGGGTGACCAGTTGAGAAGTTGACCCCATCTTGCGTGTGAGTGAGGACAAAGTGCACAGTTGAGGCTAGTGGTGGTCTGTGGGGCCAGTCGTCATTCCTGAAACTCTACTAGAGCCTTGGGCAGTGGGCCCAGGTGTTACAAATGGTATCAGAGCCATAACCCCTCCAGTAGGTGGGACCCACATGGGCATGTGGCATGCCAGTCTTGAGTCGTGCAGTCCAGGCATGTAGGAAAGGGTTGTCCATGGTTGACGTAGCCATCCTTGTGCTAGTATTCCGTGATCGGGAGATGGGTGTCCATGGGCCATTATGGGTCTGCACTGAAATGGGGTCAGATTATAAGGCCATATAGTTGAGCCTTGACAAGCACGTCAAGAGTCTAAGTGGGGGAGATTGTAACATCCTAGGATTTGAGGCCTCAGATAACATGATCTTAAAAGGAATGATTGGACTACCCATATCACCAAGGTGCACCTCCTTTTCCGGAAGCCCATCACTAAGAACTCCATAGTTAAGCGTGCTCAGCTTGGAGTAGTACTAGGATGGGTGACTTGTCGAGAAGTTAATCCTGGCATGTGCATGAGTGGGGACAAAGTGCGCAGTTAAGGCTAGTGGTGGTCTGTGGGGCCAGTCGTCATTCCTAAAACTCTATTAGAGCCTTGGACAGTGGGCCTGGTATTTACATCCTTATTAGAAGATGAAGACTTCTTGTCCATCTTCTATTTTTCTTGTCTCCAGAAAAATACGATACATCCTTGTTGCCTCATTATCCTCTTCACCTTGAGCCATTGCATGAGGGTCAGGGCCATAATGGCTCTCAACTTGTTCCTCACCATGTCCACATCCTCTTCCTTCCATATGCATATCCATAACAGAACACATCTGTTACAAAAGTTGTAGTTCAAAGAGGAAAACATCATAATCCTATTGGTCTCTTATCACCCCTCTCCCAAACCTAAATTCATTTTAGGTTCAACCTATGCTCTAATACCAAAACTTGTCACGCCCACATCCACAATTACCACTAATCATGAGATTAGGGCATAATTTTGATGAAATATCCGCCATATTTTTTTCTCTAAATATATTATAATAACACTTACTGAATGATAAGTCTTGATTAAACATAACAACAATATACAACATAACTTATCTTATTACATAGAAGAAAGAGTTTCACACTTAATATACATCATGTACAATACATTTCAAACTTATCTCTTTTCTCACTCTTTCTATCGCAGGATCCAGGGGAAGGATAAGAGACCCTCTAACTATTCGAACTACTCTTCTTTAAGACCTCTAAGCTAATCTTGATTAAAGTTGGCTTCTGACTCCTCAGGAAGAGCTAATCCTTTACTTGAAAAATTGTTCAGTAGGTTGGTGAGCTACTGGCTCAGTGAGTAGAGAATCAATAGGTAACCAAGATATTTATGATGTTTACAAGTAATAGAACTCAAATGCAATCATGTAAGCATGGCAGTTTAAAACTGTAATTCACTCAGCATGGCAGTACTATAGATATTGAATGTAATAAAAGGACAACCTAACTATTTACATTATTTCAAATCCATTTATCATGACTTTGGACCCACATGAGGTGTACGACAACATGTGGAAGGCAGCAAGCTACGATCTCACTATACTAGACATAGAAGCATGGCCAGGTTCCTAAGTCTTTAATTTTAATACCATGTCTGCAGCTGGCATTGACACGTATGCCTCTCGGCGGCTAATGAGAGCAGCCAGATATCTCAGACTCCACCTCTCAACCAGGGTACTCAGGCGGTGAGTTAAAGCCCTCAGGCTTAAAGTGCATCGGTGGACCTACTGACCACTGATTACTACAACATGTAGCACATGTACCACCGACATACCCGTTTGGTGTTGGGTACCACACAACTATAAGGAGTTTGCTCTACTGGTTAAACCCCCGCACCCTACTGGTACGCTCTAGCTTACCTCAATCTGGACTACCTCTAGTCGGGAAACTGTTTCCTCCCCACAGTGTAGGTCTCATCCTGTGAGGATTCTACAGTGTCCATGGCATCTAATGTCTAGTGATGATTAGTTAGTATACCAAGTATCATCATCATAGGTAATTATTACCCTATTTCTAACAATTAAGTGTCTTGCATTTAAATAATAAATCACTAAACAATTTTCACATATTTTACAACCACACTCCAACTCTTAAAACATGAACTAGGGAAACATGTCTTTCCGGTACCTCAATTTACACATTCACCACCTTTCAAATCACGACAATTCACAAGACAACTTTCAACATGGTAATACAACACTATTAATATGATTAATAAAGCATTTCAACTACTGATTTTCACCACATACATTTATTTCAAGCATCACAAATATCATAGAGCAAGAATCAAACATTGGAAACTATTATATGAATCGGTATTCTTTCAATCATGGCTAAAAGATGATTATCTACTCACAGAATTCATCCAAGATCACTGATCTTAGCCCTTTCACCAACTAATCTCAGATCTAAGCTCACACATGACAGGATCAAGCTTTAAACCTCAAGATCTCGTTCAAAACAACACTTTAATGTGTTTCTTAGTCCTAAAGAGGATCTGCTGTAGGTCGAAGATAAGATTGGGGGTCAAGATAAACCTCAAAATCACTGTATTAGGGATCTCGAGCAAGGTAGAATGAAGAAAATGAAGAATCAAGGGTTAAACCTACTTACCAAGTCAAATCTATAACAACCCCTTTTAATTTCCGCCATTATTCACGCTCTTTCCCAAAAATTGTCCTAGAAATCACCTTCCAGGTCGCATTTTCATCAAGAAAGATGTCTGGGATGATAGAGGATTGAATCATGGTTCCAATGCACTTCATTTTGTTGAAAATAGATAAGAATAGCTCAAGATAAAATTGTTCTACGGTTTGCTGTCTTGGGCAGCGTCGATCACCGTCGAGGTGTCGATGCAGCATCGCGGGTCGCGGTCGACACATCGTCGCTGGTCGTGGTGTAGACCGCGGTCGCTATGGTGACACAGTGTCCCAGGTCACAATATCGATGCAATGTCAGTCAAGGTGTCTATGCAACATTGTGGGTCGCGGTGTAGACCGCAGTCGCAGTGTCGACGCAGCGTCGGTCGCGATGTCGACCGCGGTCGCGGTGCTCAGTATATGTTTACTAAAAAGGGCATAACTCTCTCATTTTAACTCCAATTTGGTTCATTCTTTTTTTGTTGGATTTATAATTGAATTCTATATAATATTTTAATATTTTTTTGATAATATTAACAAACTAAAGATCATTTATTAATTATTTCCTCCAATGTCATTAACTCTCTTCTTACACACATGTATGGGTTAATGCTATATTAACCCCAACTCGGATCTTTATAGTATGCTTAAGTCATGATTATGAGTTTCCCAATCAAGTATTTAAGGTTACCAAAGATAAGTTAAAGAATAAGATAAAATATTACTAACAATAACATGACAAGCATTAAGATTATCTTAAATATCTAGGATTACTTGTAAAGCTAGGAATGGGTTGTAACATTTATGTTTATGTTGTTCTAGGGCTATGTTTATCTCACATGCATGTATGTTGATGATATGGGGTGCGTACCCTAATTCCTTTCATGTGCTTGTGTGGAACAATCTTTATGTTTTATTAATGGCAAGTATTCTTTTATTATCATATGATTTCAATTCCTTTTCTTTTGATACCCATTTGGGTGGTTCTTATCCTTTCTATGGGAATCCTTTTATAATTTTTGTCCTTTATTCCATATATTTTCTCAATTTCCTTTTTAGTATCCACGTACTAGCCTTTTCTGATTTCATCTATTTTTTCTTCTTACTGGGGTATGCTTCCAACCCTAGGTGAAGGACTTGGATGATAAGGCATAAAGTTTTGGACTAGATTAAGGAGTTAAAGCTTGGAGACAAAGTTGTTATTGTTTATATTTCCCTCTACTTAGATCCTTATGTTGTATCATACATGTAAACCCTTATGGGATATTGTGTTGTACTTTTGTAATCTTTTGTGAAAATTGAATATAGTCATCATTTTTATTCTGCTGCTATACTTTGGTCTTTTGATTACCATTTTAATAAATTTGGAAAATTTATACCTATTCCAACATACCTTTAAGTGTGTTTGGAATGGATGTTATTCTTTAATTTTTTTTTGTATGGGGGTGATCCCGCCTCCTTATAGCATGGTATTAGAGCCTATGGTAGTCAGAATCTGACTATTTCAAATTTGTCTCCCTAGTTAGAATACTTGCCTTACCTTTAAGTGACATGTTTTCCATAGAGTTAATAAAAAACAATGAAGGGTTGATTTAGGATCCTATAGTTTCACATTAGAATAATGATGAATAGATCCCTAAAATACTTACAACTAAAAGATGCATAAGTAACCATAGTAACTTGAGGTTGTCTATCTTGGCCTTTAGGCAGCTACTAGGACATGAAATTGAAAGCAAAGGTGTCTAGAAAGGATCAGGGTTTGGGGGCTAGCACGATTTCCCTCTGCACCACTAGCTTGGTTTACGAGGACTCCTGAATCCATATGATACTGTCCTGGCCTGAGCTGATATGAATTGTCCGAAATAGCATGGTTTTAGGCAATAGTAGCCTTAGACTTTAGGGACCCTAATAAGTTGAACTAGTCTCCCAAGTGTAATGACTTGTTTGAGGATGGATACCTAATATAGTTCCCTTATGACCCATAGAACCACATGTTTTGATAGTTAACCCTAGAACCTAGACTTTGAAGTTTGGTGCTTAGTAAGCAATCAGAGTGCACAGTGAAGCGTGATGGATCTTGTATATGGTTTAGTTAGACTACCCTTTTACCTCTAGATTAGTTGGCTTGGCTGGTTAAATCATTTAAGGGGTGGTGAATAAGTTGTTTTCTTATATGTGGATGTTTTGATTTCAAAGACGAAATCTCTTTAAGGGGTGGTGTTCAGTAACATACTAGATTTCAGATCCTACCGTGGAAGTTAACATTTTGGACTTAGCCAAACAAGGTTGAAGGTTATACCTAAATAGATCTTTAGTATAACCCCAATGATATAATGCATGTATGGATCACCTTAATGTAACCTAATGTTCTAACATTAATCTTTGGTTTATAAATGATACATAAAATATGCTACATAACTCATTTTGGTGGTAATATGAAGATAAGAAACTTAATTGGATGAATAATTTAGATAATGGGTTGTTAATGGGACATATGACATATCTCATAAAAATAAGTCTCAAAAGTGGAAACAAACTTCAAATTCAAAATCTACATATCAAAATTAGCCTACATGTCAAATTTTATCTAATTTGGACAACCTTGAAATATTAGGATAAGTTTAGGAAAGAGAAAATGAGTAAAAGGCATAAGTAATTAATAATGCAATTATATAAATTCAATATATATAAATAATGCCAAATTCATATTCAACACATCAAAGATAACTTGTGGATGAAGTTTGGTCCAATTTGGATGTTGTTTGTGCAAGTTATGCAATTTTAGGTACGTTCTGGACTTTTTTGCAATTTACCCAATTGGGAGGTTTTATTTGCCAATTTTCACATGTATTATAATACTTATATATTCCCTTACCATTCTAGAGCTTTTGAACCATAGTGCACCTAGTTTCACCTTGGTTTGAAGGTGTTTCTTTCTAAGGGCATTTTAGGGACCACTCTCTTTATAAATGAGCTTATCTTTAGAAGCTATCAACCAATGGGGCTATTTATTTGATTGGAGGTAAATTGGGATGGCCTATAAGTGTCCATAAATCGACATTTAATATTTAGGAAGCCCTTATTAGTTGTCCTCTTGCATGGCCATGAAATCCCTAGGTTAAGGACACATGGAAAGCTCCATGGACACCTCATGCTTGACTTCTTCCTTATCCATAAAGGTTTGCATGTCCATAGGCACCCTTAGCATTGGACATATGGAAAGTAACTTGAAAACTCATTCTTGAATTCTTACTAATCCATAAAGTCTTGCATGTCCATGTACACCCTTATACATGACACATAGAAAGTCTAATAGACACCTCATACTTGACCTCTTTCTTTATATAGCCATATGTACCCCTTCCCATCTCCAAATTTGAAAACTCTTGCTCTTCTTTCTTTCCTCTAGCTTAAAGAATAACTCCTATTCAATTTGGCCATGAAGGTGCTATCCCAAGGTAAAAGAAGGTGCCTAACTTGGTGAAGAAGGCTCCTAGGGTATCAAATTTCTCTATTTAGGATTTCTAAAGCTCCTCCTTGGTTATTTCGAACAAAACTAGTAAGTTTTCTCCTTTCTTCCCCTATATCCATGTTGATAGTCTTCCTTCCACCTTCCTATAGGTCAAAACCCTGGTCTTCCAAGGTGAAACCCGACCTAGATCTCTTAAATACTCCATCTTCATGTTCTTTTGTTAGGTTTTTTCACCTCTAAAGTGAAGAAGGTGCTTCTTGCTTGAGATAGGAGCTTTGTTGGAGAAACCAACCTCTCTAAGCTTGGGAACCTTACTTATTGGACCTGTGCACCTTCCCTAGAGGTTCTTTGGAGGCCTAGGCTTGGATCTAGGACTAACTTGGACTGTTTAGATTCTGAAGTTGAGGTATGATGTATCCCCTATTCTTCTATGTTGAGCAATTCACCTATGCTTATTCATTCTCTTTGTCTTATGGACATTAGCCTATACACAATGTCTTTTCTTTTGAAAATCATGGTTAATGTGAACTACCTTATTTGATATTGATCATGAGATCATGGATATTCTTTTAAACTCTTATCTTATGTTTTGTTCATGATGGAACTCTATAAGATGACATGTGATGCCTTTTTCCCACTTATGAGGTGGATGTATATGTTGGTCACTTATGTGGTGACTAGTTTATATATTTGGACTATACTTTCTACTTGCCTCTACATTTAACATGGAATGTGATTCAGTTGCACTAGAGTAGTGTAATTGCATTGGTTTTTATGGCATGTGTGTTATTTCCTGCCGAGTAGATGTGATATTTTCTGCTCTTTTAGGATGGAAAGGAACCTCATACCCAGGGCAAGATGTGTTATTCTTGGCCCATGTTTTATATATTTGGGAGATTGGAAGTATTCCTTTCTCTATCAGGTTTCAAGTGTATGAAACTTGGCTGCTTTTGTGTTTATATTGTTCTAGGTCTATGTTTATCTCACATGCATGCATGTTGATGATATGGGGTGTGTGCCCATGTGCTTGTGTGGCATAATCTTTATGTTTTATTAAAGGCGCGTATTCTTTTGTTATCATATGATTTCAATTCCTTTTCTCTTGATCCCTGTTTGGGTGGTTATTATCCCTTCTATCGAAAGCCTTTTATGTTTGATGTCCTTTGTTCCATATATTTCTCAATTTCCTATTTAGTATGCACATACCAGCCTTTTCTGATGTCATCTATTTTCTCTTCTTGCTGGGGCATGTTTCCAATCCTAGGCGAAGGACTTGGATGATGAGGCATGAAGTTTTAGACTAGCTTAAGGAGTTAAAGCTTGGAGACAATGTTTTTATGGTTTAGATGTCCCTCTACTTAGATCCTTATGTTGTATCATACATGTAAACGCTTATGGGATAATGTGATGTACTTTTGTAATCTTTTGTGAAAATTGAATATAGTCATTATTTTTATTCTGATGCTATACTTTGGTCTTTTTCATACCATTATAATAAATTTGGAAAATTTATACCTATTCCAACATACCTTTGAGTGTGTTTGGAATGGATGTTAATTCTTCAATTTTTTTTAGTAAGGGGGTGATCCCGCCTCCTTACAGTCAAAGAAAAAATGAAGGACAAATCCATGATGGTGATCACCAGAGAGGAGTCCAAGGATGAAAGCAAAGACAAGAAGAGTTTTGAGGCTAAGAAGAAGTCCAAGTCTTCAACACTCAAGATTAGGAGAATGATAACTTCAAGAGGAATCTGTACTTTGTATTTAAAGGGATTCAGGAAGATGAAGTTAGGGTTAGAGATCTTCACTTCAGTTATATACATTATTGAGATATTTCTGTACTTCTTCATTTTGGGTACTAAATACCGGATGTAGATCTCACATATGTTTGAATATGCATGATCTGAAAAGAAGTATGCCTTGAAGAAAGGGTGAGGTTGAATTGCACATTGTAAATGGAGCAAGAGTTGTTGCCACTGTAATTGTAACCTATAATTTATCTCTACCCATGGGGTTTGTAATAGAGTTAAAGAAAAACTATTTTTTACCTTCCATTAATAGAAACATTATTTATATATCTTGTATGGACATGGATGGATACGAATTTCACACAAAGAATGGTCAATGTTCTATTTCAAAAGATGAGTTCTTTTATGGTCGTTCCCCAATGTCTTATGGTCTTTATTTTATGGATATAAAAAAATATTTATAATGTTAAAATCAAAAGATTAAAACTAGATAACTCTAACAAAACATATCTTTAACATTGTCATCTAGGACACAAATGAGAATCACATTTCTAGACTCCACAAAGATAGTTATCTAGAATCTTTTCATTTCAAATCAATAGAGACATGTGAGTCTTGTTTGTTGGGCAAGATGACAAAGAATCCATTCAATGGAAACAATGAGAGGGCTAGTGATTTACTAGGACTCATACATACCGATGTATGTGGCCCTATTAAAACAAATGCTAGAGATGGCTATCAGTATTTCATCACCTTCACTGATGATTATAGTAGGTATGGTTATGCTTACTTGATGAAACATAAGTCAAAAAATTTTCAAAAGTTCAAGGATTTCATGAATGAAGTATAAAACCAACTTGGTAAAAGTATTAAGGCACTTCATTTTGATCGAGGTGGAGAATACTTGAGCCAAGAGTTTAAGGACCTTCTATGATACTGTGGTATAGTATCACAATGGACTCCACCTAAAACACCACAACATAATGGTGTCACGTTGCTAGATATGGTGTGATCAATGATGAGTTTTTCTAATCTTCCAACTTCCTTCTGGGGTTATTCTCTAGAAACCACTCTATTTACACTGTGTACCATCTAAATTGGTTCAAAAGACACAATATGAGATGTGGTTTGGGAAGCATCCCAATCTATCTTCTATGAAGATTTGGGGTTGTGAAGCTTATGTGAGAAAGTAGTGATATCAAATGAAGCACATTGATACTTGTTAGAGAACAATGTATCAGACATACCCACCTTGAGAGTGATCCATGGAAACCATTATATGGTAGTCAAAATCATCTCTCATAATGATGGTGGTGATTGTGCCTCTTAATCCTAATATTACTACACTCATCACATGTCGTTCGATGTACTTTGACATCATCCACTGTGATCTTGAATAAGGATTTCAATAAAGGTGGTGCTTGGGTGCATTGTGACACATGGGGATGAATGTGAGTGATGTAGTTGGGATTTGTCCGTCCTACACGAGTATGGTATCATGGACACTTGATAAGAGAGACTGAGAAATGCAAGACCATGTTGGTGTGAGTAATACGTGATATTGAGCTTACATATGTCTCAGTAGTTTGCTCTAGTGCAAGGAACATGAATTGAATGTTGAAGAGGATGACGATTCCATGCTTCGAGTTCAATCTCAATATCCATGACACAAAAACTATACAATCATTATAACACCAATTGAAGATTGTAGGTTGAAGTTGTTCTCCAACTTTATGATTACTTGGGTAGCAATGATGTCTTTCTAGATATCACTAATTGATGGTGATGTTATAGGTTGGTTATGGACATTCACTGCCAAAGTAACTTGGAACCTATAGGGTCATACACATAGGAGACATCTAGAATAGGAGTTTATTCATGAATGATGTTTAACTTGATTACTAAAGTGTTAGGTATACAATTTAAACAACAATGGTTCAAAATTGAATAACAAGACTTTGAATAGACAGATTCAAGTGTTGAACCAATCGATTCAAGTGTCAAGTCAATTTGAATCAGCATTGGAAGTTAGATCTCTAAAATGACTCAGATTTTTAACTGATCAATTGAGTTTGTGAACCGATCATTTAGTTGATCAATATGATTGGATCAAGGTTTGATGCTAATGTCATGGTGTGCATTAATTAAATATTAAATTCCAATACAATTGCAAATACGAAACATAGTGAAACACTCAGCTCAAGGGTTGAACCGATCATATGATGTGTGAACTGACTAATTGATTGGTGAACTGACCAGTTCATGCTTCACAAGTTCTAGAAAATTTATGAAATTCTGTCTCTTCAACTCTCATTCAGACTAGAAATCCTTACCCCTACCCTCCTATAAATAAAGGGGTAATTGAGGCTTTCTAGAGACACCACAATAAGCTCTAATACTTGTTATCTTCTTGCAATTGTAGTAACACAAGAACCCGAGCAAGTTGTACCCGTCAAAAGGAGGAATAGAAAGGGAGAGACAATTAGGAGGGAAGGTCAATGATAGCACGTTTACTATAAAGGACAACTCCTTCTTGTCCGTTCATCTGGAATAACAAGTGTTCCCAGCAGTCCGTGTGGAGTATTACAAAGGCGAGGAGGTTTTTACCACTCACTAGGATGGTAAAGTCAACCGTCACAAATGGTGATCAACTAGGAGGCCACTATTAACAGATATCCAAGTGGAACTTGAAAAAAGAAGCATATTGCAACAAGGGATAGTCATTGAACTTTCTCCAGGACCAGGTATAAACCTTGCAACCCTCTTTCCCATTACATAGTTTTTGACATGATCTACTATCTAATGGGAATAAAGAAGTAAAATTTGTATTTCCACTGCTATATCTGATGCCATATTTCCTTACACTCCAACATTAGTCGGAGATTCTAGTATTACCTAGTGGCATTCAACATTAACTAGAGATATTGACGTACCAGATTCTATATGTTATGGTTACAATTTTATCTAGAGTGTTAACTCTCTACCTTAGTACTCAGGTGTAGAGGATGTGTCCAAAATATCCCTCTAGTTGATATAACCGCTGAGATTAGACATGGAGCCCCATTATATACTAAGGAGATCTTATTATATTTAGAGTCTCGAGTATAGTCTAAGTTTTGTAAGGTGAGATTGTATCTTTTTGCAATAATTTCACATATTGTGGTACACTTCATGTGGGTTCACGACGCAATAAGATGAATAAGAGATCGATAAAATATGTTTATTTATCTATTTAGTCTTTGTAGTTATCTAGAGTAAACTATCATTTGTATATTTCTAAATATTAGTTCTTTTATTATTAGTTCACCATTCTACTTTTTATTTAGTTTCTCAAGAATACATTTTGACTATTAATGCTTTAAATCATTTCATAGAAGTACTCGTTCATCAGTGTGTAGGCCACTTCTCTAATCACAAAACTTCTAGGTACATCCTTAGCATACAATGATATAAATGTGTATTATAAGTTCTTCTACAAGTTAGATGCTAGACATTTTTAGATTGTCTGTCCCTGCCACACTAGGTTATATTTACAAGTAAAAAATGTTCTATATGTTGCATATTATGGTATTTGTATTTCATAGTCAAAACCAATGATCATGTAGTATTGAAAGATAGTGCGAATACTTAAGCTATACTTTTATGTTTGTATTCAAGTCAAAGAATAAAGGTTTTATTATTTATACAAGGTTGATTAATGTGGCAGTGTTTCATATATTCTACAATTTTGAAAGAAAACAATGTTAAGATTTGTATTTCAATCTCTCTTAGAACTCATCTTATTCCCTAACTTCATGATGTAGTAGTGATTGTGGAATTTAAATGTCACAATGTAAGTGTTGACATCTATAACATCAGTTTTTAGATTTTTTTGTCTCTTTTACCCTTAAATAACAATTTAGGCTTTTAGTATCGTTTACCCTTATGGTTTTGTTATAATTTCATTTTCCTCTTAGAAACTGGATCTTTCAACTTCTCATAGTATTTACAATTTTGATTCCTTTTAGAGACATGGAGTATAAGGTGACAACACCATTTGGACTTTGGAAGACCATGTTTGCCCCAATGCGTTGCCCATTCACCCACAACAATGTGTCAGAAAGCCCCAATCTCTCATTGATTGATGTACTTGATTTCTAGACGTGGTTTTGTGCTTGATGATTCACATCTACCCCGATTTTGTGTTTATTAAAGCATTCCCACAACATAATATGTATTGCCCAACTATCAACATTGGTCAATGCCTCCCATTGACCATGTCTAGTGTGTTCACTAGACAAAAGTTACACATTGCCTTCACACTAGTTATTAATCTTGATGTTGCAGCTTCCTCAATGCATGTATTTTGTTACATTGGTGCACAAAAAACACCACCATAGATAGTACTAGGAGGTCCATCAATCCCAACCCGAGCCTATAAATGGGAACAAATCCTCCACTAAGAGGCAATTAATTCTCACTAGTCATGGAAGCATTGTCTCTATGGTGATACATTTTAGAGGAAGAAAATGACCATCACATCAACCTACTCCACTCCATTACCACTGAGGTTCTAAGAACAACCCTTGAGAGAGACAAGGTATATAAAATTTATTCCTTGCCTTCACTCCCATCCCAGGACCCTTCACCAATGCAAATCCCCAAAAGGGTGTACAAGAGCTTTAATATGGCTCCCTATCAGTCCTCTTGCCTTGATTGACATCCAACTCATGTTTAATTAGGGTAGTTTATCCACAAAGGGAGGAATTCCTAAGCCGATGAACTATACGTCTCAAAGAGTCTTCCCTTCTTCAACCTTCTTGTTCCTCTTTCTTATGTTTTTTAGGCTTTGTTTTACCTTGTTCTTCCCCTATTCCCGGTCATGTATGCCATCCACTACATAGTACTATTGTTTATGATGAACAAGGTGGTGTCACATAACTATTTATTACCCTCATCCTACCACAATGATTACAAATTCAATAATAGTAGGTTTTGGACGTTTGTCCATGGAATGGAATAAATATGTCACACATGAAGTATATATGTAAAAGCAAGAATGACAAATATAACATGATACATAAAAGATAAAAGAGACATGTACCCATTATTCTATCAAGTTAACTCATTGGTGTTTCATTTCATAGAGTGTTTGTTGTGAATCTTCAATTAACATTTAAATATTTGACAAATGAAACATACTAATGCTAAATAATTAAGTACTCTATGAAAGGGTCATATAATCACAATTTAGGAGTAATATAAAGTTTCTTGTCTAGAAATATTACAATATGCAAGAAGAAGTAACAAGGAGAGAAATAATAACAACATTTTTTTATAGAGATCATGTTTTAAGTTTGAATTCAAAAAGCATGTTTTAAGTTACTTTTCCCAATATATCAATGCTAAGCCTTGACCAACTTCTAGAGGAAGGGTTCATGAGGGGCATATGAGGCTCAACGGTAGAATTTCACCCTATTTCTATGTCAGGGACCTCAAGGCAAAAGTGAATGAGCTAACCCTATTTCATAATGGCTTGTGCCCTTACTCCAAGAATTCAGAAAAGTACACAAGGTTACACAATGATTTTTTTATAAATTATGTTCAAGGTTTGTCAACATAGTATACTCAACCACTAAAGTAGTATTCATAGGAACAATATCTCAGTCAAACAACTAAGTAGCCAAGTATTCATTAGTTAGTAGGGACAAGAGAATAAGCATACATTGTGAGGAGTGACCAAGTCATAATCTAGGAGTAGGATTCTATAGATGGCCCAATTCAAAGAGGGACCTAAGATTAAAAATATATAGAATAGGTGTTTTTGATCAATAGGGTTTTGATAAGATAAACATCATATAATTAGTCATGTGGATGTTCCCCTAGGTCTAGGTCTCAATTAGTTCATTTTTCAGATCCATGGTGCCTAACATGTATGCAAAGATTCAACACAATCCAAGTATCAACATTATGCCCTAGGTCTAGGTAAACCATCCACATTATGAGTGATACTAATATAATATCTAACATAGAAGTAGGGAAAGTATGATATTTAGATATATGCTAAGATTTAATCACACAACATCATAACTAGTCATATTAGATCAATTTCATGCAACAATGATGTATTCCTTAATCATATGAAAAAAGGAGGATACGAAGTAGATTGGGTATGATCTAAATATATATCATGATAAATCTACTTACTTGAAGTGATTAAGATAGCATGAATACAATTTGATCATGCTACCTCCAAGATTAGAGTCTAAAAAGATCAATATAAGCATATATGTGAGACATGTATTCTACATGTAGTAAAGAGCACATATGAGTGTGTTACATGGTATTTTATGTCATAACTCGTATTAAGGACTGATTTGAAGGTCATCATATAGTTTTTAACACTTGGGATCACCTTTTAATTAGTATTTAAAGATCCAATTATTTTGGTAAACATCACATATTCGGGCATACTAGTGTACAAAGGTAAGACTTTTGTGTCATTAAATTTACATCATGGTAAGAGGCATAGGATCTTAGCAGACCATGTTACAAAACAACACAAAGATGGTTGATTTCGAATCTAGATGGTCATATGATAGTAAAAAGGGACAAATATTTCATCTTGGAATAAGCTACATTAAAAATGAACATTAAAGGGGTCATTTTTAGGTCAACAAAGTCATTTACGATACATCCATATGATTTAGAGCATCAAACAATCCCAGTCATAGAAGATCTATCAAGTAGAATTTTTTTTATCAAAAGTATAATAATAACATGTATTTTAAAAAAATAGGGGAAACACAAAAAGAACTAGGCTGTGAAACCATTTAAATTGGAAAGATCTCATTTTTCTAAGAAAAAAAAACATATATCAATTGTTGTATTTGGACAAAGTATGCATATCTATGAATTTTGTAAAATTGTTGTATTTCCTAGCATTATTGGGTGAGAGGAGGCTATTTACCAAAAGGAGGAAAAGTTGAGCTGTTGGATGGAACCTGACTGTGATCCCATCTCTGATCCAATAGTTAGTGACCCACGGTTCCACTCAGGCATGAAGTGGCCTGGTCAATGGCCACCCATTCACCTCCAACTTTATTTGTGGGACGGGAAAGGAGAGTCTCGATCCTAGTAGTTGGTGCATTATCTAATGATCGAGAATGATCCTATCACTCTCGCTCATAGAGACAACCCAACTTCACATGTGCTTCTTGACCAGAGTAAGGAGATCCGGGGCCTATGGCCCTGTTGAAGGCTGAGGTTGTTTTCCTTGCACACCATAGGATAGTGGATCTAAGGGTGCTTCATTTGGGGTTGGTGTTGCTAGAGTGCAACAACAATCAATGGAGATGGTTGGTAAAGGGGGATTGGAAAGATTGAATGGGTAGGGTTTTGGGGCACGGTCCAACATAGAAGTAGAGGGGAAGATTGTTAGATAGGCGAACCAAAGAGAATGGATTGTAAAGAAAGATGGTGGGTGGCATGGCGTAGTTGTTGGCCTACTAAAAAGCCATGGCGGACCAGATTTTTCTCCATCCTTTCACAACAAGAGGGGTAGAAAGCACCATGTCCATTGGATCAAGAGGGAATCCTTGTCCCCCTCCCCGAATCCAAGGGCCCAGTCGTGGTCCATGAAATCAACACCCATGATTGGTCACAGAAGAAAGGCCCAAATGGCTGCATGAGTGAGTGACGGGAGGTAGGGAGGATATTTATGAGTGGATTGTGCCCTATCATGGGACTAAGTGTTGGTCCAAGACCAAAAAGATGTCTATAAGAGTAGAGTTAAGGTTTTGAAGGTATAGACTTCAATTGGGAAAATCTCCCTCCTCAGAGCTCTAATTTAAATGAAATTTGGACCATTGGATGAATAACATCATCCTTTACACAACCAATACAATATGGGGGTAAAATCAGGTTAATATATGGGTTAAAAAGGGATTATAGTGTGTAATATATAATGTAGGAGAACTTATGTCATACATCAAATTAATCACCACAAATTGTTATTCAAAGACACATGGAACCTTATTAGTCACCAATTGTTTCAGGGCATGAATTTGAAGGCAATAGTAAGAAATAGGGTAGGGTAGTGATAGAGGGGAGATACATTGAAGAGAATAAAGTTCTACTCTATCACAAGTGGGTAGATCATTCAAGTTGGGTTGAAAGTAGCTATCGGGACCTCTCAACCATGTAAATACTAAATATTTGTTGAATGAATATATTCACTTAATACGTTAGTGTCCCTGCTTTCGTTTGCAATGTATTACTATCATTCTTATCTACCATGTTCTAATTTTAATGATGTTCATCCTTAAAAGAGAGCTTTTGGTATAAAAATAGAGCTTGGGGTCGTCTGATACCTTGAGAGTGATGCAACACTAGAGAGATAGTCATATAACCTTAGTTGTTTAGTTATTATTTAATAGGAAACTAGGATCCCAACCTTAGATCTAGCAAAATATTAAGAGAGGGGGAAAAATAAGGTAATGATGATTACTTGAAAACTACACTAAGGGTATAAAATAGTGTATATGTGTTTTCATGTCTGTGAGGGTATGCTTGGTTGGTGGAACCCAATTCAAGTTACCTTAATCATATATTAACCCATTGTTTATCAACTTTTCTTTTGCATGGTTAAATGGTTAACTAGATTTTGCTTCTTGTTATACTTGTACACTATTTTGGTGTTATTGAATGTTTAAACCATAACAATATCTTTACCTTTGGATCTAGATCAGACTTAAGGTTCCAACATACTACCAACCTTGTCCCTGTCTACTACAATAGGCCATGTATTGTTGCGGGGGTCTCTTGGAGTCAAGTTATAAGTATAAAGATCTTGTGTATAGTAATTTTGGTCCATGTTCCTAGCCGATAAAGATTTGGGTTTTTTGGAGGAGACAAATCAATTTGGAAGAGGCTATCTACCCAAGGTTTACTTAGATTTGATCATATGTTGTCTTTTCTTAGGGATATTTGCATACTATTATATATATATATATATATATATGCTACAAAGATGATTTATTTCGAATCTAGATGGTCATATGATAGTAAAAAGGGACAAATATTTCATCTTTGAATAAGCTACATTAAAAATGAACATTAAAGGGGTCATTTTTAGGTCAACAAAGTCATTTACGATACATCCATATGATTCAGAGCATCAAACAATCCCAGTCATAGAAGATCTATCAAGTAGACATTTTTATATCATAAGTATAATAATAACATGTATTTTAAAAAAATAGGGGAAACACAAAAAGAACTAGGCTGTGAAACCATTTAAATGGGAAAGATCTCATTTTTCTAAGAAAAAAAAACATATATCAATTGTTGTATTCGGACAAAGTATGCATATCTATGAATTTTGTAAAATTGTTGTATTTCCTAGCATTTTTGGGTGAGAGGAGGCTATTTACCAAAAGGAGGAAAAGTTGAGCTGTTGGATGGCACCTGACTGTGATCCCATCTCTGATCCAATAGTTAGTGACCCACGGTTCCACTCAGGCATGAAGTGGCCTGGTCAATGGCCACCCATTCACCTCCAACTTTGTTTGTGGGATAGGAAAGGAGAGTATCGATCCTAGTAGTTGGTGCATTATCTAATGATCGAGAATGATCTTCTCACTCTCGCTCATAGAGACAACCCAACTTCACCCATGCTTCTTGACCAGAGTAAGGAGATTCGGGGCCTATGGCCCTGATGAAGACTGAGGTTGTTTTCCTTGCACACCATAGGATAGTGCATCTAAGGGTGCTTCATTTGGGGTTGGTGTTGCTAGAGCGCAACAACAATCACTAGAGATGGTTGGTAAAGGGGGATTGGAAAGATTGAATGGGTAGGGTTTTTGGGCATGATCCAGCATAGAAGTAGAGGGGAAGATTGTTAGATAGGCGAACCAAAGAGAATGGATTGTAAAGAAAGATGGTGGGTGGCATGGTGTAATTGTTGGCCTACTAAAAAGCCATGGCGGACCAGATTTTTCTCCATCCTTTCACAACAAGAGGGGTAGAAACCACGATGTCTGTTGGATCAAGAGGGATCCTTGTCCCCCCTCCCCAAATCCAAGGGCCCAGTCATGGTCCATGAAATCAACACCCATGATTGGTCAAGGAAGAAAGGCCCAAATGGCTACATGAGTGAGTGAGGGGAGGTAGGGAGGATATTTATGAGTGGATTGTGCCCTATCATGGGACTAAGTGTTGGTCCAAGACCAAAACGATGTCTATAAGAGTTGAGTTAAGGTTGTGAAGGTATAGACTTCAATTGGGAAAATCTCCCTCCTCAGAGCTCTAATTTAAATGAAATTTGGACCATTGGATGCATAACATCATCCTTTACACAACCAATACAATATGGGGGTAAACTTAGGTTAATATGTGGGTTAAAAATGGATTATAGTGTGTAATATATAATGTAGGCGAACTTATGTCATACATCAAATTAATCACCACAAATTGTTATTCAAAGACACATGGAACCTTATTAGTCACCAATTGTTTCAGGGCATGAATTTGAAGGCAATAGTAAGAAATAGGGTAGGGTAGTGATAGAGGGGAGATACATTGAAGAGAATAAAGTTCCACTCTATCACAAGTGGGTAGACCATTCAAGTTGGGTTGAAAGTAGCTATCGGGACCTCCCAACCATGTAAATACTAAATATTTGTTGAATGAATATATTCACTTAATATGTTAGTGTCCCTGCTTTCATTTGCAATGTATTACTATCATTCTTATCTACCATGTTCTAATTTTAATGATGTTCATCCTCAAAAGAGAGTTTTTTGGTATGAAAATAGAGCTTGGGGTCGTATGATACCTTGAGAGTGATGCAACACTAGAGAGATAGTCATATCACCTTAGTTGTTTGGTTGTTATTTAATAGGAAACCATGATCCCAACCTTAGATCTAGAAAAATATTAAGAGAGGGGGGAAAATAAGGTAATGATGATTACTTTCAAACTACACTAAGGGTATAAAACAGTGTATATGTGTTTTCATGTCTGTGAGGGTATGCTTGGTTGGTGGAACCCAATTCAAGTTACCTTAATCATATATTAACCCATTGTTTATCAACGTTTCTTCTGCATGGTTAAATGGTTTACTAGATTTTGCTTCTTGTTATACTTGTACACTATTTTGGTGTTATTGAATGTTCAAACCATAACAATATCTTTACATTTGGAACTAGATCAGACTTAAGGTCCCAACATACTACCAACCTTGTCCCTGTCTACTACAATAGGCCATGTATTGTTGCGGGGGTCTCTTGGAGTCAAGTTATAAGTACAAAGATCTTGTGTATAGTACTTTTGGTCCACGTTCCTAGCCGATAAAGATTTGGGTTTTTTGGAGGAGACAAATCAATTTGGAAGAGGTTATCTACCCAAGGTTTACTTAGATTTGATCATATGTTGTCTTTTCTTAGGGCTATTTGCATACTATTATATATATATATATATATATATATATATATATATATATATATATATATATATGCTAGCATATTCTTCTAAAGATATATATAACTACAATGATCTCACCGTTACAAGTAGGATTTTTAGGTACCTCACACAAGCATATGTAACACACCCCAATACTTGGTGACATAGAGTTTGATTTTAATCTTGAGATAGAAATTACTCAATATGATCATTGTCAAGATATGCAAATCCCTATCTTTGAGGCACACATATTAGTTCTTAAGGAAGAAGAAATCATGACTGACAACAAGGATGAAATTGTTCACATGAATCCATATATACAGCCATGGCTTTGAATTTTCACCCATGAAAAGGCAAGATTGTACACTTGTAATTGGACAATATAGTCATCAATGTAGAAAATCTTTAGTTGAAGAGTGCACACATCATATTTATTAACAAACAACATCTAGGGGAAAACTAACCTCACAAAAACCCGTACAAGTACATCATGGTGTACAAAACCATTTGTGATACTTTAAAGATAATTGAGTACCTCTAGAGTTGATATGTACCAAGTAGTTTTCCTTTCCCTAAGGGATAAGGATGTCATATTGCTTAACTCATAAACTCTGGAAGGGTTTAGAAGTATAAGATATCTTTGATGCCTTCATCAAAATGTTTTTCCCTATCTCACCGGGAACCAATTTTGTTTGCATGACGATACCAAGATAGAACCTTTAGAAATATTTATAGAGATTCTAAGGATATCAGAAGGATTTCTATCACCCTAGATTCAGTTGAGTTAACCTAATTACCAAATCTACAATGTTCTAAACCTACCTGAATGACAATTGATGAACACAACAACTGGAACTTTTTGTGTCTAGGTCTTGATGATTCTACTAAGATAATTGAGAACGTGACCTCCCATGAATATAGTTGTGACCATGAGAGATGAATGGTTGGTAGTGATTACAAATTAACAACTATATAGGAAGCCAAATATATAATATACTTATAGCAAAGGTCCAACATATTACTACTGATGTCTATACACTAAAAGAGAATAGGATCAAGAAAAAGGGTAATGTTGAAAATCCTATGAGATGAAACATGTATAAGAATGATGCACACCGGATTAAGTATTTTGTGAACTCTCAAGAACCTAAAGAGTACCAAAATGAAGAAGTAATACATGTCTTTTTTGCCAATTATTTGTGCAAATACCGCAATTGTGTTTCTTGTGGCAATATATGTACTTTACATCATGACTCTAAATCCAAAACCTCTAGGTATGGTAGAGGATCAGAGGCATCAGGTTTTTGCAGAACAAGAACTTATAACTAAACATGAATTTATATCACAAAATTATCTTCAACAAGCAAGGTAATGCTTAATAACATATAAACTTAAAATATCAACAATGAGATAATAAGGTTTTGTAAAGAGGAAAACTGAATTGACTAACCAACTAAGTTAGACAATTATCAGATATAGTAATATGAGGATATGATGCACTCCCAGTTGGGAATGATTAGAAATGATATGTTTGTTCTTAAATGACACAATCAAGTGATACAACTTCAGTTGGCTTCTTTCTCGAAGGTTTTTTAAATAACTAGTTACCCACATACTTTCTAACATCAAAAATAGCTCTTTGGGACACAAGTCTACAAAAATAGAAGCCCTTAGATCTAGTAAAATACTTGACCAACCTAATAATAGTGCCACCCAACGTACCCCTATTTTTGTTGTGAAGATGAGTACCTTAGAAGCAACTTGTAATGAATTAGTGCAACCCACTTCAACCTAGGTTGTGACTACCAAAAATAGAATGACCAAAAGATATTCTAAAGATGTTGATGCTTCAAGAGATATAGGAATAGGGGACAAGAGACTTCTCAATTTTAATCCATATATGTGCACCACAACTTTCCTTTTGACTTATCAAGTACATTTTTAGAAAAGGTAACAACAAGGAGGTGGTTAATAGGTCCATCTAGACATACCATAATTAGATTCCATAAAAGAGATGCCCACTTGTGTACAATTCTTTTAAGATCTCAATGATAAGAATCATAAGCCGAGAAACATTTGGATAGTTAAGTTGGATAGGATGTCCAATGCCATTCTCTAAGGAAACCATTCCAACCATATAGAATTCTCTAGGCACATTTTTGAATACCTTACACATAGGAGATTTCATGGAAATATTCAGTTTATCTTATCTTAGCACAAGCATAAACATGATTCCCTTATATTAGACAAAATGTCTAAGGTTGATATATAGTATCAAAATGGGAATGGTTATCCAACTAGTGGACCACACATTTACAAGACCTATTTATGTAGTATGTGTTGATCTGGGTAGGAAGGTTCTTTATACCAATTATTCTGTCATCATTGACACTCAACAAGATATCAACTACCCACTGATTAGTAGAAGACCGCTGATGTCAATAGGAAGAGATCTTATCAATGTTATTGGAGGTATAATAAAAATTTATACGAGAACGTTCAAATTGACAAAAAAGTGTTAAACTCAATGATAGTAACCTCTCAAATAGAATTAATATGTTTCACTAACTAATTTAGTAAACTATGTGAAGGCATACACGAATAGAACAAAATCATAGATCTTGTAAGGAGGGAGTTAATGAACTAATATGAATAGATCTCCAATCCTAAAGTCGAACAACTACTCCCATACCTTGATATTGATGAAAGTGATGAGGAAGATGAAATTATCATAGGGTATTTCATAGAGTCTTCATGATGAGATTATGAAATATCTATCCTTGAAAAGAAGAAATATAGATGAAATGAAACCAAAATGTATTTTTTAATTAAAAATAAATTCCTAAGGGGATGAGACATGAATATCTTTATGATCAAGGAAATAACATTTTCATAATCAACTCCACCCTATATGGGGAACAAATAGATTTACTCCCTTTCAAGGTAAAGATGACAAAGAAAATATCGTGTTATTCCATAGATGTCAACAAAAGGCTAAGGCATTTAGTGTGTATGAAGATGATGCATTTTACTGGGGAAGCCACCCTAAGAACACAAGGGAAGAAGTGCCTGAGTGATAATATACATGAAGTTGTCAACAAGAAACTGATAAAGCTATTGAAAGCTTGAATTATACACACTATCACTGACAACACATGGGTAAAACTTGTGCAAGTTGTACCCAAGAAAGGTGGTATCATGGTAAAGGAAGAGAGTGGTGATGAATTCACAACAAGGATGGTAAGAGGATGGCATATGTTCATTGATAATGGGAAATTGAAAGATCCAACAAAGAAATACCATTCTCACTTCCCTTAGTTTTCATGTCTTGCACCACCTTTTGCATCTTTCTTGGTTTTTTTTACCTTGATGTATACTCAACATTTTACCAAGTTCCCCTCTACCCAAATATCTAGACAAGAAAACATTCACATGCATTCATGTAACATACACCTTTCAACAAACACCCTTTGACATGTTTAATACCCCTACTACATTTCATAGGTGTATGTTAGTAATATTTATTTACTTTATTGTGATATCATGGAGGCTTATGGATAATTTCTTTGTAAATGGGTGTTCATAGGTTAACTTCATAATATAACCTTGGTTCTGATAAAGATGGGAAGAGAATAAATTCATCCTAAATTGGGGAAACTGCCATATGATGGTGCATGAAGGGATAGTTCGGGGATATAATGTCCTTGAGAAGGGGCTTAAACTAATACATCTAAGATTGATGTAATATCTAACCCAACCCATCCTTCACTGTCATTGATGTTCAAATCTTATTAGGCCATGTTGGATACTATCATTGATTTCTTAAAAGTTTCTCTAATACATCTAAGCCTCTTTTAAATCTAGTAGCTAAGGAAACCCCTTTTCATTTTGATGAAAGTTGTTGAATGTGTTAGACCACTTGAAAATGCCCATACTAGTGCCCCAATTAACTGAGATCCAAACTTGGACTAATGTTCAATCGTATATGCAATGCCAGTGTCTATATTGTTATCTTAATACTCGACGAAAAGAAGGATAAGAAACATTAGAAATGTACTATGTCATTAAAACCTTACATGAGGCCCACATAAACTATTTAACCACCAAGAAGGTGATAATGGAAATAATATGTTCTTTTGACAAGTTCATTTCATACTTGAAGGAAGCTAAAGTAACAGTCTATATTGATCATAGTGCAATCAAGTACCTCATGTATGAGAAAGGCACCAAATCAAGACTATTTAGGTGGACCCTTCTAAAAAAAGGAATTTGACCAAAACAAGTCAAAAGGGATCATAAAATGAGGTTACATCAACTTGTCTCAGATTTTATTAATTGAAGATGAATGTGTCCCTATTAATGGATCCTAACCTATTGAGTCAACAATGCTAGCCCATATAACTGACCTAATCATGTTCTGGTATGTAGATATGTAAAAGATTGTGGAATTCAACCAAGTTCCCTTTATCATGGGATGAACCACCCATGTTTTTAAGATGTGATGGATAACCTAGATAAGTGATGCATCCAAAAAGAGGAACCATTCTCATCCTCCATAAATGCCATACCATTATGCAAGTAGGGCATTTGGGAGTTGACCGAACAATGGTGAATGTTTTGCAATCTGGATTTTACTACAGATCATTGTTCAAATACTCACATTCTTATATAATTCATGCACGTAAAAGAATGGGTAATATCTAAAGGAGGAATGGAATGCCACTTGGTGAATGCACTGAAGTGAAACTTTTGATGTTCAGGGAATGGATTACATGGACCATTCTTTTTTTCCTATGGAAATCAATGTATTCTGGTAGTTTCCAACCATGTATCCAAATGGGTGGAGGACATAGACACTCTAATATGCAATTACAAAGTCATTATGATGATGATTAAAAATTTCTTAGGTTTGGAGTCCCCAAAATATTCATAAGTGAATAGGGATTCCACTTTATAGAAATATAGTTTTAAGTCAACTTGAGAAAGTATGGACCTTGTACCACCTATAAACATCAAGTTGTTTTGAGGTTTAAACCTTTGAAATCAAGGAAATTTTGGAAACTATTTGTGAAATTCGGAACTGATTGGGTAGCCAAGATGGACCATGCTTAGTGTGTACAAAACTACATGTAAAACACCAATATGGACTACTTAATACCACAAAAAAAATGGCAAAACATGACATCTACATGTGTAGATGGTATAGAGAGCCTTGTAGGTAATCAATGCTCTCAGCAAGGACTCTAATCTGGATGTCGTGAATAGATACCTTCATGTATAAGAACTTGAAGAACTTATTTGGATATTTATGAGACTTCAAGAATCTACAAAGAAAGAAACAAAATATGTCATTATTCATATTCAATGATGAATGAAATGAATGAACATTTTACGGTTTTGTTGTTCATATTTATGATGAGGCTCTTCCTTGGTAATATAATGTCCAGATGGTCAAGCTTATTCATTATCATAAAGATACATGCCTTAGGTGTTATAGAATCTGAACTAACTCATGTGTCTTTCATTTTATTAGACAAAGGTTGAAAAGTGTTATAAGGATGAAATATTGACGAGAATAAATGACCTACAAAATTTTGACCCACCAAAAGCACGTTTTGTTTTGAAAGGTCCAGTGATGAGTATATTTATACCCATCTTTGCCTGTAGTTTTATTCACATTAAGGGGCTGTTGCGTTTTTATCCCTTAGTTTTAGCCTTAGATTTACTTAAATGCAATTATCTTTCCTTTTCTAGACCTTAATACATTTTATATACTTTTTATGCAAAACAACCAAATATACACTTCAATGCCTACAAGGAAGAACAAGCCCTAAAGATGTTATACCTCAAGGGAGGGAAGGCCCCAGAAGCTATCTAGTGTACACATTCCAATCACCCAGTCAGGTGTTCGGACTTCCAGTCACCCGAATCGAGCCACTATCTACCCGAAGTCTCTCCAACTCTTCAATTTTGACGCACACTCCCCACATCCAGCCTACTCCAGTTCAAGACACATTGGTCTGCTAGAGAACTGGATATGAGGTCCAGATTAAGTAACCCACATGAGTCACCTAGTAAGTAAATTGAGTATGACCCATGCAATTAGATGCCTTCGACCACAAGTATCTAGAATTAGTGTTTCAGTAGTGAGGAATGGATCTATAAAAGTGAACCCTTGTTATCCATTCTAAGGGTCTCTAATCAGTTATTAGAATCCAAACCTACACAACACAAATCCTAGAAGGGAGAAAGGTGGTAGTGGCCATAGTGGAGAGACTGGTCTTCCTACACCAGGCATCATGTGTTCCATTGCTCTTTCTATCTTTCTGTTGTTATCTCTTACAATGAGTGGGTAGATAGTTGTGTTGGGGCATGGGGACTATCCCCAACAACCTATATTTTATTCTAGCCTGTATCTAAACTCAACAATGCTATTTCTAAATATATTATCGTTCTTCTTATCTCCTTGCCTTGCAAATTGATCACTTTCCTTGCATTTATGTTATAATCTTGGATGTGCAAGTTATTTAGTATTTTTAGAACTTTGGGACAACCTTGTTATCCCCATGTGGTGTCAGAAAGGGATAGTGAGATGATTGAGTTACAATCTGCTAATGTGTTGAGATTGGTTGGCCATAGTTAGGGGCTTTGGTTGGACAAAATAGGAACTTGGGTACCAAGTTTGGTCAGTTCCAAGGGAGTTTGATCCATGCAATGATCTGTATCCCATGAGGGAGAAATAGCTAAGCCTCTATTTGGTAAACTATTATTTGGAATCAATCTTTCTAGATTAATTATGTAGGTTTTGGTGAGTGAAACCCCGTGCCCTGGACCTTTTATTATTATTTAATTACTTCTTTAATCATTGTTTCTTTTCATTAACAATTTCAGTTTAAACAATCAAAAAACTTTCTAAGGGATAAATATTACTCCTAATATTTCTTAATATACATATATATATATGTGTGTGTGTGTGTGTATATATATACATACATATAACAACTTAAAAAAGGTTGTCCTTTGGGTTTGATCCTTAAGTATACTACAATAAGACTTCCATTCGTGTGGAATGAGGAATTAGTGTACAACTTTTGGTTAAACCTAAGGGTATTTCCCTTAGGGTTTTTATTGATGCAACGGTTGGAGCGCCATCTAAAATTTGTGTCATTATGGGGACAATGGTAGTTATATATTTTTTGAAGCTTAGGTGTAATTAGGGATTTTCTTTTTTATGTCTGATATTATTAAAGATCCTATAGAACTAGACTCATCGACTAACAAACGATCTATCTTCTTTCAGGTACTCCTAGCACATGCGAAGATCCAAAAGTCTTGACTTTATATTGCTACTAAAATTGAAAGAAATCTCAAAAGAATTCATAAGGAGAAACCCATGGAAGACGCAAAAACTGTATAGGCAACTATTCAAGTACAAATTGAAGTGGCTATCACAGTTCAATGGGAACTTCTCACCACAGAGGCCAAGACACAAGAGGAAGCCAAATTAAAGATGAGGTTAGAAGCTATAGAACGTGTCAAAGAATTGAGGGATTTTTCTATCCCGAAAGGTGTCAACTTGAATCATCCAATATAACCCTCAGGAGAACCACTTCAGATCAAGGCCCAGTGGGTCATTCTTTTGGAAAATTCCATGTTCACAAGAAGGATCGGAGATGACTGTCGTGAACACCTCCTCAACTTGTTTTACCTTTTCTCGATGATGAAGATAGTCGATGCCACAGATGATGCCATGTGATTTCTTCTCTATAAATAATCCTGCACCAACAAAGCTAGAGTGTGGTACATCACCCATCAAGGATATCTTATCACAACATGGGAAGCTCTGGAAATCCAATTTCTAGACAAATGTTATCTGCCCTCAATGACATATTTGATCAGAGGTCAAATCACAAGATTAAACCAGGTGCCCAAAGAATCCTTATATGAATCATTGGAACAATTCAACGAACTCCTTCACAAATGCCCACATCATGACATACCCAAAAATCAAATCATTGAATTTTTCTATTGGGATGCTGATGAAGAGACTAACAAGTTCCTTGACTCCTCTTTTAATGGGAATTTTATGCAGAAGAATTTTAAGAGAACACTTAAGAACGTCAACCTTACTGATGAAAATCAGACTCATTGGGGAAAGTCCGTGGGTAAAGGCATTCTAGAAGTAGCTATGTTCGAAGATCATTCATAACTCAAGTTCATATCTGAATCACTAAAGGCTCTCTCTCTTAAACATGAAAATTTTGAAAAATTCTTTAGTGCATACAAGAGGAAGAACCAGACACCCCAAGTGCAAATAAATGCACCATCTTGTGAGTTCTACCATTCAATAGATCACAACCCAATTCATTGCCAACAATTGTATGCTTTGTTCAATGAATACAAGGTGGAGCAACAATATATAGTCACCCAAACCAAGGATTTTAATTCTATCAATATTATTCTCAGGCAAGAGTACTACAATTCGAATCAGACTCATAATGATCCAAGTTTCCAGTATGGGAATCCAAACGGAACCAGGAATACCTCTCAACAGACCTTACTGCAAGCTACTCAAGCTAGAACACTTATGAACAACATTATCCCACACAATCAAGGAAATTATAGATTTAATTTTCCATGTAGAAATTATCTACAATAGAAGTAATATCAAAATCCAAACCAAACTCTTCCTCTACAGATAGAACCAATGCCAACATAAGATTCAATAAAGATGCTCCAACAAATGATGGTGACATACCAAACTAAACTATCCAATGCCATGACCAATTAAAAAAGCATTAGAGTCACAGATCACTTGATTGGCGGCTAGTCAACAACCACTAGCGGGAACAATCACAGGATAGCCCAAAAACAACCCCAAACATCTGTAATAGTTGAATATAGTGATGAAGAGATCTAGGAATGTGTACTCTACACCCTGACCCCTACTGGTACACCATCACCTCCTTGTCAAGAGGGAAGTAAGAGTCATATGAATTACCACCCTATGGTCATTCCAATAGAAGCCAAAACACCCAGATCCCCTGTGACGATGGCTTAGCCAGATACTAGTGAGAACTCACCCATCATGACACCAGCAATCAACCTGTTGAAAGGGCCACCAACAACACTAGACGCACCCGCGTATAAACCTTGTATACCCTATTTGGGTCATCTCAAGTAGACCAAGTTGGATGACAAGTTCATGAAATTCAAAGACAATATGAAGAAGCTCCATGTGAACATCCCATTCCTCGACGTATTAGTTGAAATGTTGACTTAGTGAAAATATTAGAAGAGCCTTCTTTATAGAAAGTACACGATCGAGGAATGTGGGACTATGAACCTAGAACAGATAACCTCTGATACAATACAGAAGTAGATGCTACAAAATTGAAAAGATCCTTTCTCATTTGGGATAGATTTTTTCCTTAGAGATGACACTTGTCGCAAGGGACTTGCTGACCTAGGCACTAGCATATCAATTATGCCATAAATTTGTGCCCACAACTAGGATTCACCAATCTCTTGGCCACGATGATGATTATTTAACTAGTTGATGCTCTATAATGAAGCCTTTGGGAATAATTGAAAACTTCCCAATAAAGCTTAGACAATACATATATGTGCTATGTGGTTTTTTGGTAATGCATATCAAAGAAGATATTCGCTTTCCATTATTTTGGGGAGACCATTCTTGGACACAACAAGAACTTTAATGGACATTGAAGCGGGAAAGCTCATCCTTCGACCAGGAAAGAAGACTATTGAGTGTAGAATTCTCAAAGATTTAAAGTAAGTTCATAACTCAATCAAAGTCTACAAGGAGGAAGGTAAACTGGGATCCAAACAATTAGATTACCAAAAAATCCCTAAGGTAATAAGGATCATCCTCATATAAGGTAAGTGCCCTATCAAGCCATGGCCCATGACCTAAGGGTCCTTATGGTAAGGGTTTGTGAACCCTACTCACATGCTCCACTTGAGTACTAAGATATCATTGGTTGGGTCCATGATGTTAAACCAAGATGCTTTCTGGGAGGTAACCCAACCCTATTAATTTCTATGTTTCAATTTTTTCATTTAATTTTCTTTGTTTTCTTTTTCCAAATTCTTTTAAGTAGAGGTTATATTCTTGACAACTCAATACGTTCTGATTGATTGATATGTGATGTAGTACAACAAAATCATGATGTGCTTGTGTTGTCTGGCAACTGAGTCATCCACCCACTCAAAAAATTGACAACATAAGGATTTCACACTCTCATGGATGAATGAGCACACAAAAAATAGGTCAAATGGGACAATTAGGACGTGGTATCCCAGCCAGTTGATATTTGAATAGCATTTTCCTTCCAATAAATTCATCTTTATCCTTCATGAGAAGCTTTTTATGGGAACTACAACCTCTATTATTCCAATTCTTACCATTAATATTTGTTGCCACAATATCTTGATGTGACTGAGACTTTTCAAGACCCAAAGTGTGATCTTTATGACCCTAGAGGAAGCATCTAATGTTTGCATGGATAGTAATCACCAACTCTTTGAGTTACCCTAACACTTATCTTTTGGATCTATATAGGGAATGATGGAAATAGAGAAAAAATCACAACCATCTGTACCTCAGTGATATCACCCAGAATTTCCTCTTGCTCCCTTGAGACCACACACTAATGACATAATCATCCAGAAACCACAATGGTGAACTACAACATTCACAACCTGCATCATCTTCACTAGAAGAGATACCATGGAAATCTGATAGGGAACCCCAACTCCACTACTCATAGGAAAACTATGTCCCCTGGGAAGCCTGCTTCATTCACCCAGCACACTATCGTGGCCTCCCACTGCTCAATCCAGATCCAACTATGAACTGGTTGTTTGATCAGCATGATATTGCACTTGAGACAAGGCACTGGAAGGAGGCAAGATGCGGAGAATGGGGTGTGCTCCCATGCACACCCTGGCCTTCACCAAATGAGGATCATGAAAACTGGTGGCCCAGACAATGATTGGGAGAAGGCCTAGCTAAGGGGAGGAGGAACCATACCTAGGGTTTCTCTCATGATTCTTGGACATATGACAAATCCCCTCCATTCCCACCACCCTCCATATCAAATCCCCTCCATCTCTATCTCAATTCTGCCTGAGGATGGGTAGAATTTTGAAGTTGGGAGTCAAGGGTGGGTGGTATGTTGTCTCCACCACTCCCAACTCTAACCTTTCCCTTTCTCATCCTCAACCATCTATTTTCTCTCTTTTGTTTGCATCTTTCTTGCTTTCCTTATTTCTTCTGTTTACTTTAGTATTTACAATTATTCTATTTTGTGTGAGTTGTGTCCTTTATCTATTCGTCCACTTAGTTGTATGAAATATGAGAAATATATAAGTGGAAATATCTCCTTTTTTTAATCTAACCCATGCAATCACAAAATTTAAAGGAACTCACATGTCTTGAATAGATCTGAGCCCCAGGGACACCAATTAGATTTCTTTCCCCTTGGAAATGATGATAAGAAAAAGGAGTCCAAAAGGCCAAGACGCATGCGCCCCCAACATGACTTGAAACAAAATTTGTAACCACTTCTCTAGCTTGTATTAACTGAAATTACTGATATAATATGATGATCTGATTCTAATGCAACAGCCTTTTGTTTCCACTTTTCTTTCATCATTTCATATATGCTTACCTTCAACAAAGAAAATATATCCATTGTATGCCAAAGCCTAAGTTTGGGGTGGCATCCCCTCCTCAAAAAAGAAAAAAATATTTCCCCTTAATTCTCTTCTATAGGCATGGCATAAAGAAATAAAGGCCAATAAGTGCAAAGAAAACATGCGGTCAATTAACTACAACCAATAAAATCTCAAATTGGTTAGAGGAGAGACAAATACAATAACTATATTCCAATAAGGTCTCAAGTTGAATAGAAGAGAGACCATGGAAGCATGTTTTTTCCATGTGTTATTCTCTCCCCTTCTTCCAACTTTTACACCCAGGGGACCTATCAATACTCTCCCCATAAATAGCCAATCATCCCTTACCTGTGATCTCTTCCACTTTGCATAGATAGATCAAGAGTAATGTTGAGATGAAATCAGTTTCTTGTAGGTTTTGAAGTCTAGAAAATGGAGAAATAAGCCCCAATCAGGGAATATCCAAGTGTATCTACGTGACCTCAAAGGACTGGCTGCTTGATCGTATTTGGTGGAAGAGGGCTACAAAGTATGCTCAATTGGGAGGGGAAGTTTGGATCTTAGTATCAATCATTTGTTCCCCTTTTTATTTTTCTTTACTCTGGATGAGAAAAGGTTTAAGTTTGGGGTATTTTGATGAGTATATTTATACCCATCTTTGCATACAATTGTATGCTCCTTTTAGGGCTGTTGTGTTCTTATTCCTTAGTTTTAGCTTTAGATTTACTTAAATTCAATTATCTTCCCTTTCCTAGGCTTCAATGAATTTTATATACTATTTATGCATAAACAACCAGCTATACACTACATTTCCTAGAAGGACAATAAAGCCCTCAAGATGCCATAGCTCAAGGGAAGGAAGGCCCCATAAGCTATCCAATGTCCACCTTCCAATAACCCAATCAGGCGATTGGCACTACTAGTCACCCAACTTCAGCCTCTCTCTACCTAAAATCTCTCTAACTCTTCAATTCTGACACATTCTCTCTACATCCATCCTACCCTAGTTCAGGCCATAGTGGTCCTCTAGAGAACTAGATATGGGGTCTAGATTGAGTAACCCACACAAGATTTTCCTAGTGGACTGACTACGGGTCATGCAATTACTTGCCTTCGACCACAAGTATCTAGCATTAGGGTTTTGGCAGCGAGGAATGCATAAATAAAAGGGAACCCTTGTAATCCATTCTAAGGGTCTCTAATCGGTTATTAGAAGACATATATATAGAGCAAAAACCCTAATGAGGAGCTAGAAGGTGACAACCGCAATGGAGAGTTAGGTCTTCCTACACTAGGCATCATTGCTCCCTCCATCGTTCTTTCTATAAATCTGCTATTGTATCTCTCCATGAGAGAGTATACAGTTGTGTTGGGGCATGGCGACTAGCCCCAATAGACTATATTTTATTCTAGCACGTATGTAAACTTAACAATGCCATTTCTAAATAAAGTATCATTTTTCTTATCTCCTTGTCTTAAAATTTTGATCACTTGCTTTGCATGTATGTTATAATCGTGCATGTGCATGTTGTTTTAATTGTGATTAGAACTTTAGAAAGATCTTGTTATCCCCTTGAGGTATCATCAAAGTATAGTGAGGTGATTGGGTTATTATTTGCTAACGTACCAAGACTGGTCGACCGTAGTTAGGGAGTCTGATCAGATGAACTAGGAACTTCGGTATCGAGTTTGGTCAGTTCCAAGGGACTTTGATCCATGCAATGGTATGTATCCTGTACGGGTGCAATAGATAAGCCTCTATTTAGAAAACTATCATTTAGAGTTGATCTTGCTAGAATAATTACAGACTTTGGAGAATGAAATCCCATGCCCTGGTCCTTTTGTTATCATTTAAATACTTCATTAATCATTGTTTTTTCCACAACAATATAGTTTAATCAATCAAGCAACTTTCCCAGGGACAAATATTACTCTTAGTATTTCTATAAATATACAACTACATAAAAATGTTTTTGTGTGGAGTGAGGACCTAAGGGTATTTCCCTTAGGGTTTTTATTGGTTCTATGTTGGAAGATGTAACGACCCCACCCTCAGTAAGCCCCAATTAAGGGAGACCAAGAGGCTAGAGCCATTATCCCAAAACATGATCAAGTGGTTTTGCAAATAATATAAAATAATTAGTAAATTCTACAACTACTAAGCTTTAAATGAAATAAGAAATTTTCTTTTCTCATACCTTGCAAAATATAGGAATGAAGAGACTTTACCCAGATAAGATCTATCTATCTACAATCCTCCAATTCTTTATTAATCTTTATTCCATCAATGTCACTTTAAAGGAATATCAGTTTTCTTGATAAACCTAAAACACCGACAAAAAAAATGGCAGTCAGTATAATGAATTATACTAGTATTTGGGAGAGCCAAAATCTCACATCTAATTGTGACAACATATTGCTATCAAATTATAATTTAACAAAACAAACTTTACACTTTAAACATAACTACTCAGTCCTACATATCCTTGCCTCTGTGCTATCCCTACAATGAATATGGATACCACCTCTCTCATGCGGTAGATCTCAACTAACCCCCATGATCCTACCTTACAGGTAGATCACTATGTAGGGTTGTGTAGTTGTATGGTCATACCCAATGGTAGACCAACACATCGACTACAGATAACTTGATGATCCTACCCTAAGGGAAGACCATGTACTAGGTCATCCATCTCATCATCATCAAAGCTACAAAGGAGGACTAGGATCTGAGCTAGTCATGTACATATACTTATGGTGATAGTCATAGTCACGTTATAGTTGCATGTAATAAGAGTCAACCAAGTAATTATTTCCAAGAAACCGATAAAATCTCTGAAATCATCATGAAACTACAGCGATTTAACCATAAGCGTAACCACATACCTATTTTGGAGATCTTAAGGAAGCAATAGATATACAAATCCAACTAGATGTCCAATGAAGCAAGCCAATCAATCAAGCAAGCAAACATTGATCTTGAAAACATGTATAATGTCTAATTGTCACAAACATATCCCAAACAACTTCTTATTGACTTGGGACACCTTTCTAAGGTTTCTAAGTCTCATTAGGGCTTCTTAGATCAATTTCTCAAACTATATCCTTTTTAGGTCAACAAACCCTAAAAGCTTTCCTACTCATAAAAACCCTAATTTCTCTAATTATCCCCATTATGGATCTTTTATACTCAAATTGGCTTAGGATCATCATATCTTTTTTTTATTCATGGATTTGCATACTTAAAACCATTAAAAGTCATATTCACCTAAATTAAAGTTTCTAAACCCATTAATGCAAATTCATGTACATGAAACCCTAAATTAAGCCAACTATGCATAAATATTGTCTTTTTAGATCTAATTCTCTCTTTTATTAACAACAAGTTAATATCCACTTTAAACATCCATATAACCCTTCCCAATTCATTAATCATAAAAATTAGAGTTTCATACTAAAGAAAGCATTATAGATAGTATCTTTAGGTACTTTTTGAATTATGAATAGATTCAAGCCTCAAAACTACTTTTATTAAGTTCCTTGCATTTTTCTGATCAATTTTCATATATAATACTTCTCAATATGAGTTACCAATTTCTTGCTATGATTTTTGCAAAATAATGAATATTGGGCCAATTAAAATCTGACACGTCAACATATCTAACCTTACCTTATTTTCCACGCGGACCGAATTCCATGACTAAGGCTTCACCACATCAGCCACACACTCTATGCGAGCAGGGCCTGCTAATCGGTAGATGTACCCTTTTGCCCCTGCTCTCCTTCACACATGTTGGGGGTAAGGGAGGATTTTCTCTCTATTCATCTTCAACCCCCGATCTACCCCCTCCTTGACACAACACCATGGCGTGGTCAACTCAGGAGTTGACTTCTTCCTGCAGGACTCCTCTCTCACCCGCACAAGGCCCCTTCCCTACAGACTTCCCCACCAAACCGAACTGTACCCTCAATTGGGTGAGTGGTGGTCGGTGTTGGTTGGGTAGAGAAGCTCTGCCTGTGGCAGATTCCTCATTGATAGGGATGCAAATATGGGGTAACTAGCAAAATTTCTAGTGCAAGATGACTTACAGCACTCGGTCGAACCCAAAGAAGCCAATCATAGCCTCAAAGGGGTCCATGGACCCATATATATAGGTCTACTTAGGCGGCCGAGAAGCCATAGGTTCCTAGTTTGGGAAAAACACATGTAGGCTATGAAATCTCACGAATTGTGGGGTAGAACAACTCATATCGGTCTCCTTATGTCATTGGACATGTTTCCTAAAACAACCATGCCTTGGTTCACAAGATTTCTACTCAGGAAGGTTATTAACTACTGTTCCATGTTTTCCTTTTCCAATTTGAGGTAGATGACGATCTATGGATTGTCGGATCACCATCCAGCATCTGCTATTGAGTGTGACACTCCCTTGGGCCAGGCCGTAGGTTTCAGATTCAAATTGAAATGTGACCAATTGCATTAATATATTAGTTAACCCTTCACTTTAGGGAAACTTAATAAATTCATAACTCTCTCCTCTTTTATCCAATTGTCCACAAATTTTAAAGGAAAGTCCATAATCATTTAAAATACTTATATGCCAAGTTTGGGACTCAAATACGAAATAATGAGAGACTTTTCTTCATATGGAAGTTATCACTTATTAAGGCATATTTTATGCATTTTTTCTCTCTCCTATTCTTTTATATTCCTTATTTGGATTCATTTTAACAATAGAAACCTTGTGGATTCGAAATCCCATCCATGATGAGTCAATCATACCTCTTTCAGGATATTTCTCATATTTTCATAATTATCTCAATTCCTTTTCCTATTTATGCATTATTTGATTTCCTTCAATTTTCGTTCTCTTTTTATCATGTTGGACTCATTAACATATTATGATCCACGAAATCACATGCACAAAGAAAATATTGCAAAGGGAATCCATTAAATACATATAATTCATACAATTCCCATTATCATACATTTATTGGGGAAATTGCATTTCTAACCATATGAACCCAAAAATTGGGGTTGTAACATCCTTTCCTTCTTATAGGAATTTTTCCCTCAAAATTCCATCAAACATACAAAACAATCACGATAAGACTTTCCCATGTCCATCATTGGCTCCCATGTGGCTTCATCCTCTCCATAGTGCTTCCAAAGAACCTTTATCTTCTTATATTCTTACATCTGAGTTCTTTCACCTTGGCATCTAGAATTCTCACAGGTGACTCAGGATATTTTAGCCTCCCTTGAATCTCAATAGGTTCATGGCAAGGGATTAAGTCTACTTGTTAAGACAATTTACCATAACCCCTATTGCATCCTGACCTCTCTTGGTCCAGGGGAGACTCACCACAACATCCATGGTGATTCACCCCCATTCCCTCTCAGAGACTCCTCGTATTTGTAGCAAGTCATTGGGTTACTGGTGTTCAGTCTTCACCCTCTGACGTGTATGGCGACTGGCCACATGCAACTTTATATCCTTCTTCTAGGTACCACTACAAACCTTAACCATCTTGGTAGTACTATGGTGTATGATATACTTAACATCATGAGCTTCTTACATGACATGATTCCTCAAGGGTGACTTCTCAAAAACCCTAAAACTCTCTAGTAGTGGGTTTCACCACCTTCTTTCCTGACATATGTATCTGAGGTTCTTATATCAATCCTTTCATCTCATCAAGCTTTGGGTTGACTAACTGGGCAACCACCAACTTGACTGATGGGTCTGGTTGTATCTGGGTGTTAGCCACATATGTCTAGTCCTCTAATGGTCATAAGGTCCACCTAGCAACCTCTTTCAGCTCTCTTCATTGGCTAGATGAGACAACTGTACACCTGAGTTGTGTCTCGGTTAAGAGTATCTGTTACCACATAAGTGTGATAACCCAGATTTTAGGGCTATGATAACCAATATAGTATTTTAAGACCATGTATGTCATTTAGATGATTGATCCCAAATTGAGGAAGTTGTTATTTAATTACTAACTCTTTTCACCCCAAATAACTAGATATGCAATTGATGATTAGGACATGAATTGAGTTCGATTGTGATGAATATATTGGTATCTTAATTGATTTGGGTACCTATAAGTCCAAGGGGGGGCCCATTTAACAGTCTCAATGAATTCAAGTGCCAAGTTAATGAAATTTGAGGTGTGTTAGGATGATAAAAAAATATATTTTTTTATTTTTATTTTGGGACTTATTTGATCAAGAGTTGAGGATCAAATGACTTGTAATTAAGGTCTATACAATTATTTATGGGTCTTTTTGAGAGTCAAGTCATATGATGAATAGTTAGAAATTTGGGTTCAAACTTGATAATGTGAGAATTTATGTGATGAAATACCCATGGTTCAAATTTCATGGAATTCCAATTAGAAATTTGAGAGATATTGAAGCTTCAATTTCTTTTGATTCAATGATACAAGTATAATTGGAGAATATGTAAAACGAGGATATGATTTCAGCTAGTTCGGGTTTATTACCCTATCACATGGTCATTTTCTTTGGAGGGCTGCGTGGCACCTTGCTAGCGACTGGTAATGTTACCTGGTCGTCCATTACCTCCAAAAAGGGAGGAACAAAACCAACGGAGGTGTCCTTTAGATCCAATGAAAGGGGGAGTCAAAGGGGATTCTGTTGGAAACACTATGACCTACACATCAATCCAAACTCATCGGCAGTTCATTGACGCATTTAATGAGAGTCTGTATCCCTTCTTCTCCATCGTACCTCATATGCCCAATTCCCTGAAGCTCTACCCTGCTGCACCTGCAGGGAAATCTCCGACCACAGTAGTGAGGCACCCTTCTTCCTATCAACATCCCCTCGACACCAAGGCCAACCCAAAGACATTGATGATGATGCACCCTGTTGTTAAGAGATCATCTCAGACAGGGGTCTCTCCAGCATCCAAAATCGTCTTCCTTTTCTTCTTTCCTACAGCGCTGCTCCATGGAGGCAAGCTGGGGTTGCCGAGGTGATGGAGCCAACGACCTAGCAGGATTGAGACCCTCAACCCTGTCCAAGAACCATAGTGACGGAACTGTTCTAGAACACCGGTGAGGTGGAGATGTAAATCTGCCGGCAAGGTGGGTGTTAGCCGGGAACCAAGCCTATGCACCTGCGGCGCCCTTGCGGACCAGAGAAGGCAGTGAAGGTCGTGATACGCGATGAGGTAGATAGAGAGAGGGAGGCCTTGAGACTGACTGGTCCATCGCAACCAATTTTGGCTCGCGATATGGACTAGAGGACGACGTGTTGCTCGCCGGATGAGGGTCCAGCGGTGGCGATCTGGAAGCGAACCTGCGGAGAAAGGTCGCGATACGAGAAAGAGAGTGCCCGTGCCCTATGGACTCTCCATCCATCCTGAACCGGGACCATATCTGTGTCGAGGAGCTCCCAGCCGCTGCCCATTCCTTGCCGCTTCCTTCCTTGCGGCGGTGCTTCCCTGGAAGGATGGTTCCACACGGAAATCGTGAAAGAGGGGATATGAGATTGTAGGTCAGACCAACAGGTAGATCCCAATCGAGCAGCTCTTGGCACCACCTTTGGGCGGAGGCGGAGGATGCTCGCTGGCCGGAGTTCTTCCAGCGTGATGATGCTCGCATACTCAGGAGACGGAGAATGCGAGAACTGAAGGAGAAGGGTTGATTCTGCGAGAAGAAACCCAGTGAACCTGTAGATCCAGTCCGTTTATCCCCTGAATCGGACCGACTTTGTAAAGATGAAAGGAGAGGGCCAGTTTCCTTGACTTGGCGCTCATCCAGAACCTAGGCGCAAGATCTGACGGCTATGTTAATTTCAAACAAGGTAACTATCTCAGATTATATGCATATCTTAGAAAATTTATTAAAAATTGCACCTTTGACCAATAAATTCCCCAAAAATACCCCCAGACTTGGAAAAATGTCCTCTACATTACTGGACCTTTAGATCAGGCTTTTAAAGCACAACTAATGACGATATTTTATTTAGATGATAATGCTTCTTCTTGAGATTATACTATTGGTATAATTAGCATACCACAGAATTTAAATCTGAGAAAATTATTAATGAATCCTAGTATAATTTGGAAACCAAATATAAACTCAGATTTGACTATTATATCAAAATGATACACCTTTTCTCACTAAAACCCAATTGCATGTTTTAACCTCATATTAATTCTAGAAAATAGACCAGTTATCAGAAAATTATGAAATTTGAACCAGACCATAGTTATGACCTTCAGACCAGTATAAAAATATTAGAGGCAATCTTAGGTCAGTTTAAACCTAGGTTTTGCCTAAACCCTAACTTAGACCTAAAATATCAATGACGTAATGGACCATGTATTAATGATGATTAATTTGTTATTAATCAGGTGATGACCAGAGATGTAGATGATCCAGAATATAAATAGGAATCTCTGAACTCAGGTACGTGGGTTTTTATTAAGTATAAGACTAGTTTTCATGAATGCATAATGATATGATGTACCTTGGATGCTTGTGTTTGCATATAAATTCTTGGATGTGTATTAGTAGTATATGCTCCACAAAACATTACAGAACATAAAAGAATATAGATGGTTTGTAGCTACTGAGTGGATATATGCTCTCTCTCTCTCCCTCAATCATCTCTCTCTCTCTTCCTCTAAATATAAGGTCGGCACTCGGTCCCCATAGCCCAAGGGGCGGGGAAAAATGAAGTGCGACATCTCTCTCTCTCCCCTCTGAATATAAGGTCGACACTCGGTCCCCATAGCCCAAGGGGCGGGGAAAAATGAAGTGTGACACCACTTAGTAGTACAAACGCATCAAAAGGCATCTAAAAATGTGTTTACCTGATTATCGCTTTAAATAATGTTTTCTTTTACTCTTTCTTTCTCAAGATTATTTCAATTATGCAAGCATATTAGTATGTATCTTTCTACCCACGTGCACAACACCTTGTGTGTTGATTCATTGTTTCACGTATGTTTTAGGTTCAGAGCTAGCTTGGGATAAAAGACGGGAAGTGAGCAGTTGTCCAGGTTGTACCTATTGTGTAGATCCTAGTTTAGCATACATGTTCTTAGACTGTAGAACTTTCATTCAATATGTAATTGTAAACCATTGTGTAATAAATTCATGTTGTATAAATTTACATGTTGAATGTTGAGAATGTTATGGTTGTATGTTCATGTATGCGTATTATGCTTCCGCATAGCTTTCTGATATGATTGGATGATGTTTTTGGATTCTGACATCTCATTCCCAATAGGGTTTGGAGAAGTCAAAATCCGGGGACGTCACAGTTGGTATCAGAGCATGAACAATAGCTACACCTAACAATTTCTCACCATGAAACATCAAACCTAAATCTCACCTTTCATTTTAAACCTTAGAGACTTAGTAAGTTGTTCTATAGGAATAAGGTTTGACTTAGCCTCTAAGTTAGAACCTAGATGTTCGAGAACCAGGTTTAGACAAGTGTGAGAAACTCTTTCCATATAGAGCTCATATGTGTTGGGTAGCTACACTAGTCTACATCTCGTTCTCACCATTTCACTAGGTGACATGACACTAGACTATCTTCTGTGTGTTGGACACTCGTTTTGCTGATTTGGTTTTGTTTCCCAATCGGCTCGCACCTCGACAGTTTTCTCTGACGCCTTCTTTCTCGGAGAAAAACTATATAATATTTTATTATATATATGTAAATATAAAAATGTGTCCCTCACACAGGAGAGTAGTGGGTGTTCATGCAACCTAAGTGAAAGGGAGTGACATCAGTCTAGAAGAGAGAGTAGTCTAGATTAGATGTCTAGAGCCTTATCAAGATGTGTGATACATAGAATAGATGATAGAACGATAGTTGAAATAAGCATGTGGAATCTTATCTAAGTTTGATCTCTGATGGTATATGTTTCCTTATAAAGGTTTAATTTGTATACTTGTTGAATATAATTTTGTAGAATTTATGAAAAATCCCGATGATGAAAGTACATTCCCTTTTTCTACTTATGATAAGCTAAGTTATGATAGAGATGAGTGTGCATGAGCCTCAAGCTCTTATACAAGGAGGATGTCTAGTGGTAGGATGAGATATGTGGTGAACTCTAGAGAGAGTAAGACCCACAAAGAGAAGGTCATAGGACCTAGCCTCCAATATATGAGATATGTGCAAAAAAAAAATATCCTACACTAGATTACTCTTGAGTGTTGAGTTGAGTCCTTATGCATGATTCAAATCTATATGTGAGAAATTGGGTAAAATAAAAGGATGGGTAGATGACCCATATGATAAAGTCAATCCTTCGTCTGAGTTAGGTCCTAGATGGAGTGACATATTTTTGTGAATCTCATCATTAGTTGCAAGTGAGGTAATATATGAACTCTAGTTATGAGAGTATGATGCTTTGTGCAAAATATACTCAAAATACATGTTATCCCTTCTTCTTATCTTTCTTAATATATGATGATAGAAACCTCACTTGAGCTATATAGATGATTTATATATGAGGAGTCACTCGTATAAGCTTGACCTATTCTATATTCCCCCTACATCATACATGTAGTACCCAAGATTGAAATCATGATAAGTTTGACTTTAAAATATTCTCTTCTCCTTCATATGAAATATGAAATATATGATGTTGAGATCATGGGATAAACTTAGCCCTTAACATAATACTTGCAAGATATGAAAAGTTGAACTCATGAACTTGATATAAAGATATTTTTGAATCATAGGATATGTGATCAAAAATATAGTTCATAACTTTGATCCTTCTCAATGTATGCTTCTAAGTTGAGCATGAATATCACACCATAGGGTGAAACCCTAATGGTCAGACATGTTACACAAGCTCTTCTTAAGTAGAAAAATTCTAATATCAAGGATGAAGATAAATCTCCTCTAATGCTGAAATCATTGTAAGATGTTAATGATGTTAAATTTTGAACGATCTGAATATCATGGAAAATAAACGGATTCCTCCTGAACATTAAAAGTATGAATAAAACATGTACCCTTAGAGGTGATGTAACCCTAAGATATCATAATGTCATGTTACAGCTAAGACTTTAAGTGATGCTTCCACATATATAAGATGGGGTGGACACACCCAAGAATCTCTAGACCCTAAGCTAACAACTTAGAGTGATAACTATGTGGTCTTAGAACCTAAGCAATGATGATGTATATGAAGCTGAACTCCTATATAACATCTTAAGGATGAGATTAGTTGAATTTTGAGGACGAAATTCCAAATAAGGTGGGGTGAATGTGATAACCCAGATTTTAGGGATATGATAACCAATATAGTATTTTAAGACCATGTATGTCATTTAGATGATTGATCCCAAATTGAGGAAGTTGTTATTTAATTACTAACTCTTTTCACCCCAAATAACTAGATATGCAATTGATGATTAGGACACGAATTGAGTTCGATTGTGATGAATATATTGGTATCTTAATTGATTTGGGTACCTATAAGTCCAAGGGGGGGCCCATTTAACAGTCTCAATGAATTCAAGTGCCAAGTTAATGAAATTTGAGGTATGTTAGGATGATAAAAAAAAATATTTTTTTATTTTTATTTTTGGACTTATTTGATCAAGAGTTGAGGATCAAATGACTTGTAATTAAGGTCTATACAATTATTTATGGGTCTTTTTGAGAGTCAAGTCATATGATGAATAGCTAGAAATTTGGGTTCAAACTTGATAATGTGAGAATTTATGTGATGAAATACCCATGGTTCAAATTTCATGGAATTCCAATTAGAAATTTGAGAGATATTGAAGCTTCAATTTCTTTTGATTCAATGATACAAGTATAATTGGAGAATATGTAAAACGAGGATATGATTTCAGCTAGTTCGGGTTTATTACCCTATCACATGGTCATTTTCTTTGGAGGGCTGCGTGGCACCTTGCTAGCGACTGGTAATGTTACCTGGTCGTCCATTACCTCCAAAAAGGGAGGAACAAAACCAACGGAGGTGTCCTTTAGATCCAATGAAAGGGGGAGTCAAAGGGGATTCTGTTGGAAACACTATGACCTACACATCAATCCAAACTCATCGGCAGTTCATTGACGCAGTTAATGAGAGTCTGTATCCCTTCTTCTCCATCGTACCTCATATGCCCAATTCCCTGAAGCTCTACCCTGCTGCACCTGCAGGGAAATCTCCGACCACAGTAGTGAGGCACCCTTCTTCCTACCAACATCCCCTCAACACCAAGGCCAACCCAAAGACATCGATGATGATGCACCCTGTTGTTAAGAGATCATCTCAGACAAGGGTCTCTCCAGCATCCAAAATCGTCTTCCTTTTCTTCTTTCCTACAGTGCTGCTCCATGGAGGCAAGCTGGGGTTGCCGAGGTGATGGAGCCAACGACCTAGTAGGATTGAGACCCTCAACCCTGTCCAAGAACCATAGTGACGGAACTGTTCTAGAACACCGGTGAGGTGGAGATGTAAATCTGTCGGCAAGGTGGGTGTTAGCCGGGAACCAAGCCTATGCACCTGCGGCGCCCTTGCGGACCAGAGAAGGCAGTGAAGGTCGTGATACGTGATGAGGTAGATAGAGAGAGGGAGTCCTTGAGACTGACTGGTCCATCGCAACCAATTTTGGCTCGCGATATGGACTAGAGGACGACGTGTTGCTCGCCGGATGAGGGTCCAGCGGCGGCGATCTAGAAGCGAACCTGCGGAGAAAGGTCGCGATGCGAGAAAGAGAGTGCCCGTGCCCTCTGGACTCTCCATCCATCCTGAATCGGGACCAAATCTGTGTCGAGGAGCTCCCAGCCGCTGCCCATTCCTTGCCGCTTCCTTCCTTGCGGCGGTGCTTCCCTGGAAGGATGGTTCCACACGGAAATCGTGAAAGAGGGGATATGAGATTGTAGGTCAGACCAACAGGTAGATCCCAATCGAGCAGCTCTTGGCACCACCTTTGGGCGGAGGCGGAGGATGCTCGCTGGACGGAGTTCTTCCAGCGTGATGATGCTCGCATACTCAGGAGACGGAGAACGCGAGAACTGAAGGAGAAGGGTTGATTCTGCGAGAAGAAACCCAGTGAACCTGTAGATCCAGTCCGTTTATCCCCTGAACCGGACCAACTTTGTAAAGATGAAAGGAGAGGGCCAGTTTCCTTGACTTGGCGCTCATCCAGAACCTAGGCGCAAGATCTGACGGCTATGTTAATTTCAAACAAGGTAACTATCTCAGATTATATGCATATCTTAGAAAATTTATTAAAAATTGCACCTTTGACCAATAAATTCCCCAAAAATACCCCCAGACTTGGAAAAATGTCCTCTACATTACTGGACCTTTAGATCAGGCTTTTAAAGCACAACTAATGACGATATTTTATTTAGATGATAATGCTTCTTCTTGAGATTATACTATTGGTATAATTAGCATACCACATAATTCAAATCTGAGAAAATTATTAATGAATCCTAGTATAATTTGGAAACCAAATATAAACTCAGATTTGACTATTATATCAAAATGATACGCCTTTTCTCACTAAAACCCAATTGCATGTTTTAACCTCATATTAATTCTAGAAAATAGACCAGTTATCAGAAAATTATGAAATTTGAACCAGACCATAGTTATGACCTTCATACCAGTATAAAAATATTAGAGGCAATCTTAGGTCAGTTTAAACCTAGGTTTGGCCTAAACCCTAACTTAGACCTAAAATATCAATGACATAATGGACCATGTATTAATGATGATTAATTTGTTATTAATCAGGTGATGACTAGAGATGTAGATGATCCAGAATATAAATAGGAATCTCTGAACTCAGGTACGTGGGTTTTTATTAAGTATAAGACTAGTTTTCATGAATGCATAATGATATGATGTACCTTGGATGCTTGTGTTTGCATATAAATTCTTGGATGTGTATTAGTAGTATATGCTCCGCAAAACATTACAGAACATAAAAGAATATAGATGGTTTGTAGCTTCCTCTAAATATAAGGTCGGCACTCGGTCCCCATAGCCCAAGGGGCGGGGAAAAATGAAGTGCGACATCTCTCTCTCCCCTCTGAATATTAGGTCGACACTCGGTCCCCATAGCCCAAGGGGCGGGGAAAAATGAAGTGTGACACCACTTAGTAGTACAAACGCATCAAAAGGCATCTAAAAATGTGTTTACCTGATTATCGCTTTAAATAATGTTTTCTTTTACTCTTTCTTTCTCAAGATTATTTCAATTATGCAAGCATGTTAGTATGTATCTTTCTACCCACGTGCACAACACCTTGTGTGTTGATTCGTTGTTTCACGTATGTTTTAGGTTCAGAGCTAGCTTGGGATAAAAGACGGGAAGTGAGCAGTTGTCCAGGTTGTACCTATTGTGTAGATCCTAGTTTAGCATACATGTTCTTAGACTGTAGAACTTTCATTCAATATGTAATTGTAAACCATTGTGTAATAAATTCATGTTGTATAAATTTACATGTTGAATGTTGAGAATGTTATGGTTGTATGTTCATGTATGCGTATTATGCTTCCACATCGCTTTCTGATATGATTGGATGATGTTTTCGGATTCTGACATCTCATTCCCAATAGGGTTTGGAGAAGTCAAAATCCGGGGACGTCACAATAAGCTTCCTTACATGCTTGGCGATTGTGAAGACATAAACCTCATATACTCCACTCATCATCCTCATCTCGGGTTTAGGTCTGGCTGAGTCAAGAAAACTTTGGGCTCATCATCTCAGTTATCAAACCCAAACTTATAACTCATAGATGCCAAACTACTATGGATATGTACGTTCTCGTATTCCCTTGTTCTCGTTATGCTCTCAAATCACCTATCAAATTTATTATGCAAAGGGTGTGGTACCTCCTTCAATCCTCAAACATCATAGAAGGGTTTCAACTCATATCACCTTTATCTTTAATATATGGAGTGTATTTTGTCCTATATCTCACACTCATAACGAGAGGAAATAAGCCTTTGGTTGCAATCCAAATATAGAGTTCATCCCATTCTAAGAATAGAGATGGTGCATCACACATTGCCATCACTCTTTCCAATCTAAGTTGAAACATACTTCACATGTCCCCACACCATGAATATCTCAAAATTATTTTCACATCCATGGAAAGGTTGTTCCCTAACACTTTTGGGTCTAAAACATCCCTCTTATGTACAATCCTTAATTATTACCTCAAGGTCTCTAGGGTGCCGATACTTTTGGGGTCATCTGACCCTTATGCATCTAGGGAGTGCCTCTCACATTTACCCCTTAGGACCCATGAACTCATGAAGGTGGCCAACCTCATAATCCATGGGCCTTGGGAAATGGTAGTTGTTACCTCCTGACCCTATGGTCTTGTGCATTCAGGGAATGAACAACTCCTACTCCCATTGGTCTTATCCCTTCCTGACCTTAGTATTGACTTAGGACTCCATCATGATACATATCAAACTTGAATCCTAACCCGTATCTCCATCATCTCTCTGGGCATGAATTGTTAAACTTACATCCTTCCATAGGAATCATGGAAACCTACCTATCTTGGTCTGGCCCCATTCAAGTTACCTCCATGGCAACATATCCTCATGCCCCTTCGAGATGGTCACACATGGGTCTATAGATTATCATACTATGTGTTCCTCACTTAGATCATCAAGCTCCTATGAGAGACCTCTTTAGGTTACCTCAAACCTAAACAAAAGCTGGTAATCACTCCATGGTAACAAAGGTCACAAACATCCTTACTTCCAAGGTTTACATCATCATGCATATGCTTAGCTCCTAACATGATACTTATGCATGTATCTAGCAAAGAGACAACCTACTAAACCATGCTAAGTTCCTTGGCGTGTCATACATATTTATCATTCCTCAAGGTTGGACCAATATCACATATAACCGTGTCACCAAATTGTGTGAGGGGTTCATCAAACATATATCTCAGATGCGGTGGAGTTTCCTTTTACACTAAAACATGAGGGGGGTTCCATACTCAAATACCATGAAATCAAACAACCTCGTGATAATCACATGCACTAGATACTAGTACTCTCCCTCTTTGGTCTAGGAGCCCCAGGTTCACCTCTTATGCATCAGCATTCTAACTGCATGCTCACCTGTTCAACCATGAACCAAACCTATACCAGATAGGGCATATACTCCCTAACACCCTTCCACATGAACAACCCTTAGAGTCCTACACAAGTACAAACAACACGGTGTGAGACCTCACAACTTTTTCTCACACCATACCTCTTTAAGGTCTTATGGAACTCTTCTTCCTACACCTACAAGGTAGGCACTTATAACATCGATTCAAGAAGTCTCTTTCTCTTTTAGGGTTTGGTTCCTCTAAAGGCAGCCAAGGTACGGCAAGACTCCAAGGTTCGTGCATGAGGCAAACACATATATCAACTTAGGGTCGTCTATTCCAGACCATATTAAACCCAACTTCTCATGTTTCCTCATGTCTTGGAATCAAGGTCTCCAACCTTCTTCATCAGGTCTCACTCTCTCTCTAGAGCTAACCCTATAGTTGGTCCTACCACTGGAGGTTCTCTCCCAAAAGATGGGTCAAGCTCTTAAGGTTACATGTCCATTCCTACTTGTGTGGAACATACTATCAAGACCTATATCCAGCCAAGATCATCTAGAGCTCTGCATGCTCATCTCATAACCATCATCCATAACCCATATGGGTTAGGTCTAACAACCGCTTCCAGCCTTACTGCCACTCCCTTCTATGTAGGTACGTGCCTCTTTCTATTCATATATGCCTATTAGGGTTCCTATATGTTCACCATCCACCCTCTCAATTAGGGAACTATCCCTCACCCTAACAGGCACGACCCACCAAAGTCAGGTCACCACAAGGCACTAGAGGTCAAGCAAACACTCATAGTCTATGTGTCTCTTGCATACTCAAATTCTTTACGTAATGCATGTATGCCTAACCCACATACTTGAAGGTGTACAAGACTAAGGTATCCAACTCATCTTGTCATCTTTTACTCTAACAACCACTCAGGGTTTGGGTTAGCATCACCCTCAGAGGACGTGTCCAGTCTCTACCTCTTCCTGGAGGCCTCTTCCTCCACGACTAACTCTCCTCATCCTCCTACAAGAAGGTTTATCCTCAGACCTCTCCTGAGGGCACGACTACACATGCCATGTGGCCTAAGCATGTAACTAAACTCAATGTAAGTTTCTAATTATCAAAACTTATGTCCATGACATCTTTCTTACATGCTTTTTATTATTTGGTGGAGGATTCCTTGATCCTTATCATTTTTAATCCCAAAACTCAGGAGGGTGGTGGAGAGAGAGAACACTAATCTCATAAAGTTATTCAATGAATGGGGTACATAAGGGATGAAGAGAGATGAGAGAATACCTAGAGGTATCTTATTGCGAGTCAAATCCTCTGATTGTAGCCAGGCAGTAACACAGTATCCGGGAGTCCTCATAGACCGACTAGTAGGCAGAGGAAAATCTTTCTAGCCCCCAGATCATGATCCTTTTCTAGACACCTCCATCATTGTAAAATCCTCTAATAACTCCCTTGGGTTCTAAATAGTTTGTAAAATTTAATAATTATTAGAGATTAAATGGAAAACCATCGCTCTGATATCAAATTTAACGACTCCACCCCTCGGTAACCCCCAATTAAGGGAGACTAAGAGGCTAGATCCATTATCCCAAAATAGGATCAAGTGGTTTTGCAACTAATAAAAAATAATTAGTAAATTCTACTACTACTAAGCTTTAAAGGGAATAAAAAAAATCTTTTCTCATACCTCACAAAATATAGGAATTGGGGGACTTTTCCCCGATAAGATCTATCTATCTACAATCCTCTAATTCTTTATTAGGTTTTATTCCATCAATTTCACTTTAAAGGAATATCCATTTTTTTGATAAACCTAAAATGCCGACAAACAAAATGGTTGTCAGTATAATGAATTATACTGGTATGTGGGGGAACCAAAATCTTGCATCTAATTGTGACAACATATTGCAATCAAATTATGATTTAAGAAAACAAACTTTACACTTTAAACATAACTACTCAATCCTTACATATCCTTGCCTCTGTGCTATCCCTACAGTGAATATGGATACTACCTCTCTCATATGGTAGATCTCAACTAACCCCCATGATCCTATCTTACAGGTAGATCACTACGTAGAGTTGTGTAGTTGTATTAATGGTAGACCAACACATCAACTACAAACAACATGATGATCCTACCCCAAGGGTAGACCATGTACTAGATCATATATCTCATCATCATCAAAGCTACATATGAGGACTAGGATATGAGCTAGTCATGTACATATACTTATGGTGATAGTCATAGTCACTTTTTAGTTGCATGAAATAAGAGTTAACCAAGTAATTATTTCCCAGAAACTGATAAAATATCAGAAATCACTATGAAACTAGAGCGATTTAACCATAAGCGTAACCACATACCTATTTTGGAGATCTCAAAGAAGCAATATATATACAAATCCAACTAGATGTCCAATCAAGGAAGCCAATCAATCAAGTAAGCAAACATTGATCCTGAAAACAAGTATAATGTCTAATTGTCACAAAAATATCCCAACCAACTCCTTATTGACTTGGGACACCTTTCCAAGGTTTCTAAGTCTCATTAGGGTTCATTAGGGCTTCTTAGATCAATTTCTTAAACTTTATCCTTTTTAGGTCAACAAACCCTAAAATAGTTTCCTACCCATAAAAACCCTAATTGATCTAATTATCCACATTAAGGATGTTTTATACTCAAATTGTCTTAGGATCATCATATCCATGTTTTATTCATGTATTTGCACAATTAAAACCATTAAAAGTCATATTCACCTAAATTAAGGTTTATAAACCCATTAAAGCATATTCATGTACATGAAATGCTAAATTAAGCCAACTATGCATAAAGATAATATTTTTAGATCGAATTCTCTCTTTTATTAACAACAAGTTAATATCCACTTTAAACATCCATATAACCCTTCCCAATTCATTAATCATCAAAATTAGTTTTTCATGCTCATGAAAGCATTACATATAGTATCTTTAGGTACTTTTCAAATTATTAATAGATTCATGCTTCAAAACTATTTTTATTGGGTTCCTTGCATTTTTTAATCAATTTTCATATATAATACTTCTCAATCCGAGTTACCAATTTCTTGCTATGATTTTTGCAAAACAATGAATATTGGGCCAATTAAAAACTGACATGTCAACATATCAAACCTTACCTTGTTTTCCATGTGGATCGGCTTCCATGAATAAGGCTTCGCCACATCAACCACACACTTTAAGTGAGCAAGGCCTTTGAACTGATAGATGTACCCTTTTTCCCCTACTCTCCTTCACACATATTGGGGTAAGGGAGTCTTTTCTCTCTGTTCATCTTCAACCCCCGATCCTCCCCCTCCTCGACACAGTGCAATGGCCTAGGTAACTCGGGAGTTGACTTCTACCTACAAGCCTCCCTTCTCACCCACACAAGGCCTGTCGCCTACTACCTTTCCCACCGAACCGAACCGTACCCTCAATTGGATGAGTGGTGGTCGGTGTTGGTTGGGTAGAGAAGCTATTCCCACAACATCTTTTTGGTCGATAGGGATGCAAAGATGGGGTAACTAGCAAAATTTCTAGCGCCAGATGATTTGTGGCACTCGGCTGAACCCTATGAAGCCAATCACAACCTCGAAGGGGTCCAGGGACCCATATATATAGGTCTACTTAGGCGGACAAGAAGCCATAGGTTCTTGGTTTGGGAAAAACACCTATAGGCTACAAAATCTCACAAATCTTGGGGTAGACCAACTCATACCTATCTCCTAATGTCATTGGACATGTTTCCTAAAATAGACATGCCTTGGTTTACAAGATTTCCACTCGGAAAGGTTATTAACTACTGTTTCACATTTTCCTTTTCCAATTTGAGGTAGAATATGATCTCTGGATCATCGAATCACCATCTGACGGTTGCTGCTGAGCGTGACACTCTCCTAAACCGGGCCCAAGGTTTTAGATTCGAATTGAAATGTGACCAATTGCATTAATATATTAGTTAACTCTTCAGTTTAGTGAAACTTAACAAATGCATAAATCTCTCCCTTTTATCCAATCGTCTACAAATTTCAAAGGAAAGTCCATAATGATTTAAACTACTTGTGTGTTAAGTTTGGGACTCAAATACGAAAGCATAAGAGACTTTTCTTCATATCCAAGTTATCACTTATTAAGGCATATTTTATGCATATTTTCTTTCTCCTATTCCTTTATATTTATTATTTGGATTCCTTTTACCAATAGAAATTTTGTGGATTTGAAATCTCATCCATAATGAGTCAATCATACCTCTTTCCACATATTTCTCATATTTTCATTATTATCTCAATTCCTTTTCCTATTTATGGATTATTTGATTTCCTTCAATTTTCTTTCTGTTTTTATCATCTTGGACTCATTAACATATTATGATCCATGAAATCACATGCACAAAGGAAATATTGCGAAGGGAATCCATTCAATACATATAATTCATAAAATTCCCATAATCATGCATTTATTGGGGAAATTGCATTTCCTACCATATGAACCCAAAAATTGGGGTTGTAACAGAAGCCTTATCCTAAAGCTAACGACTTAAGATTAGTTCTTCTTGGGTGGCAACACAAGAAGCATTTTCGATTTACTTATATTTTTTTGGGAGTTACTTACCTTCGATTTTGAGTAATTTTTTCCTTATACTATTTTAACGTGTTATACTTTGTATAGAAATGTATGTCATAAGTAGATAATAAAATTCATTTATAAAATTGTTTTGTCTACAATTTAAATTTTATAGGTGCTTGATGCACGTCATTGGGCTTCAAAAAGACAAATAGTAACATTGGGCCTAGTAATATTGATACATGACATTGATCAATACTCCACATTGACCAAGTGATGATATCAAAAATCAGCAAAGTAGTCTTGCATAACTGGATTCCCCATATCGGGGCTTGACCCAAAACTCATCAAGTACTAGAGATGACTCCTAACTTGAACTTGCATCAGCCCCTCCATGAGTAGAACATATATTGGACTCTTCCCACATTGGCGTAAGCATGACACACATGGGCTATCCCTTTAAACCCTCACATGCCTAATCAAGGGAGGAGTGTTGTGCATTAAAACCTATTACAGACCCTAAAACCCCCAAAAACAAGTAGAGCCCGATCATCCTTCTTAAAAAAGCTTCTCCACCCCACTCTTCTCTACTACATTGTCATCCATGATCAAGGAAGCAAAAATAATAATAGAATTTCTGTCATCTCCTCTGATGACATAGATTCCTAAAACCATTACCTCCTCATCAATGGGGTCAAAGTCCTAAATATTTATGAACCTTAGATTTTACCTCGCTTGACAAAGAAGAGATCGTCTAATCTTATTCGAAATCCAAAAATATCCATGCTTTAAAAAAAGATCATTTGTGGTGATGTCATCATATTCTAACTCCAGGGAGAGGTGAAACCACATGCATTGATGTAGTTCCCTTTTCTCTGCAAGGCTCTTCCAGAGTTTCATGAGGTAAGAAAACCTTTCATTGTTCATCAACTTTTCCTCTCCACAACAAATATCTCTTATCCACATTCTCCACTTTTTCCTTTTTCACATCAAGTTTTGAATCCTTGTGGACAAACACCATCAAGCAAACTTGACTCCTAAGCTAGATCACCAAGCATAAATTGTTTCTTCGAGTGACACATAGATCACTAGCCTTAGCAATCAAACAATATTCTCTGATCTTCCTCTAAACGACCATGTTGATCACTACATTCGGCTACAAGAATCAACATGCTACAATCACATTGGGAAAAGACTAGCTGATTCACCATCCAAAGGAGGTTTATTGGGGGCATCATTGAACTATTTTCATTAACTGATATGTTAGATTGATGAATCTACTACCACAAGAAACTCACAATGAATTGACAAATCTAAACCAAACAAGATGCCAAGGATAAAGGATGTCTCACAGTCGGGGCCATTAATCCAAGAAGCAAAAGAAACATGTCCTTGTATAGAGAGCCCACTCAAGAAAATAATAGGGATATGTTCCTTGAATAATGTTTGTCTTGAGATACCTATTGAAGAATTTGGGTTGGTGAGTATACTCGAATATAACTCACCTAAGGAGGGGTTAAAGGCAAATAAATATATTCCAATGATTTCATTCATATACTCCTGTGAAGAAGAACACAAGGAAAGAAAAAATCTATAGGGAAACCTAGAATCTGAACAACATGTGCCTATTGTAGCTCAACAAGCTTCTTTTGCAAAATCACCTTCTATTGTCCTGGTAGAAAATTAATAAGTACATAGAAAATTTAGGCCATGGGATGATGTTTCATAGAAGTGAGCATAATGAGGTTTCAAGGAACTCACTTTTGCAATGAGAAAGTGCTTAATGGGATGGAAATTTTAGCTTGGTTATACAATTTGACGATCCAACCAACATTTTAAAAAGAAAAATTCTCATCAAACTTTGTGCACACATGTTGCAATGGAATGTGTCTCCTCCTTAGTGGAAGTCCATCAACAATAACACGAGGAAGATAAATCATGCATGACATTTAAGATACAAGTATAAATATTTAATAAAGACTAATTATTTTTTGATAAGATGTTCAATAGAATTTTTATGCAAAAATTAAGCCACCACATATGCAACAGATAAAGGAGTTCTACTTGAAGAATAAAAAACATTCAATGATAAAGAATGGTGAATAATAGTAGAGTGACAAACACACCACCTTATGTAGTCTAAGGGCTTAAGTATATAACTTAGGAGTGCATGTTATGTAAAGATTGATTGCCAATAATCTTTTTAAAAGGTTTGACATTGGAAATGTGAATTATGGTGAGTGCACGCTAAAAAAAAGCCAATGAACATTAGGAAACTGGTGAAAAAAATAGAGAATTAATTCTAGTGCAAGAGATTTCCCAAAGGATCTTTTCATGGGATTCTTTAACAAATTCATAGCATGATTTACAAGATATTTGAATATGCTAAAAAGCTACACTCTACCAAAGCTAGAAGCATCACATATCCACCTGAACCCTAGCAAATAAGGATGACAAGCTCGTCTAAAAGTTGAAAAAGTCAAATATCCTTCAACCTCTATCAAAGATGAGAAATTGTGACTATACCCAAATTTATCTTTGTATGAAAAGTGATGTAGGAAAAGTCAAACAAATTCCCGAGTAGGACATAGAATATATGGAATCTTCTCGTATGAAGGAAAGAAAAAATCAACTGAATAGGAGGTAGTATGAGAGTATTTGGCCAACTTTTCTCAAAACTAAATTATGATCAATGGCGAAGGGGAGAAAAGTGTGCCACTATAACACAACCACATTCAACACAACGTCCCCATCAAAGTTGTCAAACTGTTGGTTTAGATGCCATGGTAGGTACACTTCCCCTATTCCAAACTCAAGTTCAATAGGAACTACATCACCATACTCCTCCATCCATAGATGTATGTGTCTCAAAAAGTCCCCTAGAATCATCCAAAACTTCAAAAAAGAATGTGGGAGGGGATACATATGCCAATTTACCTCATGTGGGAGGTTCTTTTTACCATTTCTTATAATATATCATGCATCTTCCTGTATTGCACAATTTGACCTTATACATTCAAGATCTTGCCAGACAAATATAACCATTACCACACCTACCTTAATTATTAAAAGAATTTGTATTGAACAAGAATCATATGTACAACTTCATAGATGAGGTGGAAGCATAGATTGGGAGATCAATATGGAAAAACATCAATGACAACCTGAGATGTTGGTGAGGAAAAAGTAGAAATGAAAGTAAACTCATCATTACCTTCATAATATCTATCTATAGCTCTCACGACCATTATATATGAGAGGAGAGAAGAATGAAATACCAAAAGACAACCACATTGACTCCCAATGGTGACAACATTCACTACTCTTCTAATGACCACTCTTTAATTAGAAAATGGCAGAAAAGGAGGTTGTCATTAACAAAGAAGGTACAACTAAAGAGACACAGATGATTCTAGAGCCAATGGGAAGCAATGAGTAAATAGTGTTAGACCAAAATCTACTTGAGGCCTACAAAAATGAAGCCTATCATGCTATGAGGCCTCAACTATAGAAGTGTTAGTTGAGCCTCAACAACAACCTGATTGTATTCACATGATTGATGTGGATTAAAAGCAGTTGAACTGAAGAATGAAACACCATGGTACTAATGAATCCTATCATGCTATAAGGCCTCAACACCACAAGTGTTAGTCAAGATTCGTCAACAACCTGATGGTATTCACATAATTGAAGCTGACATATAATTTCCGTAGGCATCCGACTCTAACTTGCAACATAAAAGGGATGCACATGATGCATTTATCAAAAATACAACTATTTGACATATATTTTTCAGTAGATGTTTCCAATGACTCTATGCATGGAGTGACATACCATACATAAGAGACTAATCTAAGGTCACACACAATGACTTTTTAGGAGCATTAAGGCCCAATGATGATATTAGTGAAAACTACTTCAACCACTTTTAAAGAGTTTCTTCCATGTCGATAGAAATGACATGTAGTAAATGGAGAAACTATACTTATATCACTTGTAACACCCCTCCTTATGATATTCAACATAACTTAGCAATAGCTTTCAACTTGAAGGGGGATGTCACATTAACATGATCATAGAAAATTAATACATAATTCACCATTGAGATTCATACATTGTTCTTTTGAATAGGTAGCTATAATTGAGTGCTATAACATGTCTAAACATTTCCAAACATGGAAACTATGCATAAAGGTAAATATAATTTGGATCACCTAGTATGGATGACACCCCACCAGTTAGCTCTTATAGGTCTTATAGTCCTTGCTTGCTCCTCTTGAGTCCTTACTTGCTCAAACTCATGGGGGAATCACGTCCCCAACCATGCAAAGGGGAAAAACAACACATCAGTAAATGGTACTAGAACTTTATAATATGAGAAAAGTATATATATTTGACATGTAAGAAAACTTGACATGAATCAATTATAGCATTCTTGAATCATTATTAACATGAAGAATTGCATAGTAAATGTATGCATCCCTCTATATTGCCCCCTTTGGAGCACATGATTGCTAGGAAAGCCCTTGATTGCCAAGAAAACCCTTGATGCTAGGAAAGCACTTAACGACCCCTTGAGGTCCATGATTCAGGAGCATACAAAGACTATTTTAATTCGAATTAACTTGATCATTAGCATGACATTAACATTAACATTATCATGACTTTCGAACTTAGCATGATGGGATTTCCTCCTCTTAAACACTATCTCTTATCATGATGGGATTTCTCCCTCTTGAATATTAGCATGAATTTCATGAGTCATTAATCATAAACCTTAATCATAATGAACATTATAACCATAGGAATATGTAGCAATCATAAATCAATAATATAGCGTGATCATGATTAAAACATTAAGCTTGCAATGATAATGTCTACTTTGTACTTAACATGCAAACAATCATAAGTACTTGTGCTCAGCAACATGGCCCATTTACCTGAAGCAAATTTGAGTCTAAGACAGTCTCTCTTGATCCATAAGTCAGCACTAGGTCAAACTTCCTCTTATCTTGATCATGCTCTAAAGCATGGTCATAAATATCATTAATCAATACCGTGTATTGATGTTAGGTAGAGTTAAGGTGAATTAGGGTTTGGGTGCATTAGGTTAGGCTCATTGAAAAAAAATATTAACTTAGGAAAACTGGATTGAATTAGATCACCTTAATCGCAGAGGTACATTATTAGGTTTCCATAATTCAAATTTGGTTTTCTAATATAACATCAGAGTGGAAAGGCAAATCAGGATTGGAAAACCATAAAATCAGATTCTCTTGAAAAAAACCTTTCCAATGACTATTTATACATATTTTTGTGATTAGTAGATAATTTTTTATGGATTTTATAGTGATGACCAATCAAAATTTAGGAAACTATAGGCATGACATGATTAAATCTCGGTTAAAGACTACGTAAATAAAAGTCTAAATTACTGAAAAACCATAGGCGTGTGTGACACCTAAACCAAACATGTGAGGGAAAAATCGTCATGTAATCATATTTGTAACTTGCGGCCGTTAATCAAAATGCCTATTGAAATACAATTTTGCCCATGTGATATTAATCTCTCTATCACACCGTCATGGGTAGAACTGGGATTTTAGTCCTTGTCTTCTTCTCCTTTCATCCATGGCATGAGGAGTATTTCTGGGCTGAAGGCTATGATCAAAGCTTGAGAAACAAAGTCGTTTGCGCAGAGTTAAGATGATTGTTGAGTGTGCCATGATCGGACAAATCTAATGAATACACTTTAAGGGTTTTAAATACCTTGGAGCATAAGGAGATACACTATAAGACTAGGGAACAAAGGAGGAAATTTGGTTCTCGTTCTTAGCGAAACAATTTTAAACCTCAGAATAGAAGGTCATGTATCCATCGCGGAGACAAAGCCTACCCAATGGAGCCGTTTATGTGGTTGGAAGAGATATGAATAGCCATGGCGGATAGCACTAGTGAGGCATCAATCTATATCTATAGGATGTGATGCTCGAGAATATCTTTGGGAAAACTGATGGTACGGGAACAAAGGATGGGTGTTGTGGATTCTTACAGGGAAGCTAATTGAACTGGAGGGAGCAGAGGTGGATGAGGTGAAGTCAAGGTCGTCAGAGTTGTAGGTTGAGTAGGGAGAGGTGGCTCAGAGCATCGGAGGTGAAATTAATCTAGTAGGAAGGGTTCTTGGGGTTCAATGATGCTATATGGTGCCTTATATAGGTAAGAGGGAAGTCTGAGAACCCTCTGTAACTCAGGGTGTTGCAACCATGGAGAGTTTGATTTGGGCATTTTGCCAAGAGAGCACAAGAGGAGGGGAGTTATGATTTGCTAGAAATAGCAGAGTGAGTAGAATTCGACACAGAAGGAATCTCATAATATGGTGGAGTAATGAGGGGGAACATAGTCAGGGAAGATTGGAAAGTGAAACTGTTCCCAGTCTTGTGAAAATCACGAAGGTAGAGGACAATGTGGTTGATGTTAGATCGTGATCATACAGTGGTGGTGGCATGTGGGAAAAAAAATACAAAAGTAGTTGTGTGATAACAGTATAATTTTGGACTGTATGTTTAGTAACTCACATTAAATGAAATCTTATTCAAATCATAGTAAAACATTATGGAAATTCCTTTAGTTCATTTGGAGGTTCAAACATGTGGGTCAAATGAGTTCAAATTTGGACCATAGGAACTTTAGAAGGTCTAGAATATTCCTATGTAAATAGAATTCGTTTTTGTACACATTATGATCAATAACTCCTATATTGGCCATTATTCTTAATTATAATGTATATAAATGGTGAGATAATTTGTAAAGTTTTTTTTTCCTATTACATTTTTGAGTCAATATTTATGATATACCCTATTTAGAATTCAAGAGTGATATGGTCATTTCTTTAACCTTGTTCTAATGCTTTATGACCATATTGGAGGAGAGAGAAAAGAAAATAGGATTACCATGTGTTATTAAATATTAATAATGCACATTTGAGAGTAAAAATGAAATTGAGTCTTAATTTGAATTTTCTTATCCTATTTTCATATGAGGACAACCATTATTGGTATTTTTCATTAAAACCCCTCAACTATTATTATTTAGAAAAACCTCATTCTATGTTTAAGATTGTCTTTGATAATTGGGATGTGACATCACTCTAATACAATACAAAATTAAATGCTCAAATTATCAGAGAAGTCTTTGACACCATTAAAAAATTACTCACCTTTCTACATTTGTAAAAGCTTGATCTGGTGACAAAAATTTTCACATAATATATAATCATTATATATAAACAAGTCTTTATAAATGCATGTGATACATACAAGTTCATGGAAGCCTATCCATAAGGAATAAAAATTAAAAAATAAGTACTATCTAATCTTCATTTAATATAGGCAATCTCCTACAATTCTCTTATGGTTCTTCCTTTAATCGCCTATCCATATGCATCATAAAGGGATGAACCCATTCATGTCATGGACCAAAGAGGAAAGGGTCAACCAGTTTTAGTACTAAATTATTGCTAAGAAATTACAAAATATGTAACAATATATTATTTCATGAATGTTCCTCTTAGATAAGGACTATTAGTGGACTTAGTTTATCAAATTTAGAATTTCAAGTATACTAATACTTAGTTTATAAGTGGAATACATGATAAAACGTCATTTTTATTTGTTTTGGAATTTCTAGAATTTTGTAGAAATAATAATAATTTTTTTCATTTTCTCTATTCATGACTCATATAACATGTAAATGAATCAATCATTCTGAATAATCATAGATATTTAAATCTTTTCAAGATTGATCACTACATCTCTTAATAAATTTATCTTCATATTTTCTTAGTTTCCCATCATTAGTTCTATTTACTATATTCTCTTAACTTATTTCCCTCATATAAGATATATGACTATATTAGGTTTCACTAACAAAAGATTTATTTCACATTTTTGAAAATATTTTCTAGTTTCTAATAAGACAATTTCCTAAGATACTATCACTTCAACATGATCTCTAATAGATTACACTAATAGGATAATTTATATGAATTAGCTTAACTTAAATCATAAAGAGAATAAGAGGAGGAGGAGTGGGGAACATGGTCGACAGACATGGTAAAATGGACTAAGATCTCTTGTAGTGGATCAAGGGTCCTCATCTAGACATGAGAATTCCTAACCTCAGATGTAGGTACTGGGATCATTTGGTCGTGATGGTAGTTTCCAGCTCCTTTCTAGAAACATCGTAGGAGCTGGCTGGAGGGCATTGATGTTTGGTCATGAGATAGGAGGCCTGGGGAGTGGTGGAGAAGGGGTCAAAAAGGTAAAAGGGAGTGACTGGAAAGTGATGGAATTGACTAGTTGCATTGGTAAGGCATGTACAGGACTAATGACATTGATTTTTCTATATATAAAGGTTGAGGTTGACATGGAAATGAAAGAAGTCTTGTTGCAAATGGAATAATTAGGAAGCTTTGTAGGATTGTAAATAAAGTAAAGGAATTATATGCATGTTTTGGGTATGAGTCAAAGGTTGAATTCAATTTGATTCGATTTGTAGGTAAATGTTTCCATCAATGAGATATTGGGTAGCTTATATAGCATCAAGTAGGTATCAAGTTTACTTCATGGAGTCTCAATGAAGATATCATCTACTAGAAGTCTATCTACATGTTATTCTAGTCTTTTTCAATAATTGGTATATTTTCTCATAAATTAGTATCGAACTATATGCTATGATTGTATCTTATATCATACATACTCAAGCTTGTTCCTTGACCTAAAAGTCTATTATCTTGGGTTACTTGTATGCATATATTTTCCTTGATATTTTCTAGAATTACATCTAGGGTTGTTCTAATGCATGTCTTTACTTGCTTTATGTCATGAAACTATTTATTACCATAAGTCCAGACTCCTAATGGCTATATAGCCAAAGGTAGGTGAACTTGGGCATCCGTCCATAGAGTGGATCACATACTATATGCATGAATAAAACAACAACAAGAACATGATAGCAAACAACATGGAAAAAAAGGAAACTGAACTAGTACCTGACACAAGATCTTAGTCTCATATGTCAACCCATTAGAATTCTATTAGCATGACATTAGATGATTCTAAGAGTAAGCAATAAATTATCATAATAGAACAAAAGCAATGATTATAGCAAGATTCTTAGTGTACCTATTATTTAAAATCATAAAATTGGTATACATAAACACAACTATACCGAGTACGCTATAAAGTACATAAACTCATATTTTTAAGAGAACATATATGCTTGTAAAACATGATATAATGGTTAGAAAGAATCAAACACTAAAGACTTTCTTATTAATAAGAAAATGTGTTTTACATGCATTTCAATTATACTAAACAACATTATATGGCCATTTGACCTACTTTCCCATGGAAGGTTCTGTAAGGATGCCTTGTGCTCTTACCCCGAGAGTGAGGTAGGTGCACAAGGTTTGTATAATGGACAAGTTCAATTATTCAAGGTTTATTCAACGTATATCAAGAAAAAAGAAAATACTAATCATAGGGAACAAGTAGCTCAAACAAATAGATACAGTTAAGTAATTTAAGCATACATACATACACGTAAGTTCAATACCACTACTTTGGCCAATAGGAGGATAAAGTGTACCTTGATCAGACCACAAGATTAACTAGTTAATTTAGAAAATCATAAATAACAACCTTGAATAGATCTTGGAAATTGAGGAACATTGAGATCCTGACATTCAAATGAGAACAATTAAATTAACATCAACAAGATTAGGTCAATGAATCATTATCACAGGGGTATGATATGACATCTAAGTTTAGGAACTCATGTCCTTCAACATTGTTTTCATCATCTCAACAAGTCACACAAGTTCATTATCAAGTTACATCATACATCATGTAATCATCTAGATCTTACGGTGACACATCACAACTAGATTAGGAATATATTATTAGAGTTCCAAGATCTTAAATAGAGAAATCATAAAATTTAAGCAAGCTTAGTCAACATAAGCATCAACATTGGCATAACTAGTCATATTGAATTACAATCATGGAAGATTGTCATCATTAGAGTATAAATGGGGTATACTTTAGTTAGGTATCATTAACATAACCAAATCTATTATTCAAAATCATTACAAAGAATAGATCATCATTAGATCAAGGTACATGCAACATTAGAGATCTAGTTATCAACATGTTCATTAGGTCACAATTCAAGTCAAGATTAGGGAATATAGTCAAGTTAGGGCACCAGGGTGATCCACAAAGAAATTAGGAGTATGAGGCATAAAAATTATTGATTTATGAGTTAACATGATCATTTTAGATATAGAAGACCCACTTGTGAGATAGGGTTGAGATTCAACATTGAAATATCAATACAAGGCATGTTTCAAGATTCAAAGTACATCAACACATCAAAACATGGTACTAGCATAAACAAGTTTGGGTCTTAGTTCCACATACATAAAAAAATTATGTTTGCTTCAATGATAAAGATTTGGGGCACATTCAACCAAGGTTAAGAATTAAAGAGGTGATCTTAATCATAGAGCTCATTATAGGTCATTTAAGAAACATTAGATCACTTAAGGGTGCCACGTTGGATAACATTAAATATTTATACATAAAGGTGTTCAAGATACTAGAATTAGGCTATCATCATGTTTCGACACATAAAAGATTAAGATCATGCATTAAAATAGGAAAAACATCTTAAGAAAACTTCAAAAGTATGAATTTTCAGATATCAGTAGTATAACAAGCATATCTGGGTTCTAGAAGCATTGTAATTGCAAATATCATATTTTTCTAATCAAAATGGTATATTTGATGTCCACATTTGGAGCTAGCTCGACCAAGATATATATTTCAAATATTTATCTAGATTCAGGGGATGAGAGCCCTTGGATCAAGATACAAGGGTCAGAAAGGGGGAATTTTTGGGGTAGAGCTCTTCATGTGGGCTCCTGGAACCCTTTGGGCCTAATCCGCTGGGATCCATGGGGTTAATCCCAATGACTAGAAATCGATCACAGTTGTTGGCATCTCAATTTGCGGTTATTAGTGCCCTAAAGTATCCCAATGTCGCTTGTCACCACCAAGCTCCAAGGACTCCATCCTGCATGAGGATCCTTCCTCATGGAGGGGTGAGGTTGCCAGAGTTTGGGAGGCTTCATGTTTGGTAGAGATCTAGGTCGCGGGGGTTGTCCGTCGAGGAAGATTTATTCCTTGTAATCCCGATGGTAGGTTCATCCTATGCCAATGCATCGTGATGCTACTGCAACACTTCACCAAAGGAGGTGGCCTCCAAGAAGGAAGGAAGAAGAAGACAAGGGAAAGATAGAGCTGGAGGGCGTGAAAAGGATTGAAATTAACAAGAGGTGAAATGAAGAGGGATGAAAAAGGAAGTGATATGGGCTATCAATTGGCGTCAAAGTTCTAGAGGAGTTCAGATGTTAATGACAAAAGGGGGTTGCAAGGATGATGTACCTTGTCTGGCACAAGGTAGAAGATGATTAGGGACCGTTGAATTAGAGTCTAAGGTGGACCAGATTAGATCCAAGGGCCAAGAAAAAGGTGCACCAAAAAGAGGAGAGGTAAAAAAGGTGGATCTATGGCTCTGCAATATCACCCTCCCATTGGTCGAGAAGCATGCCCGTAGATGGCTGACATAGATAAGGGTAGGGGGATGCAACCTTGTTGGGTCACACCCCCCAAATTGACCCATTAAGGCTCAATACAAGAGAAAATCAACATTAAAACAAGGTTAAGTAGCAAATTTTCAAGAAGCCATACATTGGGATAGAATGGTCCAAATGATGTGATTTTTTGTCTATTGGATTCATAATTGAATCATCTACATCATGAAATACATTTCGTAGAAAGGAGAGTTAATTGTATAGGTTCAATTTCTATTTCAATTTGATGATAAATAATAAGTATGGCACTTATTTCAAAACGCAAATTAAAGTGATGCCTAAGTGCAAAGTGATTTTTAATCAAATCCAACTCATCAATTGATCATAAATAGACATAAAGTCATCATATTTAGGGTGAGGAAGGTTATTGGGTTCAATATAGAATCTAATGAGTCAAGACATACATAAATTGAATGAGAGAAAATCTAGGTTATCACATCCTCCCCACCTTAAAAGAAGTTTTGTTCCCAAAATTAACACAATCTTATATATGGAATCGGGAGTTCACATTTCATATCAAAATAATCATAGATTTTCAATAAGGTATCATTATCACTTTCAATATCATTCTCATCCCAAAATTGAGGAATCCAGCATTATGGTAAAATCATAGTCATATTGATCATCAAATTTAGAAAGATCACACGAGTCATAAATTTAGAAAGTTCATCCTATAGATCACAAATTTAGAGAAACCATATCTTAGGTCAAACAAATAGAGATCTTCGAATCAAGAGTAAAGAATGACTTCCATTCCCAACATTTAGGGTTCTGGTTACTTCATTGGACTAGGTGGGGTTATACATCCATGATCAATTTTTCATATATTAGCAATTTGAGACAAACATTGTATTTCAATATTATGGTCTCATGCTCAAAATCAATTGAAGGTCCCACCTTAGTCCACATGAAATCTCACCCTTAAGTCATAAATCAAGTGAATCAACATAATCATCATATCATTTTTTTAGATCTGCAAACATGAAAGTCATTAATCATAATTCAAGGGTGAACTCACAATCCAGATAGGGTGATTATAGGAGTTGAACCAATATCAAGGCCAATATTCATGAGTCAAAATTCCATTAATCAATAGCATGTCAAGAATTTAGACATCAAGGTCAAGGGTACAAACATTTTAAAATTAGGATTTAGGCTTGTATTTTAGACCTTAGAGGCGAATTAGGACTCTACCCCTCCTAAGAATTTATTGAGATATCATATACATTTTCTTAGGGTTCCTCTAACAATATTTAAGTACATTATTTTTTTGTATAATTCTTTAACCAAGATTTTCTCCATCTCTTAGGGGCTCATGGTGACCTTCCCTCTTGGGCTTTGTTTTATTGGTGACCTTACTTCCTAGGATTGGTTTTCATGGTGGCCTTCCCTCCTAGGATTGGTTTGTTTGTGACCTTCCCTCCTGGGCTTGGTTTTCATGGTGGCCTTCTCTCCTGGGCTTGGCCTCTTGGTGACCTTCCTTCCTAGGCTTGGTCTTCATTGTGGCCTTCCCTCCTGGGCCTGGCCTCTTGATGACCTTCCTTCCTGGGCTTGGTCTTCATGGTGGCCTTCCCTCCTGGGCTTGGCCTCATGGTGACCTTCCCTCTTGGGCTTGGTCTTCATTGTGGCCTTCCCTCTTGGGCTTGGCCTCTTTGTGACATTCCCTCCTGGGATTTGTCTTCATGGTGACCTTCCCTCTTGGGCTTGGCCTCTTTGTGACCTTCCCTCAAGGGCTTGGTATTCATGGTGGCATTCCCTCTTTGGCTTGGCCACCTACTGGTTAGTCACTTCCTCATTGAATTTTCCTTGTGTCCAGCAGAGATGGTATAATTGGGTTCAAGGGTACATTAAAGGGTATGCCAATTATTCAACCAATTGGTTAACTCACCCTAATCTAGTACATTAGTCTACATTAATCATGATCCATCAACCATATCCAATTAGGGAGAGTATCAATTGTCAGACCTTACTTCATAGGGCCATGATATCAAAAATCAAGATCATAATATAGAAACTATAATTTGATATTTTACAAGTCAAAGTCATAATCATGTTCCCTTCCTTTCATGATGACGGTAAGGGTATATTTAGAAATCGAGAAGTCAAATGGTGCAATCCAGGAGTTAAAGCTTAATAGGGCAAGAGAGAGATCCAATTCCACCAAATTATTCAAAATATAGATTATCAAGAGGCATAGATACCAATAGGGAAGATGACTCTTGTATCATGGTTCTCATCAATGATTTTGAGAGTCCAAGAGCATAGTCATTCCATGCATGATTTTGGTACATATTCAACTAGGGAAATATTTGCTTAATCATTTTTGTGGTTTGGTCAAAAATAGGGAAACATGGAATTAATCGAATCCAAGCCTCATCATCCATGAGGTATATTGTATTAATCCTCTGTATATCATCATATTAATTTTTTATCAGTTTTCCTAAAACATAGAAAGCATGTGGTCTATATTTGTTAAAGTTGAGTTTACATCATCTGAGGGGTCATACATGGGTAAATAAATTTAAGAGTACTTCCACTGGTGATAATTGAGTTTTCATGTTAAGGTCAAATAATGACATAATTTTCATTTTACTAAAATTTTACCAATTTTGTTCATTTTTTTAGTCTTCCCCATGCAAAAGATACCCATAATCAAGAGATCATGTGATTAATTGTCATGAGAGATATCACATTAGGAGATGAGAAACTAACTATCATCATCTAATGGGTAGCTTAAGATAGTCCTTAAAGAAGAGATGAGATTCTAGAAGACTCTCTAAGGTATGTGGAAGCATAGACGTTTAGTGTGGATAGCCAATTGTGACAAAAACACCAAGCTATATCACACCACGGTCAAAAGATGGGATGCTATTAATACTATCACTGAATTGTTTGATGTTGTAGGTAACTACTTGAATGAGGAAAATGCCATTGCTATTTAAACTTAGAACTTCTTTGAGAATTTATACAACCAACCTTCATCATAATGCCCTATACCAGATTGCGAGCGTATTGGTCAGGTCACTACTGAAGAAAATGAAGCACCTTGAAAAATACTGAACACTCAGGAAATTGAAGACTCCTTGTGGAGTATAGGGACCAACAAAAGCCCAAGTCTTGATGGCTTCAATGGATTCTTCTATAGAGAGAATTGGGACTTGATCAAATCCAATATCACTGATGTTGTGGCATGGTTTCTCAAGGAGGTAACATGGTTCAACAGGTAAACCATGTTTTATTGCACTTATTCTTAAAAAAGATATGGTTTTTTCTCCAGCTGATTTCCGGCCTATATCTTGCTACTCTATGCTTTATAAAATCATCACCAAGACAATCGCCAAGAGTTTGTCTTCTATTCTAGCTAAGGTCATCTCTAAACACCAAGGAGATTTTATCAATGGTAGAAGCATTGAAGACTACTATATACTTGCTGTCGAATTCACACTTAACTTCAACCTCAAGATCAGCTCGTCATCCACTTGTTTTAAACTTGACATAACAAAAGCCTTTGATAGAGTCAAATGGAACTATCTTTGGTCTACTCTGTAGGGTATGGGATTTTGTGATAGGTGGATTTCTATGATTAAGCAATGTGTGGAAACCCCATCCTTTTCTCTTTTGCTGAACAACAGTCTAGTAGGCCTCTTCAGAAACTCAAATGGTCTCTGCCAGGGGGATCCCCTAATTCCCATTACTTTTTGCTATTGCCATGGAAGGTCTTAGTAGAAGAATCAAGAATGCACACATTATGGGAAAACTCAAAATTTACTGTGTTTGATGTACCAAGGTACTGAGTCACCTCTTATTTGCATATGATGTTCTCATTTTCTTAGAAGGAAGAAGCAGAAGTATAAAGTCCTTGAAGGAGTTGCTCCTATAATTCAGGAAAGTATCTGGAATGAAAAACAATCCAAGCAAGACACATATATATCTTTATAAATCTTGTCAGTACAAGGAACAACTGATTAATTCAGTTGGTATCTGAAAAAGTGAATGGCCTACTAGGTACTTGGGTTTCCCTATGGCAGGTGGGAATCTCAGACATAAACACTTTCACAATTGGCTCAATAAACTCAAGGATATGATAAGTAGGTGGCCATGTTCTAAGATATCAATGGCTAGCAGAGTTATTATTATAAATAATTGTAACATGGGCCTAATTATTTATTGGCTCAGACTAGGTGAAATTTCTCATGCAGCTCTGCACAAAATGGAGATACTAATGAATGGATTTCTATGGTGTAATTTAGTTCATCTAGCCAGCTAGTGTAGATTGGATTTTCCCAAGTGTGAAGGTGGTCTCAACTTGAAGAACCTTAAGGAGCTCGCCGACTTCCATATACAAAAAAGAATCAAGAAGCTTATATATAGTGACTCTACCTGGAGTTTATGGATGAGGAGGAGATATGGAGTAAACCTTAATACTAATCACTCGTTGGGTTACTCTACTATGTGGAGAAGGATGGTACAACTTTGGCCAAAATTTACTAATGGAGATGACATTACTATGTGGGAGTCATGTAGACAAAAAGCTAATATAAATTGTGCTTTCCAGAACCTATGGTTCAAGTTGCACCAACCAAGGTGGAGTCTGACTACTTTTAAAGCACTAAAAAATTTACTCCCTACCATGGATCATATTAGCCGATGGAACCCAGAAGCTATAGATACTTGTTGTATTTGCAAATCCAATTCTGAAAGTGTCAACCATCTATTTGGTGACTACCAATACTGGAGGTATCTTTGGGTTCACACACAGCTCAAGAGGAACATAAGATCTTATAATATGCACTCTTGCTTGGCTCAAATTAATAGTAGAGGTATTGCTAACTATACTCATGAATTGTGGACAGTCACTGCCTCTGTCCATTTAATATGGCAAGAACAAAATTGTAGGAAATATGGTGCAATAGAGAGTGATTATCTCGTGTTGTTCAATAAGATTGAAAAGGAAATGAAGTCCCTCTTTAATTTATACATAGATAAATTTGTTAGGATTTTAGCCATTGTATGTAGGAATTGGGATTTTATAACCCAATCCCAATATCTTAGCTTGACTTTTTTCTAGTTCTTGTCAAGTAAACTACAATCCGGTTGTAGCTTGTAACTTGCCCCCTTTTTTTAGGGTTGGAAATATATTTAGCTAAATTTCCAAGAAAAAGGGTATTTAAACATGCATAGAGGATATGTGATTTCTTTGATACCATTTGTCAAGGAACCATTTATTACCCTAAGTCCACACTCCTAATGGCTATAAAACCAAAGGCAAGTGAACTTGGGCGTCCATCCCTAGAATGGATCACATAACATATGTATGAATAAAAACACAAACAAGAATAGTATAACAAACAACATGGTAAAAGGAAACTAAACTAGTACGTGACACAATATCATAGTCCCACATGTCAACCCATTAGAATTCCATTTGCATGACATTAGATGATTCCAAGAGTAAGAGCAGCAAATTATCATAATAGAGTAGATGCAATGAGCATAGCAAAATTCATAGTGCACATCTTACCTATAATCATAAAATGGGTACACATGAGTGGAACTGTGCTGAATATGCTATAAAATGCCTAAACTCACATGTTTAATAGAACATATATGCTTGATAAAACTTGATATAATGGTAATAAAGAATTAATCAACATTAAAAACTATCTTATTAAAAAGAAAACATGTTATACATGCATTTCTAATAAACTAAACATCATTTTATGGCCATTTCACGCACTTCCCAATGGAAGGGTCCATGAGGATGACTTGTTCCCTTACCCCGAGAGATCAACCAGGTGTACAAGATTTGTATAATGGACAAGTTCAATTGTATTAAAGGTTTATTCAACATATTTCAAGAAAAATGAAAATACTTGTCATAGTTAACAAGTAGCTCAAACAAGTATATACAACCAAGAAATTTAAGCATACATACATACAATAAAATTCAATAACACTAGTCTAGCCAATAGGAGGATAGAGTCTACCTTGATTAGATTAACTAATTGATTTAGAAAACCATAAGTAGTAAGCTTGACTAGATCTTGGCAATTGAGTCAACATATAGATCCTGACATTAAAATGAGTACAATTGGATTAACATCAGCAAGATTAGGTCCATTAATCATTATCATGGGGGTTGGATATGTCACCTAAGTCTAGTTACTCATGTCCTTCAACATTGTTTTCAACATCTCAACTAGTTGTGCAAGTTCATTATCAAGAAAAATCATACATCATGTATTCGTCTAGATCTTAGGGTGGCACATCACAACTAGGTCAGGAATATATTACTAGAGTTCCAAGATCCTAAATAGATAAATCATAATATTTGAGAAAGCTTAGTCAACATAAGCATCAACATTGGCATAACTAGTAATTTTGAGCTATAATCGTGCAATATTGCTACCATTAGAGTACAGATGGGATCTACTCGAGTTAGGTGTCAAAATATAACCAAATATCTTATTCAAGATCATTATATAGAATATATCATCATTAGATCAAGGTACATGCAATATTAGAGATCTAGTTATCAACATGTGCATTAGGTCACAATTCAAGACAAGATTAGGGAATATAGACAAATTAGGGCACAAGGGTGATCCACAAAGCAATTAGGAGTACAAGGCATGATAAATTACTAATTTAGGAGTTCACATGATTATTCTAGACATATAAGACACACATGTGAGCTAGATTTGAGATTCAACATCAAAGTATCCATAAAAGGCACGTTTCAAGATTCAAAGCACATCACCAAGTCAAAACATGGTACTAGCATGAACAAGTTCGGGTCATAGTTTCGCATACATCAAAAATTACTGAATTGCATCAAAGATAAAGATTTGGGTGCACATTCAATCAAGGTTAAGAATTAAAGAGGTGATATTAAACATAGAGCTCATTTTAGGTCATCTAATAAATAAAGATTACTTCAGGGTGCAAGGATGGATAAACTTCAGATATTTGTATATAAAGATGTTTAAGATACTGGAATTAGGCTATCATCACGTTTAGGCACATAAAATATTAAGATCATTCATTCAAATAAGATAAACATCTTAAGAAGACTTCAAACATATATTTTTAGGATATTAGTAGAATAACAAGTAGATCTAGGTTTTAGAAGCATTTTAGTGCAATGACCATATTTTTCTGATCAAAATGGTATATTTGATGTCTACATTTTGAGCTAGCATGACCAAAATATAATTTTTTGAATATTTACCTAGATTCATGGGATGGGAGCCCTTGGATCAAGATCAAAGTGTATGAAATGGGGTTTTTTTGGGGGTGGAGGTCTTCGTTTGGGCTCGAAGAGCCCTTTAGGCCTTGTCCTCTATGATCTGGCCCACAAGGGTTAACCCCAAGGGCTAGCGACTAACTACCGTTGCTGGACTCTGAACACACGGTTATCAATGGCCCAAATTTTCCCATTGTCGCTTGTCACCACCAAGATCCAGGGACTCCATCTCGCACAAGGATCCTTCCTTGCAGTGGTGTGAGGTCTCCAGAGTCCAAGCGTCTTCATGTTTGAGAGGGAGCTAGGTTGTGGGGGCTAGCCATCGAGGGTGATTGACTCCTCCTCGAAAGTTCAGTGGTGGATTAATCCCATGCCAAGGCACCATGATGGTGTTGCAGCACCTCACCGGAGGAGGTGTCCGCCAAGAAGGAAGGAAGAAGAAGAGAAGGGAAAGACGAAGCTCGAGGGCGTGAAATGAATTGAAATGAAGAGGGATGAGAAATAGAGTGATATGGTTATCAATTGGCATCAAAGAGACTAGAGGATCTCAGATTGGTCATGACAAAAGGCGGTTGCAAGGCTATTGTACCTTGTCTGACATGAGGTAGAAGATGAGTAGGGACTATTTGATTAGAGTCTAGGGTGGGCTAGATTAGATCCAAGGGCAAAGAAGGCTACACCAAAAAGAGAAGAAGAGAAAAAAGTGGACTCATGGTTCACCAATTGTGTGCTCCCTTTGGTTTGGAAGGATTCATGTGGATGGCTGACATGGCTAAGGACATCGTGTGCCCACCTTGAACACCCCCCCCGATCAGCCCATTAAAGCTACAAATAAGAGAAAATCAACATTTAAACAAGGTTAAGTATCAAATTTTCAAAAGGCTATATCTCGGGCTAAAATGGTCCAATTGATGTGATTTTTTGTTTCATTAGATTCACAATTGAATCGTCTACATCATGAAATACATTTGATAGAAAGGAGAGTTCATTATATGGGTTTAATTTTGATTGCAAATTGATGATACACAATAAGCATGACACTTAGTTCAAAACTCAAATTGGAGTCATACATAAGTGCAAAGTGATATATAATCAAATCCAACTCATAAATTGAGCATAAAGTGGCTCAAAGTCATTAAATTGTGGGTGAGTAAGGTTATTGGGTTCAATAGAGCATCTAATGAGTCAAGATGTACATAAATTGAATGAAAGAAAATCTAGGTTATCACACTTTACATACATTTCTTGGACAAGCCCTTAGTTTTTGCTCTTCTAAACTCCCTTTTCTAATAAGTTGTGTTTTATCTATTCAACCCCCTCACTTTTTGAAATGAAAAAGGGGGAGAAGACATGTCTTATGTGAAGGGGAGAACACAAATATGTACAACATATATGAGTAGAAGACATAGTTACTATAAATGTTATGAAAGCTAACCATGCAAGAGAAATAACATCCATTGAGGGGGAGTATGTGAACTCCATTAGCATTAATTTAGGGAGATTGTATGAACTCAATTATATTGAAACCCTTAGGTTTCTCCAAAAGTTTGATTTTACTTAAATGCTTTCAATACATTTATGGGATGGTTTGTCATCTTTAAAAAGGAGGAGAATGTTGACTCGTGGTCTAAATTGACTAAACCCTTGTTTTGATGATGACGAACTATTCAACTTTTGTGTGTCTAATGCTTCTATTTGAGTGATCTCAGATTAGACAAGACACACTCCAAATGTTTGAACCTGCAAATCCTAAAGTGGAAAAATCAAGTCATACATCATAAAGATCAAGATTGAAGAATAGATAGTTTTCTCCATAGGTCTTTTATGTAAATCACTTATAATGATTCTATGAGTAGTAATTAAGCTTAAGGACAATTTAGAGCACTTACATTGAATATATAAAAAAATTGGACATTTGGCAAAAGGGATTACATCTTATCTTGTCACTGAGTTTGTCCTAGTGACAACTCTTCTGACAACTCTGGCTCTTGTCAATGCCCAAGGTTGGCCCGACTTTGTCTTGGTGGCAACTCGACCGACACCCTGCACTTTGACTTGTCTTATCGTGTTATTGGTCAAGTTATCCAAAAGATAACTTAGTTACAACATGATATGTTAAAATGCAAAAAAGTGTTTCTAGCCATTGGAGCCTTGCAAAACAAAAAAATATATCTGTTGGAACACCCAAAATGACTCAAATTCATTCCCAAGTGTCTTTGCTGGCTAATTGGAAACCTCAACTATAAATAGGTGCCCTTGGGATTCATCCCATGGTTAGCAAGCACTATGAAGGTCCCTATGCTATAGTTGAGAGAGATGTTTCCTCCAAGATCATCCATACAATATCATGAGATTAATAACTTTCTACAACCATTAGAGTGGGTAGGAGATCTGTAAGTGAGATATTCCTACATGTATATATTATGAGGCTCTCACTTCCTCCACCTCCTAATATCTATTTCTACCATGAATATGAAGTTTCTCTCTCTTGTATAAGAGTGGTGAAGAATAAGAAGAAGAAAGGAAGGAGTCCCTTAGTGAAATATTCGCATTGGTGAAGGTGAAGTCAAAGGCAGAAGATCCAAGACAATAGTGGGTAAATCCTTGAAGGCGGAAGACTTGTTGTAAGAGTGTGTAAGTTCTTGAAGAAGGACGAAGACTCATTGTAAGAGTAGGTAAATCCTTGATAAGATAGAAGACTCTTGGTCATGGATAGGTAGGTCATTTGTAAGGTTGTTGGCTTCCTTGTCCTTGAAGGGAAGGCCAGATACCCTTGATCTTGAAAAAGGAGGTCTTATATGCTATAAATTTCATAATCAACTATAAGGATTGAGACATTGTTGAAAATTCTAGAGAATGACCTTTATAGGTAGTGGATGTACATCATCGAGTTTTGAGATTGGAACCACTATATATAACTTGTTATTTTCTTCTTGTTCAATCACTCTCTCCATTTCTATGCATCTTTAGTTGCACTCAAAGTTCATACTTGTAATATTATCTTAGAAATATCTTGAAGGTATAATGAATTTTGTTTAAGTGGTTTTAGCTCTATTCACCCCACTCTAGAGCCCATTGTAAATCCATCAAGTTTGACGTAATTAACATTGAGGAAAGAGTGAGACATCAACACACAAAACCACTAAAAGTCTGATAGATAGAGGCATCATGAGAGATTTAGATTGCCAATGATTGCACGATCACAAGAAAATAAAATCCACATTCAACATAAACCACTTTATTCATCTTTTTATTAATCATTGTTTCTTTTCCTTTTCTTTATATTAGCATATTTATATGTGATGAGTAGTCTAATACTAGGATGTAAGGAGTATCCCTGCAAGCCAATGATTCTTTTTTGTTTTGCATATGATTTGTGGTATGAACTACTGATATTTGAGTGATTGAAATCATCAATTGGCATAATATTTGTTTGAACACTATTTTGTATGGCCCATTATTCTAGATAATGTGATGAATGTAGGATAATTGTTGAATTCATGATTATGAGTTTGATACTTCAATAAACATTGAGGTACAAAAGAGGTGAACATGTTGTTGAGAATTGTGGAGTCTGGTGTAGAAGAAACAACAAAATGTTATCCTCCAATCCCATGAGCAGATCTCATCAACAACAATATATTAGCAAGTAAGGAATGTATAGTATACCTTGTTGTAGAGTAGAAATGAATGTGAGGCATACTTTGTTGCAGAGTAGATCCAACGAAGACTCTCATAAGGAATATGTGATGAATGGAAGATGTAGACGACCTCCTTCCTACACAGTCACAAAAGTTTCTACAATCCTATATCATCCACGTAGATGATGGAAACTCCATGTTGCACTGCAAAATACAATGAGGAGGGGATCACTCTTTTTGGTTGTAGCATGCTAGGTTTGCACTATACTTGTCACATCATGAAGAGGATTACCTCCATTAGGGCTCAACCATGCCCAAAAAGCATTAAGATCAATCTCATAATAACCTGCAAGAATATGATTATCTTTCCACACCTTAAAATAAGGTTCAAATGCCCATCACCATACTTGTGATATATATAGGTTTAGTAGCATACCATTGCATTTATAATCCTATGATGTTCATATGACAACATATTAGGGTTACAATAACATCAAGAAAGTATTTTATCAGCATACTGATCACAAAAGGGATCTAAGTATGATTAACCATCATCACATGTTTGTATTAGGGTTAGGTGTAACAAGATAAGCAAGATAATTGTTACTCATCGACTCATTATGGTGACTATTATTTTACATTCATACAATGGAAAATGTAAGACTGCAATGTTATGGGCATATAACCATTGATTCTTCATCATTAAAACCAAACCATCAAACCATGGGATTCATGCAAAACTATTGTATGTTAGATAAGAAATTCCATAGGATGAAAAAAAATCAAAGCCTTGAACCATATGTCTAGTAAACACATCGAATTTTGACAAAAAAGAACCATCACTCATGACCTAGTCAAGCCATCGCTTGTTGACTCAAAGGACATCATCATTTGCTGACCTCAAAGAAACCATAAGTTGTGGACATAGGATCCACCATCGGTTGTGGCACATAGAACAACCATCCATTATGGTGTCTAGTGCCACCATTGGTTGTGGTGTTTAGGGTCACCAGCAATTGTGGCATCCAAAGCCACCATTGGATCTTGAAGTCAGAAGGACCATTGGCTAACACCACCAACCTAAAAATCAGGACAACCATCAAAAGATGACCATTGGTCAGAGAATCCATCAAGTTTTGGAGTCATAAAAGCCATTGGTTGTGCGCTCAGAAGAGCATCAAGTCTGGACCCAGAATGACCATCGAGTTTGGTCAACATGTGGTGAAACAAGCTTTGAAAACCATCAAATTAGTAGGGAAAGAAGACCATCGAGTTCAACAGTTCAAGGGGCACTATTACCATCATTTCATGAGCAGAACAGAGTCCAAAATAGAAAACAAGTCATGACCATTGGTTGACATAAGAAAGTCAAGTAAAACACACCAAGAACAAAGCCATCGGTTCTAGCAAGGAGGCACACCATCAGGTCATGCACAAGGTAGAAAATATCCCCAAAACCCTAAAAAAAACCCATTGATTAAGAGAGCAAAAGCCATTGTTTTTACATGCAAGAAAGGTCTAAAGCTTCCTCCACAAAAGGAAGGTCATGCACAAGGTTTAAGGTACACCCAAGAAGATAAACCATTCAACAACTAGCACCTAAGCTCAAACCCTAGTCAAAGATAGTAGATTTCTACTTAGAACTTCATTTTAGAACAAGATATAACACATGTAAGCAAGGAGTAAGCAATAAACGTGGAGAAAGTTATATAAATTTCCTCTAGGATAAATATGAAGCTTCAAACATCAAGGTAGCTTGAGAGAAAGGGGTAGAAACCCTAGCTTGAGAACTCCATGATGGAAGCAAACCCTAGGTCAAGGAAATAAGAAAGAATTGTTTTTAAAGATCTAGAACAAGCTCCACCATGGAACATATAAGAACAACCGAGAAGAAGAAAGGAGAAAGTAAGAAAACAAAGAAAATGAAGTAAAGGTGCAATATCTCACATACCTAGGCCAAGAAACCAAGAAAGAAAGCACCAAACGACCTCTACTGGGGTAGATCTGAACCCTAGGTGCACATGCAAGGAGATTGACCACCTTTTTCTACCTTGGGTACCTTCTTTTCCACCTAGACAAGGAGGGACGAGCTTTAGACAACAAGGAAGCAGAAAGGAAGTCCAAAGGTTTCATTTGCATGGAAGGGGGAAGGTTTGTAAAGCTATGGGTGAGAGAGAAGAGAGGGTTAAGGTGTCATCGCTTGCCATGTGTCCATAGACTAGGAACATCACGTCCATGATAACACCTGATCCATCAGTTGTGGGAGTCAACGAGACCATTGGATCATGACTTCCCAAAGTGTCCATCCAGTTCCAACATATGGTGACCACCGGTTGTTGAAATCCTAGGTCACAAGGGTGGAAACCATCATTTGTGCATCTTCTCAAGGTAGGCCATCAATCCAAGGAGCACAAGATAAGAAACCATTGACCCTCACACACTAAAAGACCACCATAGGTTTTCCATAACAAAGAAGGACCATCAGATCTCACCCATATAGGAGCACGATCAATTTTTGGCCTCCAAGGTAGCTCATCCATGAGAGAAAACCCAAACTATAATGAACTCACTTTTCAAAAACCCCCAATTAAGGAAGACCAAAAAGATGAGAACCATTACCTACAATTTTTTCAAAACATCCATATTATTCAAATAATAGATAATAGGCAATTTCATTAATTCACAAACTTTATTTACAAGTTGCTTAGATGAACTTTTTACCCACAGAACTATACATTTGAGAAGAAATAACTAGCTAATCCTCCTTTTAAATCTTTACTTACTTCATGTAATTTCCATCTTTATTTTATGTCCTTTATCATGTATATCAATTTATATCTAAATTGACATGAAACAAATACGTGATCAATATGTTTCCATACCAGTATATGGGGTGCATCCAAAAGTGTGCAAGTAAATAACAACATATATTCCAAAAATTATTTGCAAATATAAACTAGTATCTTCGTCATATGATCTTTCTTTAAGTGATACTCATAGTGACATAATGATTGAATAGAATGTAAGGGAAAATCCAACATTTTAGTTGTTCAATCCTCAAGAAACATTTAGATTACACCAGCAAACTAATGTGGATAGTCATAGGAGTAACCATGAACCTTGACGGTGATCCATGTAGATTATCATGTATATATATTTCAAGAATATTATCATATTAAGAAAGAAAATAAAGAAAGATATTTTAATCTGCATGTATGTAAAACCTAATGTGTCACCATCACATTAATTAGATCAAAACCTACTCGGTCCTAATGTACAATTTAGGCTTCCTTGACATCAAGTATCATTAGGATCTCGTTTGATACACCAATTCTTGTGTTCATTAATTTAACGAATTAAGGATCCTAATTCTATTTTTTTATACTCCAATTATTGTGTTCATTAATTTAATGAATTAAGGATCCTAATTCTATTTTTTTATATCCAATTCTTGTGTTCATTAATTTCACGACTTCAGGATATTAATTCACATTATGTGTAGCCATGATAATCAAATATACCATTTTATTGCATCAAAAATTCTTATATCAGATAAACTTCATTAATAACAACGCAACTTAGGATCTTTAACCCAAATTACTCATAGGCATGTATATTCTCATTAGAAACCCAAATTCTATGTCATTATATTTTAGGCTTGTGAAATCATCATTAAGTTCAATAATGTAAGTTTACATCTCAAAGAAACATATTTTACATGATTAACAACCTATTCATCAAAACTAGGGTTTATATGATTTAAACACCATTTTAACACATGATATTGATTATCCACTTTAGAACCCTAATTTTTGCAACTTATGAATATTTAATCCAAAATAGGTCCAAAATGCTCTCTTTATCCAAAAAGGTTGGCTTTATCTATTAATATCGTTTAAACAAAAGATGACCATTCAAAACATGATACTAGGGTTTCTATGCATATTTTACATTAAATATTATATCATAATGAACTTTTGAACAAGGAAGCATAATTAGATGTCATTGATATTTTACTTTCATTCCTCTAGTTCTTATGATAAATTTTCATATATAACTCGTCTAAATCTGAGTTACCAATTATTAGTTATGATTTTTTCAACACTATTATAGATTAGCCAATCAATAGAGGCCACACAAACAACCCATTCATCACCCTTGTTGGCCGTGAAGTTGGGTTGGTCCCGTAGGATCATGCCACAATGGCGAGTCATGCCTGCATAGCCCACACAAGAAAAGGGATAGAAGGACCTTTATGTCCTTACCTTGTTGTATTATCCTTGGGGATAGATGTGTCCATTCCGCACCCCTCATCTCCTTCTTTGTTTCACATCCTCCCGCTGGCGATGCACCATGGTATGGTCAACCTGGGATTTGACTCCTGACACGATTTTACCGTGCGTCAAATGCAAGTGTACGCGTCAATGTAGTAAAGGCCTTTTTGAGGCCCGAGTCGAACTCAGGGACATTGAATTTATCGGAGACTACTACTAACTACTCGCAATCAGCTAGACCGGTTAACAAGTTGAAAGTTGTTGTAAAATTATGAAACAAAATAAAACAAAACAATCGATTAAATGTTTAGTTTAATCAACTCAAGTCGAGATCTTTAGGATTGCAGTTTCACCGAGGGTTATCATTTTATGAATTTCTATATAGTTACTCATATTCATCTCTCTATCCGGGTAGTGGCCTGTAATCAGAATTTCCCACTGTTGTGGTACAATTCACTACTTAGGTTTAGGTCAGTTCCACCGTCGTAGTAACCTATACCCTAAACTAAGTGCATTAGAAACGACCTTTGGGTTTCCACCATTAACCTTACATCACCTTGTTCAAGGGATTTGTCAATTAACATGAATTCCGTCTCTTTTCAACCGTTAATTCTTCTTTCAAAGTAATTAAGGGCATTAGATTAATATTATGGTGATCAAGCATAACAATATAATTGAGAAAATGAAATCATACCACGGATTTAAGAGATAAAAGAAGAATTACTATGATAAAATTGTCATACAATGATTCCCGGGCTACTCCCGGTCCTAAAGATAGAGGGGATTAGCCCCGCATGTTCATCTCAGAGCAAAACATGGTAGAGAAAAGGGGAAACATGGAGGAAAACGTGAATAAGTAAAGAAACCCTTGAACGGAGAAGATCCACACGCTCCTTGGCGTAAAATGCACGATCTCCGGCCTTTCGGCGGTGGAAAACGTCTTCTTCGGCGTCCGGAACGGCTGGGGTGTGCTTCTGGGCTCCGTTCTTCTCTCCACACCTTCTCGGGATGTGCGCAGTGGCTAATGACGTGATAGATTACTCTTGGCCGCCATCATTAGGTATAATCACCGAGTTAGGTCGCCAAATTATCACATCCGTCAGATTTAGATCAATCTGAAGCAAACTTGTATCTGACGGTGTCGATACCATCGACACGAGTCGATAGTATCGACCTTGCGTGGTATCGGCTGGTCTTCTTTTCTTTTCTTTGTCGCGACTGATGCTAACTCGATACCATCGATGAGGGTCGATGGTATCGACTCTCTTAGGCGTCAGTTTTTGTCCTTTTCCATCGATGAAGCTCCTCGTGTCGATAGTATCGACTGTCTTCTCGCCAGAAACCTGATGGTATCTCGATACCATCGAATTTAGTGTCAATAGTATCGACTCTGCGACACTTCTTGCGGCTGGCAACCTGTGGTCATGTCGATGGTATCGACAGCAGCAGATATTCGTTTTTCCTGGAATTGCAACACAAAACCACATAAGCCGAAATAAAACATATTATTGTACTCATTTATGATCAAAACCCTAAAATAAGGAAGATTTGACATAGAGAAGGATCATAGACCAAAGTAAATGAATCATGCAATATTAACCACCAAAATGACCAATAAATGCATAAAACACAAGTAAAATATGTCTATAAATGCGACTCAAAATCATCGCATCAAACTCCCCTAAGCTTGAACATTGCTCTCCCTCAAGAAACTAAACTTCAGAATAGAATTGCGAGAGTCAACTAAAGAACAGATCATCACAACAAACATCTCCATATGATCCCCACCGGACATTCACATTCCGACCCTTACTAACCACAGAATGATAATTACCCTAAAGGCGACAATAATCATCCATAAAAGATATCTACCTCAAAATTGATGAACACTATCATATAAGGCAGTTAACACAATAAAATTCACCGGTTCAGACTCGGTGCATCTTGTGATCTCCTATGCTACGTTGCTCACCCTAACTACCATCTACATGGAAGCAGCTCTCCTGATATTCACAAGTGAGGAGAAAATCACAGTGGCCTACAAATTCGAGCAACGGGTGGATGGAATGGGTGGCTCATGGAAGAAATGGAAGCATTATACGGTTTCAACATGCACAAAACAAAAATGACCTAAATGATGCATATGCAAGTGTAAATGCCCTAATGCCTACATTTGGGTGTTATGATGTATGCACTATCATTTCTTCTCAAGGTGAGATGGAATATCTACAAAAGCTACATCATGTACTTATTCTTCTTAATATGCAGTGAAAACATGATCCTTTCTCCCTCTCATTCCGATTTATTTCTCAATTCTCTATTTTTTCATTTTCATATTTTTCTTCCTTTTTTTCCTTTTTAAGGCCCTTTATATCCAATAATGACAATGAATTATTTGTCAGGCTCACTTTTTCTACATAGCTCAAATTTTTTAAGCATTTAGAAGGTATGGAACAAGTTAATCACCCTTATTGTTTCAGAAGAAATAAGATACATGATGTACTATATGCATAAAAATTATGAATGCAGCTAAATGAAATGCACCTAAGGATAATGTGCATGTATAGCTACTCGATTTTTTATTTTCATGCAAAACTTGTGAAAATACTTTGCCATGCAAGACCTATCTACATGAGATGCATTCAAAAAGATTAAAACCATAATGTACTTCCAATTCTTGTGGTGGATTATGAAAAACAATGAGGTGGATAGATCACAAGACTAATTGACTGAACCGTTGTAAATTATTATGTGTCCCTCCTTATTGACCTGTGTAGCAATCGAGAGGTTTCTCTCTCTTACTTCAAATTAAGGTCTCATTATCATTTGGTGAGTTTAGGCTCAAACAACCAATTCCGTCCACTTTCATGAATCCTTAGGAATGTACAGTTGTGATTTTCTGTTTTAAAGTTGACAAACCTAATCATTTTCTTAAGTTATATGCTCAAAGTTTAACAACACAAGCTTGCAAACACTAATTTTTTTTAAATTTTCCATTGATTCCCATGTACAAGCAAATGAGATGACACAAGACTTAAGACATCCACAATTACACTAGATAAAATGTGGATCCTACAAACAAACTAAGAACTAAGAAACACAAATGACAAAAGACACAATAACAAAACTAAAAATGAGAAAACTAAAGGATAGAGTTGTTCCACCTCCCCCCCTAAGCTTGAATTCGACTATGGCCCCATAGTCAAAAACAACCTTAAAGGGTGGAACAGAGATACCGATCACTCTTCCGGCGGAGGCGGGTACTACGGGGTCATGGGGTCCCAAGATGGGTACTGCCCCTGAATGCTCGGATCATACTGGGGCATGGGAGGAGGTTGTGGATACCCCCAAAGTAATTCTGGCTCCAGTAATGATCATAGAAGGGCTTCTGCTGCATCTCCATCCTATGCAACCTGTCATGAATATGTTGTTGGTTGTCGAGGAGGAGGCGCTCATTTTCAAAAATAGCCTTTTGATTGTCAAGCAGCCTGTTCGTTGTATCCTGAATACCGGCGTATGTCGTTGTATGATGTTGTTGTGTCTGATGGATATCCTGCAACATTGCATACATTCCTTGCATTGAGTAGACATCCTCACTTTTTTGTGAGGGCGGTGGTGGTGGCGGAGGCTGCGAAGATGAAGATGCACCCGGATGCATGCGAGGACGCTTCCTAGGTGCCACTCGTGCACGAAGAGGAGTGTAGGCCTGCTCTTCCTCTTCATCCTCGTCGCCATCATTGTTGTTGTCGTCGTTGCCGTCGTCTTCATCTGAACTCTCGATGGCAATAACAGGCCATCAAAAATGCTGAGCACCCTCGATGTGGAAGACAGGGTTGGGGAGCGGACATTCCTGATAAGCGTGATTAACGTGGCAGTGTGCATACGCCAATCCATCACACAGCAGGATGAGGTTGGAGCGGTGAAGATGCTACAAATTGACCTTGCTTCTGTTGGAGAGAGGAGTCAACTGGGAGAAATTCAACCCAAGATAGTGGGCCAGCGGTGTGATGAGCCCTCCAAAGTGAATTGGAGCCTTCCGCTTGCTCCTCTTTACAACCAACACGCGCTGCAAGAAAAACGATCCACAGTTACACTCTTGTCGCTTCAGTAGCTTGTGCAGGAAAAATAGGTCTGTCTCCTGGAACTTGCTGAGAGACAGATCACCACGGGCGAACAAGGTGGTGCAGAGCATGCGGTGAAGAATCCGCACGAATGGATGCTCGAAATCCACTACCGCCGCGTTGTGGTAGCTCACAGATTTGCCCGCAGGCACAGTCACTAGCTCGGCGAAGATAGCATCATAATCAGTCCAGTTGTCTGGCCGCCGGTACTGTTCTCGCCCATGATTCCAGTTATAGATAGAGTTGAACTGCTGGAGGGTGAGAGTATAATCATTGTTGTACAGCCGGAAAGAAACACGGCCATTTATCCATTCGCGGTCAGTGGCAATAATGTCGTTTGGCACGACACATATATCCAGTGACGCCATGAATTCTGCGACTAGCTCCTTGTATGTCGGCCATTCATTGAAGAATGGCTGGCCATCGGCATGGAGTTCTATCTTATCAATCCTCCTGTCCGTATGCCTCTCCTGGCCCTTGAGAACGTAGGCCAGATTAGCCTCGAACCCCAAATTACGGATCATGTTGCGGTCGACGTAGCGGGTCGGCTCAAGCTTGTGCTTCATGAGTTCCTCGTAGACCTTCTTGACTTCCACGGAAGGATGGACAATCTGCGGATGTGGAATAGATGCAGTCGGTGGAGGAACGAACACCGGTATCTCCATCGGTGTCGCACGCGAAGAAGAAGCGCCGGCAGTATGCACCATTGTCGTAGGAGAAAAAAGATTAGAAGATGGAGCTCGGAGAAGGTCGGAGAAGACAATCTCCGCTCGATGAAGGATCGGTGAAGAACGCATGTCGTGGATGTGAAAACTACTAGAGGGGGGGGTGAATAGAGTTTTATAGATAATTTAACAATTATTGAACTCAAACAACCACAATGAAAATATTGGACAAGGAGACACAAGGTTTAGAGTGGTTCCAACTATAGCAAATACTATAGCCATCAATCCACTACCCGGTTGCTTACCCAACCGGGATTTGAAAAGAAATTTATTTTATTACCTCGCAAGGAATTTACATAAAATACAATCTCTTTTCCCAAACCCTTCAAGCATCCTTCACCTAGAAGTAATCGCCCAACCCTGAAGCAGCCTTCCCTTGAAGTAGATGCACCAACTCCCGTAGCACCAGCCTTCTGAAGTAGCTTCCCTGGAGATAGCCTTCTTGAAGTAGCTTGAAGTCCCCTTCTCCACCTGAGAAGTCAATCCTCTCCAATCCGCAGCCTCCAACCCTAGGAGTAGCAAGGAGAGTACAAATAATAAAAAGGAACAAGAAAGAAAAAGGAAATTACAACTTATCCTTTAAGCCCAAGGCTTGATATGCCTAGATCAAGCGTATAGATCTCCTAGCCAAGTGTGTGAACTTGTGATTGATGTGGGTAGGAGAATCTAGCCTATAGGACACGAAATTGAGCTAAGGAGAATGTAGACTAATGATCACAGTGCTCAAATTGCTTGCAATAGATTGCTCAAGTATGCTCAAGTGTATTCTCAAGTGTAACAAGTGAATTCTAGTGTCCTATGGCTTGTCCTATTTATAGGAATGGCCTAAGTATGCTTAAGGACGTTCTAGACAACTTCTAGGGGTTTCTAAGTGCTTAACTAGCCGTTAGGTACAAAGTTGTTGCTTTAACAACGGGTAATTGATTTATTCTGCAGTTGCTGTCAGAGACCATCTCGGTCGACAAATGGTCGACCGAGACACCTACTCGGTCGAACTTTTGTCGACCGACAGGCTCTCTGAAACAAGTGATTTGCAACGTCTTTCTTCAACTACCAACTAACTTGTCTGTTGTGTCTAACGGCTACTTTGGATCTTTCTCGGTCGAGAAGATTGTCGACCGAGAGTGTCTCGGTCGAGGAGTTTGTCGACCGAGAATGATCCTGTTTCAAGGTTTCAATTTAGGCACTAATTATATGTGTGAGTGTGCAAAGGTGATCCTAATTAAATGGGATGACGTGTCTAACTATGGTGTTTGGCTAGGGAAAATCTAACGCTTGATTTACATGCAATTCTAAGTACTTGTACATTATATATTTGTACAAGTTTTTACAACAATGATTACATTGCATGAAAATATAAACATTTTAGCTTGGGGATTTTCCCTAGTTTCTTTGCCATCCATCTTAGTCCTGCACACTCAAGTAGCGCGTTAGATTAATAAGAATGAAATGTTTGTCATCATCGAAACAAAGGGATTTATCATAATATCCAATTTATCCAACAATCTCCCCCTTTTTGAAGATGACAAACATTTCCTAAATATGAAATAAGGAAATATAAAGCATGTGAGTTTCATACCTGAAAATTACCTTTTGTAGCCATTTATGTTTTGCAAGTGAGTGCTGGCCAAGATGTTATGAAACTCATTTATATTTTTGATTTTTATATTCTTTCTCCCCCTTTGTCATTTAAAAAAGATATCCAAGTTGAATATTTTATTTTTCTTCTCCCCCTTAATTTTATATTATGCTCCCCCTTAAATAGATATCCTATTAGGAACATGGATTTTTGTCTAATTTATCCACAATTTGTTTCTCAATCATTTGCAAAGGATGTTAAGCCTTGAAATGATATGAGATTCCCTTAAGCTTATGATGAATGTATATTTATTTCTCATTTATCAAAGGATGTTAAGCCCTAAATTAAATGAGAATCCTCTAATCTTAGAGTACATAAAAATGTCTCCATCCAAATGCAAGGGGTGTTAAGCCTTGTTTTGGGTAGAGAGTTCCTTCAAGTACAAGATACCATTTTCAATAAATTCATAAATTTCTTTATAATCAATGAAAATTTCCAGCTACACATGGCGGTTACAATGTTTTTGTAAGCTTCTTCAATCAAATGGTCAAAGTTGTTTTTATGATCTCCCCCTTAGATATCCCAAATAAAAACTTAAATGCTTTGCAATATGTTTGAAGAGTGTCCATATGCATAAAAGAATACTCTGATTCACAAATGATGTTCAACATGCATCCTTGGTTTAAAATTATTTGATGAGCAATCATTTGCAGCAGAATTATTTCAGACTTGACAACAGAGACCTGCTCGGTCGACGATTTCTCGACCGACAGTGTTCTCGGTCGAACAGATCTCGACCGAGACTGTTTCTGTGTCATAAATTGTTGTTAATTCTAACCAAACGTTTTTATTTGTTACTCCCATTAATTTGTATGCTTTATAATAATAATCTTTATAATCCATTTATTTACAAGATGTCTCATATGCAAAAAGATATCCATCCAAATCAAAAGGATAACCAATTTCATTAAGAAATATGGAAAGATAGACACATCATACAGAAGTGATCCATTACAATCATTCAAAGCAAGTCATTTACAACTAATATTACTCCAACACTCACTGGAAAGATTTAAGAATTACATCAACATCAGGATCTTTCCCAATAAATGGCTCAGCTCCATAGTATTGGACCAAGGTTTGCCAATCTAGAGCTCCTGTCTTGGTTAAAGCATATGCTTCCAAGAATGTAGGAACTCGGTCAAATCGGAAATGAGTGGCAATATCTTGTAATTGCATAGATGAAAATTGAGTATGCGTTAGATCCATGGATGGTGGAGGTGGAGTTTGATAGTAGTTGTACGAAGGATTGTATGGATTGAGCATGCCTGGATTTAAAGAATATGGATATTCATCAGTTTGGTTTGGGGAAAGGGTTTGCATTCTTTGGTTCAAATATGTCATGGCATGATGATTGTAGTCTAATTGTCTACTAAGGTGATATTGGGAGCCAGCAATATAAGTAAGAGTATTTTGAATGGGGTCTTGTGGTAGGGTAGTAGGAGGAGGTGGTGGTATGTCCTGATGAGATGTTTCTCCTTCTACTCTACCCCTTTTGTGACCAAAATCTATTCCCATTTTCTCTACGGTATTCTTACTTATCTTTTGTGGTCGACGCTCCCATGTATATCCCATATCCTCAATGTTTGTTTTAAGAAAATGTTGAGTAATTTGGCAAACGAAATCCGCATATGGTGGGTTGCCAGAAAACTCAATCATGTTTTTAAGAATTATACAGATGAAGTTTGTGGGAATGCGGCTTATAATGGCATAAAGGAGGCACATACGGAATATTGGAACTTCTGATTTGTTGGCTCTAGGGTGAATATTTGTAGAGACAATGAGATTTACAATCCTACAGGATGGTTTGAGATTTATAGCGTAGTAGGTTCCCCTATCTTCATGACAAGTAGTGTTGGATTGAAAAATAGCTCTTTTTATGTCACTAAGGCTAATGGTATGATCATCTTGGGAAAGTTGATTTAGTGGATTTCCGGTGGTGAGATCAAGGGAATCTTGGTATTCATCTATGTCAATTTCTAGCATGTCAAGAATATCCCCTTCGGTAAATTTAAGGCTATGCCCATTGACCATGGTGTAGAAGAATGTGGTTTCATTTTCAGTATGGGATATAAGATTGGCATAAAATTCGTTGACTACCTTAGTGGAATAGAAAGGGAAAGAGGGATTGATGAAGTCCTTCAATTTTTGCACTTCAAAGAGATCCTCCAGATCGACTATGTTGATGAAGTCCATGACTTCGACTGGTCGTCGTGGAAGAGGGGCTTTGGAGGAAAGCCGTAGATATCGATCACCAGCATCTCCATCGACGAAGGCGATGTCGTTGATGATCGTCAGTGGCGGAGTGGCTTCCTGAGCTTCCCGTCCTTTCCTGCCGGCGACCTTCTTCTTCCCACGGGCAGCTGATGATGAGGCCATTTGTGTTACTTGAGTGTGGAGAAGAAGCAAGGAAGGTTTGAGAATGAGGATGCTGAAGAGTTGCACAAAAATGCACTAGAGAGGGACAATGGAAGCAGGAGTATGCAAGTGTGAGTAAGTGTCCCGTTTTTGCTCCCTTTTATAACATTCCAGCGACCAGGTCGGTCGACGATTCGTCGACCGAGCGTCCGCAACGGTTGTTTTGCAGACGCGCCACTCGGCTCCCCAACGGTCAAATAACGGTCATAAACGGTCATAACGGTCGGTTTACAACGGTCGTATCCAACGGCTATTTCTCGGTCGAACAATTGTCGACCGACATTGTCTCGGTCGAACATTTGTCGACCAAACGTGTGTCTGATACTAAATCTGTATAGATTCTGTCGGTCGAGAGAGAGGGACTGACCGAGAGATTTTCGGTCAAAGTGTTCGTCGCCCGACACGATACTGAGTACGATTTTGAGGCTGATTTTTAAGACTATTTTTGTAGAGCCTACATATATAGATGTGTTTATTATTGACAGTATTGGGACAGGTTGTGATCATAAATTAATTTCTTTTTAACCATAAAAGGATATCCAAAATAGTTATTATGTCAAACTTATTTTAGGTCGAATTTGACTACGACCATAGCGCCCCTTAGTCAAGTTTTATTTTGACCAAGAGGCAAATTTTGCAGATTTTTCAGATTGAATATATTGAGTATAATATCTGCATAAAATTTAAATATCAAGTTGAAGCATACTACTTAATTTGAGGCACAATTAATTATTTCAAAGATACTGAGTTAGAGATTTTGTTGCAAGCAATAACATATAACTAATAAATTATTTTGCTTGCTTATATATTTTCATGGATCCATGCATACAATTTTCTATGCGCACCCAATGATGAAAGCATGGTATAACAGCATACAATGATAATTCCATTTTATAATTAGTATATGAATAGACCAGAAAATACTTTTACGAAAAAATCATATGAAAATAGGAATTTTCTTTTCATTCATCTAGGGAACAAACTAATATTAATTTCATTTGCATTTGTAATTATGTAGAGTTGAGATAGACATAGAAATATGCAACTAATGTCTTTGGTCATATCTCAACTTGATTTTGTTCATTTAGTTTGGAGGTTTTGGAACCCAAACTAACTCTACATCTTTTCTCTTATAAGGACATGAAAATGAATAGTGACCAAGGCGCAAACAGTAATGACAACATATTGAGTCAACTTCATATCTTTTTCTATGGTTGTGTCCTATGTTGTCATTGGGTGAGGATGTCCTTTTAGGTATATATATAGATTGGGTTTGTGACTTTCTCTGACTAGGTTGTTGATGAGATTTTCCTTTAGGCTTGTAACCTAGTCCCCTTCTCCCAATTTGTTGATAGGGATTATCTAGAATTTGATCAAGAATGCCATGGTTATTCAAACTACGAACTTGTTGTTGTAGCTTGGCAATCTCATCCATTCTTTTCTTAATGTCTATTTTTGCTTGGTCTAGATTGGATGACAATAAATTTCTTTCTTTAACAATAGTGTCATAATCTATATGGGTGCACAATAATGGTTGTTTTTGAAGATCGTTTACTTGAGTCTGTAAGTTTGAATTTTCAACAGAAAGGAGCTTGCAATCGGCTTCCATAGATTTTAACTTAAGATCAGAAAATTTATTTCCCTCTTTAAGATCCTCATTTTCAGATGCAAGAGCAAGAAGTTTAACATTTAGATCATCATTTTCCTTATTTGATTTCTTTAATTTCTTTTTGCACTCAACATATTTATTATGTGTTTCTTCAATAATAGCAACTAGTTCTTCTTTAGATAAATCAAAAAGACTTACCTCTTCTTCTTCTTCTTCACTAGTTGTAGCAATAAGGCATTTTTTGTGCTTATTCTCTTCCTTTGATCTCCATGGGCATCCCGTTGTTTTGTGGCTTGTTCCTAAACACCAATTGCAGCATGTAGTGGTTTCGTCCAAGCACTTTTCACCATTTCCCTCCATTCTTCAAGACCTGGTTAGGGTTCCTTGAAGCCTGCTCTGATACCAACTGAAAACTACTAGAGGGGGGGGGGGGTGAATAGAGTTTTATAGATAATTTAACAATTATTGAACTCAAACAACCACAATGAAAATATTGGACAAGGAGACACAAGGTTTAGAGTGGTTCCAAATATAGCAAATACTATAGCCGTCAATCCACTACCCGGTTGCTTACCCAACCGGGATTTGAAAAGAAATTTATTTTATTACCTCGCAAGGAATTTACATAAAATACAATCTCTTTTCCCAAACCCTTCAAGCAGCCTTCACCTAGAAGTAATCGCCCAACCCTGAAGCAGCCTTCCCTTGAAGTAGATGCACCAACTCCCGTTGCACCAGCCTTCTGAAGTAGCTTCCCTGGCGATAGCCTTCTTGAAGTAGCTTGAAGTCCCCTTCTCCACCTGAGAAGTCAATCCTCTCCAATCCGCAGCCTCCAACCCTAGGAGTAGCAAGGAGAGTACAAATAATAAAAAGGAACAAGAAAGAAAAAGGAAATTACAACTTATTCTTTAAGCCCAAGGCTTGATACATGCCTAGATCAAGCGTATAGATCTCCTAGCCAAGTGTGTGAACTTGTGATTGCTGTGGGTAGGAGAATCTAGCCTATAGGACACGAAATTGAGCTAAGGAGAATGTAGACTAATGATCACAGTGCTCAAATTGCTTGCAATAGATTGCTCAAGTATGCTCAAGTGTATTCTCAAGTGTAACAAGTGAATTCTAGTGTCCTATGGCTTGTCCTATTTATAGGAATGGCCTAAGTATGCTTAAGGACGTTCTAGACAACTTCTAGGGGTTTCTAAGTGCTTAACTAGCCGTTAGGTGCAAAGTTGTTGCTTTAACAACGGCTAATTGATTTATTCTGCAGTTGCTGTCAGAGACCATCTCGGTCGACAAATGGTCGACCGAGACACCTACTCGGTCGAACTTTTGTCGACCGACAGGCTCTCTGGAACAAGTGATTTGCAACGTCTTTCTTCAACTACCAACTAACTTGTCTGTTGTGTCTAACGGCTACTTTGGATCTTTCTCGGTCGAGAAGATTGTCGACCGAGAGTGTCTCGGTCGAGGAGTTTGTCGACCGAGAATGATCCTGTTTCAAGGTTTCAATTTAGGCACTAATTATATGTGTGAGTGTGCAAAGGTGATCCTAATTAAATGGGATGACGTGTCTAACTATGGTGTTTGGCTAGGGAAAATCTAACGCTTGATTTACATGCAATTCTAAGTACTTGTACATTATATATTTGTACAAGTTTTTACAACAATGATTACATTGCATGAAAATATAAACATTTTAGCTTGGGGATTTTCCCTAGTTGCTTTGCCATCCATCTTAGTCCTGCACACTCAAGTAGCGCGTTAGATTAATAAGAATGAAATGTTTGTCATCATCAAAACAAAGGGATTTATCATAATATCCAATTTATCCAATAGGATGCTCATAGCCGGGCTCCGATTTCTCACAAAGACGCACGACACAAGTGGAGAAGGATTTCTCTGAAGTTGTGACGTCATATGATGACAATCCACCCCTTATATAACTGTGGTTGGTGCTGCTGTATGCCCGTCGATACCATTGACGCGAGTCGATGGTATCGACTCCTGTAGCACAATCTGCCCACCGCTGGTATCGACGGTCGTCGATGGCTTGATGTGGGGGACCCAGATCGATGATGTGTCGCTACTATCGACAGGTGTCGATGGTATCGACCCGTCCCACGGATCGACTCTCTCGTTGCAGCGATCACCTTGGATTTCCTCTCGTGGATCGGTGACGTGTCGCGTCGATACTATCGACGCAAGTCGATAGTATCGACTTCTGGTTAGGGCAACACCCTCGCGAGGCCCGGCCACCGCTTTCTGCCTGTAACTTGGTTGATACCATCGACAGGCCTGTCGATGGTATTGACTTCACTGAGACAATTTGCGTCTGAATATCTCCAGAGATCTCGATAGTATCGACATGCATGTCAATACTATCGACCTCAACTTTGTGATCAACCTATTGGTGTGTCGATACCATCGACGAGGCCGTCGATAGTATCGACACACAGTGACTTTTGCAGCCGCCAACCTGTACCCAACTCGATACCATCGACACAAGGGTCGATGGTATCGACTCTACCTCAGTCTTGCACATAAAGCAAACGATCACGGTATCTTTTTTATACTAAAAATGAAATCAAATCAAATCAAAGTACAAGTGTGAAAGAACTAACTAAGCTACCGATGGCTGGGTTGCCTCCCAACAAGCACCTATATTTAACGTCTTAGGCTAGACAACTTGAAGCTCCTCATGCATCCGGAAGCGCAATGAGTTTGACCTCATTCACTTTCCTTGTGTAATCCTCACCGAAGTACAATTTCAATCGTTGTCCATTGACCAGGAATGTTGTCTCACCATCACGCACCATGATTGCGCCATGTGGCCTGACCTCCTCTATGGTGAACGGTCCACTCCATCGGGATTTCAATTTCTTAGGATGCAGTTTCAGCCTGGAGTTGAACAAGAGTACACGATCTACTTTCTTGAAGATGCACATTTTAATATGGTGATCATGAATCAGCTTTGTTCTCTCCTTGTAGATCCGCGAGCTTTCATATGCATTCATCCTTAGCTCATCTAGTTCATTGAGCTCAAGCAACCTTTTCTTTCCCACTTCATCATAGCTCAAATTTAGCTTCCTCAGCGCCCAATGCGCTTTATGCTCTAGTTCCATCGGCAAGTGGCAGGCCCGACCATAAGACAACCTAAAAGGCGTAGTGCCTATAGGTGTCTTAAACGCCGTCTGGTATGCCCACAAAGGATCCGGTAGCAGGGTACTCCAATTCTTTCTCGTGGAAGCCACAGTACGCTCCAAGATCTTCTTAATCTCCCGATTGGAGACCTCCACTTGCCCTTGAGTTTGTGGGTGGTACGGGGTTCCAATGTTGTGCTTCACCCCGTACTTTCTCAACAGTGTCATGAACTTTTGATTCCGGAAGTGCGTACCTCCATCACTAATGATCAATCTTAGTACACCAAACCTGCAGAAAATATATTCTACACTACAGCGGCATCATTAGTCCTAGTGGGTATTGCCTCTACCCATTTCGACACATAATCAACAGCTAAAAGAATGTACAAGTTAGAATTTGAGGACACAAAGGGTCCCATAAAATCAATACCCCACAAGTCGAACACCTCAACCTCTAGAAATACATTGAGGGGCATCTCTTGTCTTTTTGAAATGTTACCTGCCCTTTGGCAGGAATCACATTGCCACACAAAATCATAAGCATCCCTGAACAAAGTAGGCCAGTATAGGCCACTTTCAAGTACTTTGGATGCAGTGCGTGAACTAGCGTGGTGGCCACCCGTCGATAGTGTATGGCAATGACGAAGAACACTTTCGTATTCCACCTCCGGTACACACCTGCGTAAGACACCATCCCTGCACTGCTTCAACAGAATAGGGTCATCCCAGAAATAATAACGCAGAGAATGGAAAAATTTCTTCTTCTCTTGGTATGTCCATTCATCCGGGATAATTTTGCAGGCAAGATAGTTAACAATATAAGAATACCAAGGGTCTTTCAATTTCACTTTTAAATTTTTTTCATCAGAAAATGTCTCGGTAATGGGTATATGCAAATCCTTGTCATCTACCCTTTCCAACCTAGATAAATGGTCCGCGACTACATTTTCAATGCCCGCCTTATCTTTGATTTCAATATCAAATTCTTGTAAAAGCAAGATCCACCTAATCAATCTAGGTTTGGCATCCTTTTTCTCCATCAAATACTTAATGACGGCGTGGTCCATCCATACCACGACTTTTGATCCAATAAGGTATTGCCGAAATTTTTCGAAAGTAAAAACAACGGCTAGAAGTTCTTTTTCAATTGTCGTGTAATTTAGTTGAGCGTCATTTAAGGTTTTGGATGCATAGAAAATCACAGCGGGTTTATTGTCCACACGTTGTCCCAAAACAGCCCCAACTGCAAAATCGGACGCGTCACACATTAATTCAAACGGCTTAGTCCAGTCCGGTGTTTGCATAACCGGTGTAGAAATCAGTTTTTCTTTAAGCACGTTGAACACATGTAAAAACTTGTCATTAAAATAAAAAACAGCATCCTTTTCCAACAACTCAGATAATGTTTTGGGGATTTTAGAGAAATCTTTTATAAAGCGGAGATAAAAATCGGCATGACCTGGAAAGCTCCGAACCCCTTTAACCGAATTCGGTGGGGGCAATTTGGAAATAACTTCGATCTTTACCGGGTCTACCTCCAACCCTTTTCTAGACACTTTATGTCCAAGCACAATCCCTTCGCTTACCATCATGTGGCATTTTTCCCAATTGAGGACCAAATGTGTGCCCTCACAATGTTGCAAAACCTTATCCAAATTATATAAGCACTCATCAAAGGATGCACCATAGACAGAGAAATCATCCATAAAAACCTCCAAACAGCGTTCAACCATATCAGAAAAGATGGCAAGCATGAAACGCTGAAAGGTCGCCGGTGCATTACACAGACCAAAAGGCAAACGGCGGTATGCAAATGTTCCGTACAGACAAGTGAAGGTGGACTTCTCTTGGTCCTTAGGGTCTGACTGGTTTGGTGTAATTTATCCTGAAAACACCGGAAGTCAAGTTCCTTTTTCAATTTTACCCGACTAGTTTGGTGGAAGTCCAGAATTTGAGTTCCCCAGTTTTCCCTAGACTTCCGGTGATATATATACTTTGAGGTTTTGGACTTCCGTAGGAAATCCACCTGAAAACAACTTCCACTCCAGTCGCGTTCTTGCCCTCTTCTTCTTCTTGAGGATCCTCTGGAAGGTTGGGCCTGGTGCGAGGAAGAGGCCAAATGAGATGATGTTGCCGATGATTCCCACCACCCTGCGGATCGCCATGAGGTTCACCATTGTTGCTAGCTAGGGAAGGTGGCTCGGGGAGGGACGTCGACGGGTTGAAAACGGCACAGGAACGCACCAACACAACAAACGCTCTGCCGCCTATCTCTCATTCGTCCCTTGCCTTTCTCTTTGTGGGTCTGGCGAAACAAACAAACAAATAGAAAAACCTCCTACGGGGGGCTGGTCTCACAGAAAAAGCCTGTCTGTGCCTGTCCTCCAGACTCAACTGTGCGCTCTCATTCTTGCCCTCTTCTGTTCTTCCCTGTCCCTTTTGTCGGTGCCTCACAAAGTAAGATGCCAGAGAAGACCAAGAGTCACAGTGTCGTCTCCAAGTCCAAAAAAAATCTACATCAAACCAATCAAACTCATTTTCTTGGAACTCAATTTCAGTTCTGGGAAAAGGAATTCCAGGAAAGTTGCACTTACATAGAACCAGTCAGACCCTTAGGATCAATGGAAATTTGATTGTACCCCGAATAACCATCAAGAAAACAAAAATGTGATCGGCCGACTAAACGCTCTAAAATTTGATCAATGAATGGAAGAGGGAAATGATCCTTAAGCGTAGCAGCATTCAATTGATGGTAGTCTATACATACACACCACCCAGTTACCAAGCGGGTCATGATAGGTTCATTTAATAGATTATGTGTAATGTAATTCCCCCATTTTTAGGGACTACCTGTGTAGGACTCACCCACGTCGAGTCAGATATCGCATAGATGATACCCGCAGAAAGGAGCTTGATCACCTCCTTCTTTACTACCTCCATCATGCTAGGATTTAGTCGATGTTGTGGCTGAATCACCGGCTTGGCTCCCTCCTCGAGCCGAATCTTGTGCTGGCACAATGTAGGGGAGATCCCCTTGATGTTTGCGACCGACCACCCGAATGCACCTCGGTGGTTCTTCAACACAATTTGCAGCTGGTCCTCCTCCTCGGCACTTAGATATGCCGATGTAATCACAGGCAGCTTCTCTTCCTCAGCTAGAAATGTGTACTTCAAGTGCGGTGGCAATGGCTTCAATTCCAAATATGGCAGGCTGATTAAGGATGACTGAAGCGGTGGTGGAAGTTCGCAAAGGTCTTCATAGTACATAGCATAAAAGCATGGAAGCACCTGAAGCATCTTGGCACACTCCTGCAGTGACTTGCTTCTCATCCAATCATGTGTTATATTGACCAAGCAGGCTTCTAATGGTAATTCTGGATATGCATCAAAAACAGAACTTGCTATTGCCTCATCCTCAGTAGAGGGAGGGATGTCTTCCTCTTCATCATTAGGAAAACCCACAACTTTGCTAAGGGATACAACCTTGGTCTGCTCCATGATGTCAATAGCCAATGTCCCTTTCTCCACCTTAGTCATTACATGAGCCATATCTAAAAATGGCTTCCCTAGACAAAGTGAGATATTGTGATCAAAATGCTTCGCCATGCGGCACTGCTCCTTAACTTTAGATGACGTGGTGCTGGAAGGCATGACCATCTCAAACCGATCATCGGTGATACCCAAGGTCAAACGACCTCTCCCCATCTCAAGTATCATGTCCGCTATAGCTTGAAAGGGTCGTCCAAGTAGTAACTCATTGCCTTGTTCATCTTGCATCTCCATTACGACAAAGTCCGCTCGAAATACAAACCGATCTACTTTCACCAATACATCTTCACAAATACCATAAGGTTTCAGCACTGAATTGTCTGCCAGCTGAATTGTCATATTGCTCGGCCTTGATTCTTTTAATCCCAATTTCTTGAATGTAGAAAGAGGCATCAAGTTTATGCTTGCCCCGGAATCACACAGTGCTTCTCCGAATTTCACCTTACCAATGTAACATGAAATATTGAAGCATCCTGGATCCTACCTCTTAGGTGGCAATGTGCCCATGATGAAGGCACTCACCTTCTCCTTGAGAACTACAACCTCCGTTTCAGGGATCTTCCTCTTCTTAGTAATGATGTCTTTCAAAAACTTTCCGTAAGAGGGAATTTTCTCTATTGCCTCTAATAATGGGATGTTGACTGAGAGCTTTCTGAAACTGTCCAAAAACTTCTTGAATTGGGTGTCCACCTTCTTTGCTTTCACACTATTTGGATATGGGACCGGGACAGCCTGTGCCCTTTGATGCGGCGACAGATATGGTGTCCTTTTCTGTGTCCCTTCCTCAATAACAATGGGGTCCGCAGTGGCATCCTCTGCTATTTCCTCAATCGACTCTGTGACTGAGATTGGCACCTCCTCAGTGGCCTCACCTTCGGTTTTTGACTGGGGTTTGCTTGATTCATCGACCCTGGGGTTTAAAAGCTTCTTGCCACTCCTTAGCAAAATTGCCTTCGCCTGTTGGTTTCCTCCTGGAACGTTTGTGTTACTCGGAAAACCTTGCTGCACTGGCTTCTTTAGATTGGCTATTTCAGCTGCCATTTGCGCCATCGACGTCTCTATTGTCCTCATCTGAGCCCCATGGATCTGCAATGTATGTCCAAACTGATTCATAAATTCCCCCTGTTGCTTGATCTGCTGGCCAAAAGTGTTCATAAGTTCTTGGTTTTGCTTTATCACTTGGTTGAGCAACTCCATGCTCTTATCCTCCGCCACCGGCTGGGGTTTTGCATCGGGGTCCTAAAAAAAGTTATTCGGATCCTTCCAGGAGAATTTCTTGTCCTTCCTCCATGAGTAATCGTTATTTCTGTAACCCTGCTGCTGGCGCATAAATTTGACTTGAGCTTCATCCTCGGATTCAGTACCTTGTTTTGCAAGCAGCTTCTTTGCTAGAAGGTCCATCTTCTCATTCAGCTCTTTGATGGCCTTTGACTCCCCCGCAACTCAAACGTGCTCTACGGCGTCCCTGTCACCCCAGGATTGCTTCTTGGCCATTTTTTTAGAATTTCCCAACACCTCGTATTTGTGTTGTTCAAAAAGAATCATGAGACTGCGGAATCTAAGTTACTTCTATCATGCTCAGAGAGAGCAAAATAAAAGATTTTGACCTACGTCTCCTTATCAAGCCCGTGATGCGGGCACCTCCTAAGCATGATCTGAAACCTTTCCCAGGTCTCAGAGTAGGTCTCTCCTGCCTTCTGGGTGAAATTGTGGATTTTCCTGATCATGTCATTGGTCTTCTCGGGCGGGAAGAACCTTTCAAAGAATACCTCCACCATGTGGTTCCATGATTCCACATATTCATCGTCCAGATTGTGCAACCATTCTCGTGTGTTTCCTACCAAAGAACTCGGGAACAACTTCAGGTAGAGCGTCTCCTGTGGAAATCTGTTAATTTTAATCATGTCGCAGTTCTCCACGAATTGGCTTATATGAGTGATTGGGTCTTCATTCTTTAGCCCATGGAATGCATTTGACTTGACCAGATTAATTAATGCAGGATCAATCTTGTACGTCGGAATGTTGATCACCTACTTCTTGATTGGCCCTTTTGAAGCAGATGAGGAAGACGCCTTGATCTTCTCCCATATCATCTGTTCCTCTGCCATTTCTTCTTGTTCGGATTCGGAATCTGTTTCTTCCAAGTGGTCTTGATTGTAATACTCCTCGTCGTCCAGTTCCGGTAGTGGAACCTCTGGTGCTTATTGCGTGTAGTCGGTGCTACACGTCTGCACCATGCACAGTACCTGCAAAGTGGAAATTTGAGTTCAGTACCGTACTAGACAACTAAAAAAATTGGAAAGATAGACTATAATTTTTGAAATGATTTCAAAATAATAAAAATAAAAAGGGGCCTAGAGTGGCTGCTTGCAGCACTCGTAGTGCCGACAATTGTCGTGTCCCCGGCAACGACGCCAAAAACTTGACACGATTTTATCGTGCGTCAAACGCAAGTGTACGCGTCAATGTAGTAAAGGCCTTTTTGAGGCCCAAGTCGAACTCAGGGACATTGAATTTATCGGACACTACTACTAACTACTCGCAATCAGCTAGACCGGTTAACAAGTTGAAAGTTGTTGTAAAATTAAAAGAAAATGAAACAAAACAAAACAAAACAATCGATTAAACGTTTAGTTTAATCAACTCAAGTCGAGATTTTTAGGATTGCGGTTTCACCGCGGGTTATCATTGTATGAATTTCTATATAGTTACTCATATTCATCTCTCTATCTGGGTAGTGTCCTATAATCAGAATTTCCCACTGTCATGGTACAATTCACTACCTAGGTTTAGGTCGGTTCCACCGTCGTAGTAACCTATACCCTAAACTAAGTGCATTAGAAGTGACCTCTGGGTTTCCACCATTAACCTTACATCACCTTGTTCAAGGGATTTGTCAATTAACGTGAATTCCATCTCTTTTCAACCGTTCATTCATCTTTCAAAGTAATTAAGGGCATTAGATTATTATTATGGTGATCAAGCATACCAATATAATTGAGAAAACGAAATCATACCACGGATTTAAGAGATAAAAGATGAATTACTATGATAAAATTGTCATACAAGGATTCCTCGGGCTACTCCAGGTCCTAAAGATAGAGGGGATTAGCCCCGCATGTTCATCTCAGAGCAAAACATGGTAGAGAAAAGGGGAAACATGGAGAAAAATGTGAATAAGTAAAGAAACCCCTGAACGGAGAAGGTCCACGCACTCCTTGGCGTAGAATGCACGATCTCCGGCCTTTCGGCGGTGGAAAACGTCTTCTTCAGTGTCCGGAATGGTTGGGGCGTGCTTCTGGGCTCCGTTCTTCTCTCCACACCTTCTCGGGACGTGCGCAGCGGCTTATGACGTGATGGACTGGTCTTGGCCGCCGTCATTAGGTATAATCACCAACTTAGGTCGCCAAATTATCACAGCCGTCGGATTTAGATCGATCTGAAGCAAACTTGTATCTGACGGTGTCGATACCATCGACACGAGTCGATAGTATCGACCTTGCGCGGTATCGGCTAGTCTTCTTTTCTTTTCTTTGTCGCGACTGATGCTAACTCGATACCATCGATGAGGGTCGATGGTATCGACTCTCTTAGGCGTCGATTTTTGTCCTTTTCCATCGCTGAAGCTCCTCGTGTCAATAGTATCGACTTTAGGGTCGATAGTATCGACTGTCTTATCACCAAAAACCTGATGGTATCTCGATACCATCGACTTCAGTGTCGATAGTATCGACTCTGCGACGCTTCTTGCGGCTGGAAACCTGTGGTCGTGTCGATGGTTTCGACCACTGTCGATGGTATCGACAACAGCAGATATTCGTTTTTCCTGGAATTGCAACACGAAACCACATAATCCAAAATAAAAATTATTATTGTACTCATTTATGCTCAAAACACTAAAATAAGGAAGATTTGACATAGACAAGGATCATAGACCAAAGTAAATGAATCATGCAATATTAACCACCAAAATGACCAATAAATGCATAAAACACAAGTAAAATATGTCTATATATGCCACTCAAAATCATCGCATCAACTCCTATCATCAGTGTGTAGAACACCCTGGCGATGGCCATGTGAGTTCCGCCCGATCTTGCGTGAGTCAACTAGGCCCTTGCCACTTCGTGTGGCAGCTGAGTTCGATTGTCCCATCAGCCAATCTTGGGTCTAGTATAGGGCATCTCAGTCTGCAAGTGGCAGCTTGACTTACTCCCATCTTCTGTGGATGAGGGTGAGAGGGCATGACTAGGATCAATGGTACTGGCCCCACATCATGCCTTCTTGTGGGGTTTAGTATTCGTGACCCTGCCCAACCCAGTGACTCGTTGGAGTCATTCATGGTACCCAAGAAGTCGGCATGATCAAAGGATTTTCTTTAGTGTTTTAGGGTCTAGGGTCATTGATCCCTTTCGGTGTTTGCTCTCCTCTAGTGGGGAGGTCCCCTACCCTTTTATACCTTCCATCACTAAGAATGATGGTATTAATCCCAAAATTTCTGACTTTCACTAGATGGGGGTGATTCAGCCCTATTTTAGGGCTTAATCTTGTGTTATATTGCTCCTCAATCACTTCTATACATGTTAGATCACATGTGTTTCCTCCCAATATGGTTATTTGTGTAAAATGCACTTATGGACATTATTTGCATGTTTTTCAGGCATTTGGAGCACATTCGATGGAAGAGAGAGAGAAGGAATGATCCTAGGGTTTCTCTACACTTGGAGAGGCCCAAAGTGAAGTCTGATGCTCCCTCAACCTACCCCTAGTGGCCAGAGACCCATTAAAGCAAAGGTGTCCAAGAAAATCCAAATCACAGAGTCAAAGTGTTGATCTAGGACCCAGCATGGCCGTGGTACCACAGAACGGCCGTGCTAGGTCACTTATAAATCAACAGGTTCAACCCCAAGTCAAGAAGAAAACACCATGGCCGTGTAGCCAAGAATGGGCATGCCAGAGACAACCACCACGACTATGTTGCATAGCACGACCATGCTACATAGAAGAAGAATGGCCGTGACGCAGCACCACGACCACCATTTCCTAGCCCACCACGGTCGTGCCACCCAGCACGACCGTGCTACCTCAGACCACCACGGTCGTTGTGACCACCACGGCCGTGCCAATTTTAGCCCAAAACTGACCACCAACCTGAATTTTGATCATTTTATTTAACACAACCATTCCTATCAACCACGATCATGCTCACCTCTACCCACCACGGCCGTGGTGACCCACCACGGCCGTGGTGACCCACCACGACCGTGTTAATCACAAAACCTACCCATTTTTCACTACTTTGCCTATTTTGTCCCTACTTAACCTAGTACTTCCCTCCACACCTATATATACCTAGGTGGCAGATGGGGCACGAGGTTAGCTACCTTACAGCCACTCTAGCCTCCCCATTTCGTCCTCCACCCATTCCCACCTCATTCCACCTCCATTTTACCATTTCCACCATCAAAACCCTACTTTCCTTCCATTTCCACCATACATCCATGCCATTCACCTACCTTGGAGGAGGTAGCTCGAGCTACAACTACTAGGAGGTGGAGAAGGAGGAGTCTTCACCGAGATCATCATGTCTTTTCACTACTCTACTCATTCTTCTTCCTTTCTTTTTGTATTTTCCATTGTTATGAGTAGCTAGGCCCCTTGGGTGGGCTGTTTGGGAAAAATTATGTTACTTTGATACCATGTTAGGGGAAAATGACATGTGAACTTTGTAACTCCATTTGTTAATGATTATTTTCTATTTGCATCTCATTCTCCATGAATTTCTTGTTGATTTGTGTGTGAAATCACCTAGGAATTTTGGCAAATTGCTCATATGTGTGAATTTTAGGATTTGCCCCTAGGTCCAATTCTTGGATCCCTAGGTTGCCTCCCATATTCCTACATCCTAATAAATCTCCCTAAACCTAAGTGATAGATCTAAGTAGCTACATTAAATAATTCTAGTGCAATTAGCATGGAGCCTTCTCAAGGCTAGAATGTGGGGGAATTGGGGTCTAAAACCCTAATTTCACCTCCCCATTACTACCCTCGGCCTCTAATTGCCCTAGGAATGTCTAATCTAGAAACCTAGACTTGATTAGACTCTACTTGAATTGAACCTAATCCCTAACCCAATTGAGCCTCGTAAGGGTAGTAGAGGGTGTTAGGGACTAGATCCCCTACACACAACCTAGCATATCCATGGCCATTTAGTAGCTTAGGTTAATTCATTAGACTCTAACTTGTTTTTTAGTTTGGATAATCTAAATGGAATCATAATGTTCATATGTCACACCCCAAATTAAGTGATAAGTTCATACCCCTAAACATCCCATACATCTCTTTATTGCTTAAAACCCTAGTTTTGTGCTTTCTTAGCTTAATTAGTTCTTTTCTTACTAGTTGGCTTCTTGCTTTGTTCTTGCCTTGTTCATGTTATTTTAGATCTTTCATTTCTCTTTTTCTTCTCTCTTGCTTGCCTTCGTGTAATTTGCTTTTTCATACCTAGCTTAATCCTTTCTTGCTTATTTAGCTTTAATCTAGTCTAGGGTTAACTTACTTTTTGTTCCTGCCTTTAATTGTTTGTTTATTCATAATAGTTTAACAAGCAAAAAAACCTTCAAACCCTTAACCCTATTCTCCATAGTAAAAACCTAGTGAAACTAAACCTGGCTCTAGTGCCCCCTCTTTTCCCTGTGGATCGACCCTATACTTGCCACCTTCCTATACTACGACATGACCCCGTGCGCTTGTGGGTGTAGTTGTTTTAGTGTGCATAGGTGTTGAGTTTTGTTTTATAAATATCAAAAGTGAATCCACCATGTGCTTCCATCTGTGGGGTTGCATCTATTCAAAACTCCAATTGAGTAGTGCGTAACACCATTGGCGGGAGCGCACCAAGAGGCAAGTTTGAAATTTGTTGTGTTTATAGTAATAAATGGGGTCATTGAGTTTGCTTTCTTTTTTGCAAATTTAATGAGACAATCCCCTAGTTTGAAAGAGGTTCAGGAAGGGACAATAGTATCATGTTGTCATGGTGTGAACACGCCCCCTTCCCAGACCGACTCAGGGTAGAAGAAGGTCTAACCATCATTGGATCCAGATGCAAAAATCACATATGATGTGATGTATTAAGGAGACACATGCATTCTCTTTCTATAGTCGGGATCATTTAATTGATTTTCAAATCTAGAATCACATGTAATAATTGCAACCAAGTCCCTCTCTCTTCACATCTCTCTATAGACCACTAGGAAACTGCTTCTTTCATGAAATTTTAAGGGAAACTCACTAGTAACTTTTACAATTTAAATCTAATTTTTGGGATCAATTGGGATAAGTTAATTAGTTGAATCACAATATTTTGGAAAAACTTTGAATTAGTTACCTACTACACATGGAGAGTCTTTTTTTTTTCAAATTCTAGAATTCTCTTCTTTTCATTATTACTTTCAAGTATCTTGAAAAGCAAATTGAGATAACCCTATTTGATTCCACAAATCTTTTGTTTCTATTAATTGATAGATAATTACTCTTTTACTTATCTAAAACATCATATATTTTATTTTCTTTTGGAAATTTGCATATTATGCAATATTTCCATTATTTACAAGCCTCAAAGACATTCTTCTTCTTTTATGCATGAAAACTCTCTTTTCTAGAGTATTCCACATGTTCCTACATTTAAAACATTCCTTAGTAATTTCATTATTATTGGATTTTCCACTCTTTCTTTGTCAAAATTTATTAATGGTTTGAACTAAACGAAATCCATCCCATATGGATTATTTATACTTTTCAAACCACAATTTCCAAACAAGACACATATAGAACCATCTTTGTAATGTGTCCTTGATATTACATTATTTTTAAACAAATATATTAAAACATGGGAAAACTAGATTATAACACCTTTTCCCTCTTATAGGAATTTTGTCCTCAAAGTTCGACTAGTCATCTATACAATTTCCTCATATATTGGTTATCTAATATCTCATAAAACAATCATATTTTATTTATGTGATAGATCCCTTTATTTCATAAATTTGTCCCACAAGGACCTATTTGCAAAGCAAATAATCTCATGGCCTCACTTTGGCCATGGGCCAAACCCATTCCAAGAGGACATTATTATTCCATGAATAATACCATTTAGGAACTACTTACTAATTCATGCCTCATATTTAGTAAATTCATCTTCAAAAAATTGAGGATATAACATTCACCCCTCCTTAACTGGAATTTTGTCCCCAAAATTCAAACCTACTAATCTTGGGCAAATGATAACTCAACTTAATTTCACAACATAGGGTTAGCAATCTATCATAGATTATCTTCCACATCTTCCATTGTTATGCAAATTTCCCACATTATTTCTAAGATTGGTACTTGAATTCAATTCAAGGTATATCCACATCCTTAGAATTTGCATGCTATCCTCCTTTTGGTGATTATGTTTTTCATTGATAACTTCAACTCCACTTGGTGACTACTCTTTCACCTAGGTTTATGACCTATCATTCATTATACCCACCTAAGGGTGAGGTAACAACTCAAATCCTAGGTCATGTCATTAAACTTTCAACTTAGGATATTCATTCTCATATCTCAATTTTAAGCACAACATGTGGCCTCCCAATCTCTCTCACTCAAAATAAGATGAAATAAGCATTTGGATGCAGTCTAAAAGCAATGTTCATCCCATTCTAAGAGCAGAGAAGGTATATCCACATATTGTCTCCATGTTTCACATTTTAGGTTGCAAACCATAAATACTTTTTATTTCTACAATATTCATACATATTATAAGTTGATTGCCTTTCTCATTGTTGAATTTGTGCACACTTCCATTTAATATTTAATTATTACATGACAACTTGTACCCTCTATATTTACATCTCATGTATTATGAGCCTTAGCGACTTCCTTCACGTCTCTAGGGGAACATGTACTTTTTGGAGTGATCTCGTCCTTATGCATCTAGGGAGTGCCTCTCACATTCACCCATTGGCCTTAAGAAATCATGGAGGTGGCCAATATCTTAAGACATGGGCCTTAAGGAAGCATCATTGTTACCTCTCGACCAGATGGTGTTATGCATTCATGGGTCAATCAACTCCTAATCCCATCGGTCCCATGTACCTTTAATACCCCCTAATTGACTTTAGGATTAACCTAGGGATCTACCTTTCGCAAGGGTTTCTTTGAGATATTACAAATTTAACCATTTTCAAGCACATTATTCTCATATGTAGTTCTTTAAACTGGATTTTCTCCATCTCTTATGATGCTCATTATTAATTTTATACTTCCTCATTAGACTTATGGAAACTTTTTTTTGGGCTCAGTCACATAAGATCAACCACTTCCATAGTGACTTTTCCTTATGCTTCTCAGAGGTCGCATACTTGGGTTCAAAGAATCATCCTCAATATATGTTCTTTCATCTTTTATATCCTTAATTCTTGACACTTTAGGTAACATATAAGGTAACCTCAATCCTCAAACTAGTTGGTTAACCCACCTCTCTAGGGAAGGTCTTAACCTAGGGAGCCTTAGTGTCTCACAGGAGGCGTTTAGGCTCTCTTAGCGACAACCTGACCCCACGAGTTTTGGTTTTTCCTCCTCCTTAGGTCCCTTCTCCAACTCTTGGATTGACCCACCTCTTTATGAGACATCAACCCAAATATTTTATTTTTTAATTTTATGCATGGTTTCTATCATAACATCTCAATGCATTTTTACTCAAACTCTAGGATACCCTCTCTTAGGGTCTTCTCCCTACAATGGACGTTAGGCCACCTTCTCAATCTAGATCTAGGTGCCATGATGGTCTTCCCAACATGGGGCCTAAACTCATATGACCTTCCCAATCTAGGGCTTGATATGACCTTATATGACCGTTCCAATTTGGGGTTTGGTTTAACCTTATATGACCTTCCCAATTTGGGGTCTGGTCTGACCTTCCCAATTTGGGGCCTGGTCTAACCTTCCCAATCTGGGGCTTGGTCCAAGTCATGACAATGACCATTTCATTCCTACTATTCTCAAACTTCCAGAGTTGGTATGGGGGATTCAAGCATGTTATATTTAAATTTTCATTTTTATATAAAACCATTGGTTACTTATGTTTCTCAAAACATCTCTCATTAATGCCTTGTTACACATGCACATATGCATGGAAGACGAAGTTACCTAACTAATTTTTTAAAGTAGCCATAATATGTTGAACATACATTCCGTATTATAACTTCTCAACCTTTATTTACCCAATTTCTGTGGTATACCCACTTGTTGGGGGTATGCATACTCACTCATTCGATGTATTATCAATGATATACCTACTCTCTGGGGGTGATCTCCATCCATACCCACTCACCGATGGTCTCCATAATATCATACTCACTCGCTGGGAGCAATTCAATTGCATACCCACTCGCTGGGGGGTAGCATTCTCTGGAGATAATCTCAATAACATACTCACTAGTTGGGGATAGTTTCAATTGCATACTCAATCACTGTGGGTATTCTTATCAATCCATTCCTTTAGAAATATCATCAGGACGATGAGTAAGTTATATTCATGTTTTCTTTTTCATGTATAACCCTTGGTTATTTTATGTTTCTCATGAGTATGAAAATCTTTTCCACATACAACATGCATACATTTCTCTGCATTAAATCTATATCGCTTATTATTTTTTTTTAATTCTCATCACTCCTATTCTAATTATGGTTCATATGGGTAAGGTTTCCAATTTACCCATTCTACCCCCACATCCTAGGATTAGCATTTTATGTAAGGATTATAGACGACATCATACCTCTTAGGGATTTTATGTCCCTTAACCCACTAGGTTTTTTTTTCAAACCAACCTTAGTTTTGTCTAGGGTTAGCCACACAAGGAAAACACAAAAACACATTTCTTTACTTTATCACTATTTCTATGTTACATGTACATTATTTTTTCACATTATATGTACATTAATTGGCGGAGGATGACTTAATCATACTTCTTCTCAATAATTCTAACCTTAGATGAGGAAAGAAGTTCCTTTTGGGGTTTATTAAGCAAAGAGTATGAAAAGTGGATGAATTAAGATGAGATGAAAACCTAAAGGTATTTTACTTCAGGCAAAATCATCCAACTTTGGCCAAGCAGGATGCACGGGCCCAGGAGTCCTTGTAAGCCATCTGGCAGTGTAAAGGAAATTTTTTCCATCCCTTGGGTCATGGTCCCTTCTAGATACCATAATATTTTGAAAATGCCCTAATAATTCTCTCATATTTCTACACATTACTTAAAATTATAAACTATTAAATATTATTTGAAAAATTTGGCACTCTAATACCAAATGTAACGACCTCAATTTTTCCCAAATATGAGAGACATCACCTACATTTTTTTCCCAAGATCTAGGTTAGTCAAATAACAAATAATAGAAAACTATTTCATAAATTGACAAACTTTGTTTGCAAGATTCTTGCATGAATTTATTCTAAGAACTATACATTTGAGAATAAATAACTATCTAATTCTCCTTTTAGATCTTTACTTCATGTAATTTCCATCTTTATCTTCATGTCCTTTATCATGTATGTTTATTTATAACTAAAATGTTGTAAAACAAATACGCGGTCTGAATATTTCCATACTGGTACGTGGGGTGCATCCAAAAGTGTGTAAGTAAACAACAACAAATATTCCAACAATTCTTTGCAAATATAAACTGGCATCTTCTTCATATGATCTTTCTTTAAGTGATACTCATAGTGGCATTATCATTGAACATAATGTAAAGGAGCATCCAACAGTTTCGTTGGTTAATCCTCGAGCAACATATGAAAAACACCAGTAAACTAATACAGATAGTCATAAGAATAACCACGTGCCTTGACGATGAGCAATTCAGATTATCATGTATATATAATTCAAGCATCTTGTCCAATCAAGCAAGAAATTCAAGCAAACAACTTTAATTTGTATGTATGTAAAACCTAAAGTGTCACCATCACATTAATTAGATCAAACCCTACTCGGTCCTAGTCTAGGGTTTAAGCTTCCGTAACATCGAATTATCATTAGGATCTTATTTGATACTCCAATTATTGTGTTCATTAATTTAATGACTTAAAATCCAAAATCACATTAGGTATAGCCATTATTATCAAATATACCATTCTATTGCATCATGAACACTTAGATTGGATAAACTTCATTAATAACACAACAATTTAGGGTCTTTAACCCTAATTACTCATAGGTATGACTATTCTCATTAGAAACTCTAATTATATATCATTATATAATGGGCATGTTAAATCATCATTATGTACCAATATGTAGGTTTACATCTCACAGAAACATATTTAACATAATTGACAACCTAGATAGAAAAAACTAGGGTTTATCTACTTTAAACCCCATTTAAGCACATGTGACTGATTATCCACTTTAGAGGCCCTAATTTTTGCAACATATCAATCTTTAATCCAGAATAGGTCCAAGATGCTCTTTTTATCCAAACATGTTAACTTTTTCTATTAATATCATTTAAACAAAAGATGACCATTAAAAACATGATACTAGGGTTTCTATGCATATTTTATATTAAAGATTACATATTTATACACTTTTGAGAAATTAAAGCATAATTATATATCACTATTTTTTTGCATTCCTCTCATTCTTCTGATAAAGTTTCATATATAACTCATCTAAATCTGAGTTACCAATATTACTTATGATTTATTCAATATTATTAGAGTTGGGCCAATTAGAAAAGGCCACATCAGCAACCCATTCATCATCCTTTTTCATCACGAAGTTGGGTTGGGCCAACATGATCATGCCACAATGATGAGTCATGCCCACGTGGCCCATGAATGAAAAGGGATTGAAGGACCTTTATGTCCTTACCTTGCTGTATTATTGTTGGGGACAAATGTGTCCTTTCTACACCCTTCATCTCCTTCTTTATTTCATGCCCTCCCATTTGCGATGCGCCATGGTCTGGTCAACCTGCGAGTTGAATCTTATCTTCAGTGGGTCGAATGCCCCGATGGCCACTTGAGTTATTCCTGATCTTTCCTGACTCAACCAGGCCTCTTTCGCTTCCTGTTGCGGTCAGGTTTGATTGTCCCATCAGCCCATCTTGGGTTTGGAGCATGGCAGCTCGACCTGCATGCGGCAATGTTAGTTGCTCCCATCTTCCACGGCTGACGGTGTGAGTGAATAGCTAGGGTCGATGGTACTGACCCGCCATAATGCCTTCTTGTGGGGGTCGGTATTCTTGATCCAACCCAGGGACTCACTGGAGTCAATCATGGTAATCAAGAAGTCAGAAAGATCAAGGGAGTGGTGTTTTGAGTTACAAGGTCATTAATCCTTCAGGTGTTTTCTCTCCTGTAGTGGGGAGGTCCCATGCCCTTTTAAATAGCTTCCAACACTGAGAGCGATGCGATTGATCCCAAGAATTCCAACTTTCACTGGATGATGGGCAATTCCAAAATCTATTGTCTTTATAGCGATAAATAGGGTCGTTGAATTTCATTTCTTTTTGTGAATATAATAAGATGTTTCCCTGGTTTGAAAGTTCCTCAGGAAGGGATAATAGCATCGGGTTTTCGTGGTGTGAACATGCCCCCTTCCCAGACAACCTTAGGGTAGAAGAAGGTCTAGGCATTGTTGGATCTAAATCCAACGACTACATCCCACATGACGTATTAAGGAGACGTAGGTATCATATTAGTATAGTCGGTGATCATTTAATTAATTTTCAAATTAGGAATTACATGTAATAGTTGCAATCAAGTCCTTCTATCTTCACACCTCTCTTAAGACCACTAGGAAACTCCGTCTTTCATGAAAATTTAAGGGGAACTCACTAATACTTTTTCCAATTTAAATCTAATTTTTTGGATCAATTTGAATAAGTTAATTAGCCGAATCTTTCTCTTTTGGAAAAAAAATCAATTCATTATATACTTCACATGGGGAGTCTTTTTTCTTTCCAATTGTAGAATTCTCTTCTTTTCATTATTATTTTTAAGTGTCCCAAAAAGCAAATCAAGATAACACTATTTCAGGATGCCATAAATCTTGTGTTTCTATTAATGGCCTTATAATTACTCTTTTAATTATCTAAAACATCATATATTTTGTTTTCATTTGGAAATTTGTGTATTATTCAATATTTTTATTATTTAGTAAACCACAAAGACATTCTCCTTTGGATGTGTTTAGACTTAATCAATAGACAAATTATAGTAACTGACATTTCTGCAGAATTATGAATAGAAGTGCACTATTTGATTTGTAATTATTTAATGGAAGCTTGGAATGATCTCACATTTTAACTGTATATTTGTAACTCAATTATACACAAAATGCTAAATTATTATAATTTTTGGAGAAGGTTTTATCTCTGAAATACACGAATTATAAAAACATTTTTATGATAGAAAAATCTACTGAAATAAGAAAAAGTTTAGTGAGGGGTCAAAGTGCAATTGACCCAAGCAACTCAATTTCTCTATATGATCAAACTAACACACTATAAAATCTCATAATTCGTGATTCAAACTAGAGAAATGAAATCCTGGAGAGAGAGGGAGAGTTAGGGTTTGAGAGGAGAAATTGATGGAGATGCTGAGCTAGGGTTTTGCAGTCTGAGGAATGATGAAATCATGTAAGTTTAGCTTCTTTGGATATAGTTTCATGGTGAATCTTCTCTCGCATGTCAAAGTTTTATCCCTCCTCTGATTTGATCCAAAATGATATCAAAACTTCCCCTTTTCTCACTCTTTCTTCATAATCCCTCATTTTTAGGGTTTCCAAGTTGAAAGGTAGAAGAATCGGGTGAATTGTTAGGGATTTGATATGGATTCAAGATTTTCAGATACAAGATACGTTTTTAAGGTGTTTTCACACCTTAGGGTGAATGGGAACTTCCTTTAAATAGTATATTGCACGAAAATTAGTTAAATCAACCATAATCTTTAATTGCTTAGTATGCAACTACAAACCTTGAATTGTCTATTTGTTCTAAGTTGTTGCAAAATGATATGAAATGGATTATTCCTCTGTTTGGATGAATTTCAGATGATAAAATCATATTATAAATGTGTACAATACATCCTAATGAGAATTCCCTAAGTATTCACTGAGGTTATAAGAATGAATTGAAATATAGGGAAGTTGTCTATGGCTAAAATTGTTGTATAATTAAATAGAGAAATTTGTTTATCTGGATCCCCTTGGTTATGAATTATTTTTATCTAAATTCATAGTACATATATGTCAGATACTATCTTGATTCGTTTAAAGTGAATAGTGTTTGTTTGATATCTCAGTAAAGAGGGTGAAACCCTAGATGTTAGGAAAGTTGGAAATTTGTGAATAAATATGGTGAAATCCATTTGAAGTGTTTTTCTTGGCATCATAGACTCTATTTATGCAATTTTATTCTTGATTCATAATATCTCAATAAATGGCATGGAAAACCCTAATTTAACTCAATTCGAGGATTTCATACATATGTTGATTGCATATGACTTGTTTAAAGCAATTTGTATTTAGTGGATGTTTATGACATATTAAATCCTTATGAGAGACATGTGATAAGTGAATGAGGTAAATGAAACCCTAAGAATATGATGTTCAATGAATTAAGCATTTTGATTCCATGTTCTCAGTATGAGATGCACAACCCAAGATTTGGGTCGATGTGCACGTTTTCTAAGAAAGTACAAATAATTTATGGGTGCAAATGATGATTACTTGTATGCCAAGTAATTAGCTCTTATCAGTATATTAAGATGTGTAATTGCATGATTCTAGTGTATGAGTGCCAAATGGACATGCATTATGTTTATTTAAGTATTTCAGTCTGCCTGCATTTACAATATGTTGATTTCTCAGCAATTTACAGTGTTTGAGCATATTGCATTGCCAAGTTAGAAATGATATACATGTTGTATTTATAAGTTTCAGATAAATAGACTCAGTATCATAGAGATACCAAAGCCAAGAATAAGTAAGAGAGAGATGCAATGTAGTAAGAGTTTTCTAGAATAATAAAATAATAGATTTAAGGGCCCTGATACTGTAGAATCTCTATGTGAGGTATGCGCCTTAGGGATGAAATGACCTACCCTGGCTGTGCGTCCAGTATACGGGGGTCGGAACGCACCCACAGAGCGTGCGGGGAGACTAAGCCCTTGAGGAAGTCTCCTAAGAGAAGATAGGTTACCCAACATGAACTGGAAGTCCCGTTAGTAAACCAGAGGTACCCACAGAGCCTACCAAGATGAGGCCCACAGAGCGTCTTAGACTCTCCGCCTGTGTGCTCAGGTTAGAGGAGGAGTCCAGTTTACGACACCATAGGAGTGCCGAGGCCAAAGAGCCAGTTTTCCTGTTGCAGACCAGGACAACAGTCAGACTTAGCTATCCTGGGGTGTCGGCTAAGTCTTGTATGGTGGGATAGTAGTTCGCTACGAGTCTTCATATGTAGAGTACACTGCATATGATTAGGGCATAATAAAATGAATGAGAGGTCAAACAAATATGTACATTTATTCAATTATTCTTTGTATGCATCTGAATTATTAGTTCTTTTTTGGGGGTCGTGGCCCTTCTCCCCCCCCCCCCCCCCCGTTCCTCCCTTGAGTGTACGTGTTATAGTAAGATATTGAAAAGCCAAGATAAGGACACTAACGAACCAAAGAAGAAAGAAGAAAAGTAGAAATAGAACTGTATAATCTTCATAGTTAGATTCCAAGGATAGCTCTGTATCAAATCACGACAAAACGTACATCATTCAGTGATTACCATGTATATTTAAAAATACATGGTAATATATCACGACGAGTAAGAGTTGCTGCCAAGAAAGAGGCATCTGTAATTATTTTTTATCCACATGAAGGGAGATGGATGCTTAGACTGGCTGATATTTTAATTTTTGGTTGGGTTCAAGGAAGACATGCGGGTGTGGATCTGACTGGAGTGTCTCCACTTGTGGGCTTGGGGAGTGGGACATTTACTACATGACAAACTTCCCTCAAAGCCTCCTCCGTCAAAGTATCCAAGCACGAGAAAGCGTGTACTGAGAACCAATGAGTTTTTATTCCGTCAGACTTTGATACTTTTGGATTCTTAGCACCAGATGGTGTAGAGCTTCTTAAGAGGGTCTAAAAAGATATACATAGTAACGTTATGACCTATAAATCAATAGATGTTCTATTTCAGAGTATAGACTTTGTCATTCAGAAAGGATTGACATCACAACTTGTTGCTCGTCTACCTTTTATCTCGATGTAAACCTTAATATATTAGTTTTGGTTTTCATTATATCATTTATAAATCATATATCACGTATTGTTTTTAATGTATCATGTATAGTTTTCTGGTCGGGTGTGGAGAGTCCAACCAAGGCTAAGTTGCACAACGAGCAGTTAGGTAAGGAGCACACAATGTCAACCATGCGAACGTCATCTAATTGACTTGGCTCCTCGACACAGATGCTTGCGACACCCGGCTAATAGGGATGACTGAGCTGCAGAAGGGAGGGTCGGGTTACATGGTTAGCGGACTGGGCTAAAAACGTTGACTGAGCAGCGGAAGGGAGGATACATTAATCGTTATAAGACCGGGCTAAAACCGTTGACTGAGCAGTGGAGGGGAGGGTTGATTAATCTTTGTTGGACGGGGCAGAGGGCTATATTAAGAAGAAAAAAACTTAATATGGCACACCATGTTAAAAAAAAATATGTCGTATAAAATCTCCAGGAAGATAATTCCGGATATAGCCTTCTTTGGTGACTACAAGCCATATAATTTGCGCCTTCCTATTGAAAAGGATAAAAACTTTATTTGAATTGGAGCTTTCTGTTAAAAAATAAAAAAAATAAAGAATGTCAGTACGCCAAACGGGTAGACACTTTAGAAATAGGGGTGAAAGTTTGAGTCATTTGGCATTTTCATTATTTATTTATTTATTTTTAATTTAAAACTTTCAAATCCAATGGTCTCTTTACCTTTTCATATTTTAAAGCGTCGAATTAAGTGATATTTTCTCGTCAAAGTGAGTTGTTTTAAAAAATATTTTTGTGAATGTGCTATACAGAATTTATTAATCAAAATATATCATTTTGGTATTTTTAACTTATATTAACGGCTATACGGTTGTGCAGAGTTTGTTCTAAACAGCAGACAGAGCTAGTAGGAAACCGCTGCTGGCTGTACCATTTGGTGTATAGTTTGCAGGATATTTCTTATCTAAAACGATTGGGTTTTATTCGATTTAGTTTGGATCCAATCAAATCACAGAATCACACAGTAGTATTCATATCGTGAAAGTACATGTTATACAGTTCTAGTTTTGAGATACATCTAGTAATCAAAGATTGTTTAGAGATAGTGTACGTATACTACTCGCTCTAAATATGAAATTGGTTTAACCAACCTCAGATGGAATTTCGGCAATCTTAATTCCAGCGCGCTTTATGTCAGTTCTTTTTCAGATCGAGTCTTCTGGCCTTCATAATTAAAGTTTAGTTCGGATTATAAAACATAAACTGAACCACGCGCGCTCGTCAATGGATCTATTCTTTGTTCGGTGGGCAATTAACTACGTGACAGCCCGTAATGAGGCATGGTTGACAAATAATGGCATCTATGTACACAAGTTGGACCAATAAATAATGCATACCCAGTGTCAACAGCATAAAAAATTAGGAAGTGGTCGTATGAGCCGTTTTTTAAGCTGTAATAAGTTTAAGTGAGAGGCCAATTTACAAAAATGCAATATTGTACATGTCATTAGTATTAGATTACATTGTACTGTATACGTTTCGGAAGACTTCTAAATCATTTATCTTTTTAAGAAAAAGATCCTAAAGCCATGCGCTCTATAAATATTTTGCTGTTCTCAGCGAGTAGCCCACATCTCATACAACTGCAACGTCGGAAAGTAGTTCAGACACAGTGATCCACGTACGAAGTCCCCGGCCAACCCATCTTCTCCGGTCGATCCACGTAGAAAGTCTCCGGCCAATGGAGCAGTTAAGAAACAATGAATATTCGGCCACAAGGTTAGCTTGCCCTCCTCCTGGTTATCATCCCGCTGGAGATGCAAATTACCTTCCTCAAGGTCATGGCTATCCTCTTCATGGCTACCCTCCGGCGGCAGGATCGACTTACTATCCTCCCAGTGTCCATAACTCTTCGCCATACCAAGGACCTGCAGTGTCAAATAAGCCTCCCCCTTTTCACCCTCCACAAGGAGATTCATATCTTCCTAATGGTTACCCTCCTCATGGCTACCCTCCAGCAGCAGGGTCAAATTACTATCCTTCCGGCGTCCCAACCCCTCTACCTGTTCAACCTCCGGTAGGAAACTCACCAGCAGTAGGGCCAAATTACTATCCTTCCAGCGTTCCAACATCTCTACCTGTTCACCCTCCCGTAGGAAACTCACCCTACCCTCCTCCTGGCTACCCTCCCACGGCATCAATGCCTGCTTCGTATAACACCCCAACAGCCGCCCCCAACCCTGCAGCCAATGGATCACCTTACCCGGCGACTACTGCCGGAGTCAGCAGCCACACTCCAGGCCCTGTGACGGCCTACGGCCGTGTGTGCATCCTGGGCGAGCAGTACGTCGCGCCTATGAACGTTGATCTGGTTGTCAATGAGAAGAGCCTTTCCCTCTCTGGTGGAGATTACACTATCAAGGACGTGAACGGCAACCCAATCTTCGCCGTGAAGGGTAGAGTGATGAGCCTTCACAAGCACCGCACAGTCTACAACATGCAAGGGATACCTATCGTCACCATGCGGGCGAGTGTAAGATCTCGGGAAACTTTTGCACAACTGTCATAAAAATTGTGAAACTTCTAGCTAGCTGCCCATCGAGATCTAATTAATCAACTTGTCTGCCCCCTCGCTTTCTATTCAGATGTTGACGGCTCATCACCGATGGTCTGTCTACCGCGGCAGAAGCGAGGACGAAGAGGACCTCGTCTTCACGGTTCGCCAGTCCCACATGATCCAGTTGAAGACCAAATTGCATGTCTTCCGCAAGGGCAACGACTTGGAGGAAGCCTGTGATTTCCGGGTCGAGGGGAGCTTCTTCAAGAAGAGCTGCACCATCTACGTTGGGCACACCAAAAATATTATTGCACAAGTAAGTTAATCAATAGCTCCTTCAATATGGATATTATACCATGAGTAACGCTCCAACTGATCCTGTACATTTCTCGATGTACTTTATAGATGCGCAGTAAGGGCAAGATAACCAGCTTATTAGGCTCCGGCCAATTCGCCGTCACTGTCTACCCCAACGTCGACCAGGCATTCATCGCTGCGCTCATCGTACTCCTGGACGAGATCAACGATGCACGCTAATTGAGTAGATTCCGGGTTACCTTCAATCTATTTACAGGAGTCGTCAAGTACGATAATGCATATTAAGAAATGTGTTCAAGGTCATGTGTCCAGTCTGTGTGCCCGTACTCGGATTGGGCAAACAAACAATGTAAAATGATAATTCTGTATCTTTAGTTTCTCCGTCTGCTGTTTCTGTGATTTTATTCTTTTCAGCGAAATAAATTGATTCAATTTTTGACATACTTTAGAAAAGATTTGCAATATGTTGTGATGAATGTAATATAAACCATTGTAGCCGGTGCATTATAATCGTCTAGTACCTGGACAGATCAAGGAATCCAAAGTGGGTGAGGCCAACATGCAATAGACAAGCTCATTTATATATTTCAATTTATGAAACATCAAAATATATCAGGAAACCGCCTCCATTATTACAATCGGCACAAATTTGAGCTCTATTAAAAAATAAATTTTCAAGCTTGAAATGTTAGATAAAGTGTTATATCTTAAAATAATTTGGAACAAATGCATTAGATATGTATGCATAATAAATGTTCTGTGATGTCCCATTCAAAACGTGTGACTTAAAATATTTCAAAATGATCACTTATATGATTGATCGTTTGATGCTACGTACTTTGTATCGCAAAAAAACATCGGTTATCATAAGGTATCAAAAGACAATAGCATTGCTAACTTATAATGTCAATAAACTATGTGATAATCCTTGTGTTTCTTTTTTGTGAGCCAAGTCATAAACAAAATCCTAGTTGTGACTCATATTTCTAAGTGAAGGATAGGAAACACCATGAAAATCGAAGTTCTCAGTTGGCTATGAATGTATATACATCTTAATTGTTGAAATTAAAGGATTAGTAACAAAGTTATAAACCATGTCTAAGTTGTAAATAAGAATAACTCCATTTTCTTTTCTTGAATAGTTTGACTTATTCAAAAACTAACTACAACAATTTTGGTTCTTAAAATCCAAGATAGTACAATATTGGCATTATATATAAATCATCCACATCATTCGGTAGAATGCCATTTTCATGAAGGCTCACCAAATGTGGCAACAAGAGATTCTCATTCTTTATAAAGATCCTCAAAATCACAACTTTCAACACATGAGATTCCTCCTTCATATTGTTAATATCACTTGTCCTTGCCAATGTGTAACATTCAGTTGATAGCTCATAGATAATTCACATGGGAAAATCTTATGTGATTAGCTAGTGAATGACTCAAGTATACAGTTATGCCTTATTATTGTTTTCTACACAAATATTAACCTATAGTTCGCTCTATATGGGTATCTTCTATACTTTCTTTTCTGGTCCTCAAATGTCTAGACATGAATGAGTACTTGCAACAATTTCCTTGGTCATTGCATTTTGATAGACACCCTAAATACTAGATCACCTTGCCTATGGAGCATAAGGATGTGTGGTATAAGGAAAAAAAATATATCGAGGTCTATCCTATAGAAGTTTACTGCTAATAACATTCAATGGAGTTCTAATGGTCCACTCTATCTCTAATAAGTTTACATTAGAAACAAAACATTATAAAACACCTCTCTCTATATTCAACTTCTTGAAATCTAAATATCTGTGACTATTTCCCTTCTATTAGGCTTATTCAGTAAATCTCCAAGATTCTTGCCCACTTCACACTTTCTATGCATGGCTTTTGAAATTTTTTTATTGAGAGGTCACTTAAAAGAGAAAATTTGATGGCCAATGGGGCTAAGATGCTACCGGTGGGTGAGTCCAAACTAAACGCCATATTATCTAGTTGGGGCATTTGACCAATGTTGGGTGAGGTCATGGCCTCAGGTCACCCAAGTGTTCATCCTCCTCTAACAATGCCATTATATATATAGTCAAATATAAATCTAACATTTCAAGCAATATCAAAATTTGAATAATATTCAATTTCCCTTTATGTCTTTATAACCATAATTTTAGAATTTTAGAGTACCTAGTATGAATTCTAAAATTTTTACTAGAGCATTAAAGCCAAATTATAGTATTCGAAGTCAACTTGGGTATCATCGATCAAGTAACATGATAAGGAGTACAATTGAAGAAAGTGATAATTTATTTAATTCAAGTATATAGTCATTGCTAACATCTACTACAAATAATGTTGAACGTATTTATAGAGCTAGGAAACATAAATATCAAACTTAATTGGGAAATAATAATGGACTCAAATGGTCATAATGTAAATCACATATTCATTTAATAATAATGGACTCAATTGGTAGATGCAAAAGATATATGATATTTGAATTAGTTTCCTAGAAATTAGTGTTTTCCTATTGTAGCCTAAACCCTAGCCGGTTCACCATGAAACAACCATAACCTGGCTAAATTTCTCACATTGAATTGCGTTAACTGCCAAAATGAGGTTTGCATTGTATACTACATGATGCATTATGAGCCACACTTTGCTCGCCCACTTTGAATACTACAATGTGCATTCATCGTCTAACTTTGGCTTCTTTGTGGGAGATGTGCGTATAATATGCCATAGGAGTAAGACATACTCTACTATCATGGAAACATTTCTCATGAAGAATCACCTTAACCACTACTTAGGAGTTTGCATGGATTTAAACATGAGGTATTTTACGTTAGAAGTTGTTGAAAGTAGTTTCATTTTTTTATTACTGTTTAAGCAACTTTTTTCAAAAATATGGCAGCAATTAATCTGATCAATAATAAAGAACAAAGAAAACATAGTTTAGATGAGACTATGTGTGAAGGCGCATCACGAAGATAGGCAAAATTTGTCACTCTATGCATGAGCTTTACTAGTGGATTTCATCTCAGATCTAGTCACCCCCAGCTTAGTTACTACCTCCTGATGCTAGTAAGAGGTCAGTGTTGAATAGTCCTATGGAACTCAAAAGTTACCAAAATTTAAGTCACAGAAACCTCAAATAGATGCAAAACAATGGTAGAAGAGAAGAAGAAAATGAGTTGAAGAAAGGTGTTGCAGCTAGTTTGTCAAGGCTGAGAAATGGGTCCGCACACAACAATAGAGAGAAGCACATGGTAAGAGAAAACAAAGAGCTATTTATCACACACATCAACTCTAAAAGTCAAGTGCTTGTCAATATGTTTATGTGTTCTGGAAAAGGTTCAAATTGGTCCATTTTATAGATGGAGGCAGCCAACCAACTAGCCTTTTTCTATCAAGAAATAATGGGGTTTGAAGTCCCGAAACAAATGGTTTGTTGGGAAAACCTAAATGAAACTGATAAGCCAATAGACAATAGATAAGGAACCTAAAAGAGTTAATGAGTAGGAGATTAATTAAAGGATGTTATATTTGGATAGATCAAGATAGTTTCCTTTTGAAGACATTTGAAAGGAATGTTATGTAATCTGGTATAATCCATATCGAGCTTTCTACAATGTGGAGAATGACACATCAATTGTAAAGATGTCATGAGGTCATAACTTTTGTGGTTATTTAAGTCACTAAGTCATATTCATATAAGTACAACCTCATAAAATCTATTATATAGCAACATCAATGCATATCCATCAATGATCATTTTGCAATTGCTTGTCGGGGCAATGCATATAAAATGAAAGAGGCTGAAGATGAAATTATGAAAACATCAGATGAAAAGGGAAATCATGTGTGTTACTAGTTGTAACGCTTGGTCTAGTTTCCCTAGAATTTTTATTATCTTTCAATCTCCTCTATTTTTCTAATTAACACCCCAACATCTTTTTATTGTTTTGGGATAACATTTTGATCAAGCTTTGGACCCAATTTTTTCTAATATATTGTAGTCCATCTTTGGTTGCTAGGGTTCTTCAAGGCTAGAGTGCCCTTAGAAGTTCTACAGTTGTGATTGTGAAGTTTAAGTTATCAATCTCTTCCAATGATATTTTTAGCATCATCTAAAAAGAAACCTCTGGATTCTTGAAATGAGAAGCTAAAATGTAGAAATGCATTTTAACATTTTCCAAAATTATACATGATGAGACAAAACTCCATTTTTTACGGCCTATCTTTTTGCACCACAGATTGACTAAAATGACATTACTTTTCTTATTAAAAAAAGTATTATATTCATTCAAACTCTAGAGGAAACAATAATATGCATTTGAACATGAGATCTGTAATTCATTAAAAGATGACATTAGTCAATTGAATGTCCTATATTAAACATATTATGATGTTAACTAAAGAAGACATTAAGTAGATGTTTATTATGTTAGCATCAAAAATATATACGAGAAATGATCCCAACGTGTGATTTATTATTACCAACAACCATTAGTTGTGTACCATACTTTCCTAAAACTCCAAATCATGTGCATTGAATGATAAAATTTGAATCAGATAATAAGAATGATCAATATTGAAGCAAAAACATAAATTCTTATAGAGAACATCTAAAAGAAAACACATTATACTTTCACAAGCAACTTTGTTCAATCCAAACCTGAGGAAAAATTGGTGAGACGACTGTGAACCTTCTTCTAGGATCTGAGTTATTTATTGTACATGATGATTGGTGTGATTTATTGGAGGTACCTAAATCCACTCAATTAACAACCATCATTGATCTCGTCGAGGAGACTGATGAGAGAGTCAATGAATGCATGCACAACGTAGTGGTATACCATGATGGCTAATAGGTTGGAGCCGAGCAGTAGGCTAGATATGAGTTTAGATTTGTTGGTCTCGTGTGAGCACAGAGTAGGATACACCTTTGTATATTTTTGAGATGTGCATTGCACAATTAAAACTATTACTTAGGATTAAATGGATGTGACACATGGCCTTGATCTGGTAGTCGTGTAGGCTACTTCATGTTTACATGGGACAAGAAAATCCCAAATCGGCTAGTTACATTGACTTTTTTGTGATCCAATAAAAAATTAATAGATCAGTTGTAACATTATTAACTCCTGATATAAATGCATATGAAGCAAGCCATTTACAAAAACAAAGGTAACCCATGATGAGAAGGCCTTGGACATGATTGTGAGGGAAGGGAAGGGAAGAAAGGGGAATGAATAACAAAGGAGGCATCAATTGAATGAAAGACTATGAGGAAGTGGGTGTATGGTGGCCCCAAGGTGGTGTTTGGGGTTGTCATAAAGCCACATGCATCGAGTAACAACGTTTGAAGAAAGCCTCTTATCTATGAGATGAGGGGGCAGATTCATGGGATGGAGCTCTGATGATTATGGTTGGTAGGGATATAACTCATGGGATTGCTAGCATGTCATGTGGGCTTGTCCCCCAATTGGGCCGCATACCCAAAAGGCCCAACAAGGGTCAAATATAATTAAATTAAATTAAATGGTTACTAGTTCAAATTATCATAATTTTTTATTCATTGATCTGATCGAGATGGTTTTACACACTCAGATTAAATTAATGAGGTTTAATATTTAATTACAAAATTATGATTGATTAAAGTATGAAACTTGGTTCATTTTACAAATCAAAGTCACAAATGGGAAAATTGATCATTTAAGTGAGCAAATTCAAGTGTCAATATACTAAATCTATAAAGTTGATACTCAATTCAGTAAAATGAATCATCATATAGAGAGAAATATTATAGTAAAGGAGATAGAAAAAATAGATTGTCAAAGTACATTTTTGCTCTATAGATTCACTGTTATAGAAACAATGCTCAACGTTGCTTTTTGGGGTGTCGGTTATTTAACGAAACTGACACTAATAATAATTAAACTTCAGCTATTAAGGTAAAATGACGTCCATATTTGAAGACTAGCCAAACACGGGTATCACTTTTTATTCAGCATCGGCTGAAGAAATGCACCGAAGCCTAAAATAGCCCGCGTTTTTTCATACGAAAAAAATTGACCCCATACATCGTCGGTGTTTTACCTAATAACTGATGCCTAAAGAAGATAAAAACTACACACAATTTTTACCATATGGGCATCTGTTGTCTTGGGATAACTGATGCTGATAATGGTTCACGCGCCCTCCCAGCCAAAAATTTTAGGATAATTGGACGTCGGTTGTTTTGGGAAAACCGATGTTGAATAGTAAATGTGTCGGTTGATATAGATAACCGATGCCTTTGGAGTGACTTAATAGCCCCCACGCACAGCAGATCCTTTAATTCCCCTTTCGTCTATTTCATCGCGTGATCGACTCCCGAACCTAGTGTGCTTCGCGTCGCCGCCTGCCCCTGCCTCCGCACCGCCTGCTGCTGCTCGGCGCCCCTGGTGTGCTCGACGCCCCTACTGCTCACTGTCGTCGCCCCCTGGTGTGCTCGCCGCCCCTGCTACTTGTCGTCGTCGCTGCCGCCTGCCCCTAGTGTTCTCGGCGCCTTCTCCTCACATCGTCGGCTCCGTCTCCACACTACTACCAACAGTAGGCCCTCCTCATCTTATTCCAGTAGCCTCTCTTCTTCTTTCTTCTCCCTCCTTACCAACAACAAGCACGACCGTGTGGGGTGGCATGGCTGTGCTTGCTGTTGGTAAGAAGGGAGAAGGAAGAAGAAGAGGGTATATATTCAAATGAATCCCTATTGTATGATGAAACCCTAACATCTACATACTCTATATGATACCTAAAATTGTGATGGAACCCTGACATCAATTGTGATGAAACCCTAACATTTTACATATCTATCCAACATGATGAACATGCATGGACACTCGAAATGTTGAAATAAATGTTATAGAATATGATACCAAGAGTAAATGATGTTACATGAAACCTAGGATATGAATGATGAAACTAGGATTGTAGGTATTGGAATGACAACATACATGTATTTGTTGGCCTAGAAACCCATCCAAGATTTACTCATTAGGAGTAAATATTGGATAGTCCCCGATTTGGGACTGTTCTTGAACACCTAATCTCACTTAGGATGTAAGTGTATAATGTGTATTGGGTTTTCAAGAAAATTTCGGTAGAATTTCCCCGTTTGTTCTTTAAGTACATATGTACTTGGAGAACAGTGGGGAAATGCTGCCAAAATTTTCTTGAAAACCCAATACACATTATACACTTACTAGTGAGATTAGGTGTTCAAGGATGGGATAGGTGGTACAAGTACATTTATTATATATAAGAATGACATCACATGTATTTGTTAACCCTAGACCCTAATATTGTCCTAATATATACTTGTTTTCTCTTTGATCATAGAATGGATAGATCATGGATGTCCATTCGCAATCGCTGCACCCCAGAGTTTATATCTGGTCATGATCAGTTTATTAGATTTGCCGAGGAACATAGGAAACGACCTAGAGATAGGTTCTACTATCCATGTAGGCATTGCAGTAATAACTGTAAAGTCAGCACTGGTGACGAAATCAAAAGTCATGTCATGTGCAATGGGATTGTACAAGGCTATACAGAATGGCACTGGCATGGAGAGATTTCAAACTCGAAACCAGTGGATGTCGATAGCAGAGCTTGGGTGGAAGAAGAAATTGTCTCCGATGACGTAGATGTGAACGAACCAGTTCCAGTAGACATCCTTGATGTGATGATGGATAGTTGTGGGGTAGAGCACACCGATCCACCTCCCATATTTAGAAACATTGTGCATGATGCTGAGATACCATTATACATAGGTTGTACTAAGTTTACAAAGCTTAGTGCTGTGTTGAGATTGTATAAGTTGAAATCCAACAATAGATGGAGCGAAAAAAGCTTCACTTCATTGTTGACTTTGTTGAAAGAAATGCTTCCAGAAGGAAACGAGCTGCCAATCTCAACATACTGGGTAAAGAAATTGTTGTACCCAATGGGAATGCAGGCCAAGAAGATACACACATGCCTGAATGATTGTGTATTATTTCAAAAGGACTATGTGGATTTGAAAGATTGTCCAAAATGTGGTGCATCACGGTATAAATTGACAACTTCGGGGGAGTCCAAAATTGGTTCTCTTGCCAAGGTGATGTGGTATCTACCTATAATATCACAGTTTCAACACTTGTTTGCAAATCCGATAGATGCAAAGAATTTGAGGTGGCATGCAGATGTTAAGAAAAATAATGATGGGATCCTGCGACATGTGTCTGATTCCCCACACTGGAAGAAGATTGATCTGTTGTACCCCAAATTTGGTGAAGAAGACAAGAATTTAAGACTTGGGCTTTGTACAGATGGGATGAATCCATACAGGACATTGAGAAGCCAACATAGCACTTGGCCAGTCATGCTTGTTATATTCAATCTTCCTCCCTGGATGTGTATGAACAATAAGTACGATATGCTGTCGTTGTTGATATCGAGCCCTAAACAACTTGGAAATGATATCGATGTTTATCTTGAACCACTGATTGATGACTTAAAGAAACTTTGGGGTGAAGGTGTGATGACCTATGATGCTTCACAAAGAGAGACATTTTGTTTGCACGCTATGTTGTTTTGCACTATTAATGACTTTCTAGCATATGGGAATTTGTCTGGATATAGTGTCAAAGGAGCTAAAGAGTGTCCTATATGTGAAGAGAACACTGATTCAATAAGACTAAAACATGGAGGCAAGACTGTATATCTTGGTCATCGAAGGTTTCTTTCAAAATTCCATCCGTATCGTAGGAAGCGCAAAGCATTCAATGGATGGAATGAGGAACAGAGTGCACCTAAACCTATACCAGGGGATGTTGTTTATGAAAGAGTAAAAGACATTGTCAATGAATTTGGTAAGAGATCATAATGTACTATGGCCACACAGAGTGACAATTCTTCATTCAAGAAGAAGTCAATATTTTGGGATCTTCCTTATTGGAGTTCTTTAACAGTCAGGCATTGTATCGATGTCATGCACGTTGAGAAAAATGTTTGTGATAGTGTCATTGGTACTCTGTTGAATATACCAAGTAAGACTAAAGATGGGATGAAATCTAGATTCGACCTCCGTGAAATGGGAATAAGGTCAGAATTAACAGAATTACATGTAATGGGTAATTAAAGAATATACTTACCTCCCGCTTGTTACACGTTGTCTAGAAAGGAGAAGAAAGATTTTTGTGAATGCTTGGCAAATGTTAAGGTGCAACAGGGTTACTCATCCAATATCCGTAGATTGGTATCAATGAAATATTTGAAGTTGGTAGGTCTTAAATCTCATGATTGTCACACTCTAAAGCAACAAATATTGCCCACGGCAATTCAATCTATATTGCCAAAGCATGTAAGGTTTGCAATCACCAGACTTTGTTTCTTTTTCAACAGTCTGTGCAGTAAAGTTATTGACCTTGATACTCTCGATAATTTGCAAAGAGAAGTGGTTGTTACTCTATGTCAGCTTGAGATGTATTTCCCTCCTTTGTTCTTTGATATCATGGTACATCTTGTTGTCTACTTGACTAGGGAAGTGACAATGTTGGGACCGGTGTTCTTGCATTGGATGTATCCCTTTGAACGATACATGAGCATTTTTAAAGGTAATGTTCGAAACCGTTATCGGCCTGAAGGGAGTATTATTGAGGGTTGTGTGGCAAGAGAGGTTATGGATTTTTGCAATTAATTTCTGAGTGGTAATGACACTCCCGTTAATGACAAGAATATTGAGGAGGGCAAAGGAATTTTGGCATCATGGGTGAAAGTAATCAGCCATGAGAAGTTGGAACAAGGTCACTTGTATATTTTACTCAACATGGACGAAGTGAGTGTTTATATCGAGGAACATACCAATTTCATCAAGAGACAACATCCTCGAGCCAGTTCAATGTGGCTTTCTAGAGATCATAACAAGACTTTTACTAAGTGGTTTGAAGATAAAGTCTTACATCAACTATCTCAAACACCAGATGATATTATGGAAACTATCAAATGCCTCGCCTTTAAACCAAAATCGAATGTTATGTATTACGAAGGGTTTGACATTAATGGGTTCACATATTACACAAAGCGCCAAGATGATAAGTGTGTCATACAAAATAGTGGGGTCACCCTTCAAGCATCGACTATGTATTTTGCAAGTGCAAAGGATAAGAGTCCACATGAAGCTAAAATGTCATATTACGATGTCATTGAAGACATATGGGAGTTTGACTACATAGATTTCAGAATTCCACTCTTCTAATGGAATTGGGTTGATAACACCAAAGGAGTTATAGTGGATGAATTGGGTTTCACTTTAGTGAACTTTGAAAAGATTGGCAAAAAGGGTGAACCGTTCATATTGGCATCATAGGAGAAACAAGTATTTAATATTGATGATCCTGCAAATGATAAATGGTCAGTTGTTCTTCATGGTAAAAGACAGTTCATTGAAGATCCTATAGATGAAGAAGAGTACTATGATAAGTATGATGATTCCAGTCCATTCTCAGTTTGGTTGCCAACTCCACAAAATATTAAAGCTAATGATGACTTATATGTACGCGGATATCACAATGAAGGATTGTTAATTGATAAAAGATCGCAATTTTAGAGGCATGCATGTTTATATTTTTTTATATGTTTCATTTTTCAATGTTTCATTTTTATATGTGAACTATATAAAATGCTAAATGTTTGCTTTTTTAATATCAATATCATTTTCAGATATAATGTTTCATTATCTTCTAGTTAATACAAATGCTAAATGTTTTCCTTTTTAATGACATTTTCAGATGGCTGACCATGATGTCCATGATGAGCATGATGTCCATGATGAGGATGATTTCCATGATGAGCATGGCAAGGATACCAATGTAAGTTTTTAAAATATATCCTATATTTCTATAGAAATTCATTATCTTCTAGTTATGTCATATATCCTATATTTTTTTATTGGGCTAATTCAGTGTTTTTATTTTGTCAAATTTTAGGTTGATGATGCACATGTACCCTCTGAAGCACTAGAGGCACTTGATGCGCACCACCAAAAAGTTAACAAGAAAAGGGGCATCACTCTGCTAAAGAAGTTAACAACGCTATGGGGCGGTGGATCCAGATTGGCTGTGGAGTTTGATAATGCAGGAAATGCAATTGGAGTGAACCACAATAATTTTGTAAACTATCTTGGGTGTGTCACTCGAAGCCATTGTGGTGTTAAGTATGATAATTGGCATAAAGATCCTCAGGTGAAGAAAGACTTGATATGGAAGGATTTATGTGCGAGTTATTACTATTTGCAATTCTATTTTGTAGATTATAAATTCTATTATTTGCAATTTTATTTTTGAATACTAGTTAATAGCAATTCTATTTTACAGAATCTGTTTGCATTGGATGAGAAGTTGAATCATAAAAGCATGATGCATGGTGCTGGAAAGATGCTAAGGAACTATAGGACAAATCTCAACAGAGAATACATAAAAGATGGTGATAAGAAGAAGAAGTCAGCCCTTGAAAAGTGGAACTTCCTGGACAACAAAGATTGGGACATGTTTGTTGCTTCAAGACAAACTGAAGAATTCAAGGTATTAAGCGTCACTCCCAATTTAATTAATACACATTGTATTCACCTATTCAAGATTAACCTTTAGTGTTACAAACCAAATCAATGTGCATACTAACTAGGTGTTTAGTGAGGCGCAAAGAGAAAGGCGTGCATTGAATGTGCATGACCACACAATGGTTCCAAAGGGCTATGCAGGCGTTCGCCAAAGACTACAGGCGGAGTCTGCTGCTACTCAAGAGTCCTCTACTACATGTACAACACTCATGCCTCGCCATGATGTCTGGATAGCTAGGAGACAAAACAAGAAGGGTGAAATAAAGAAGCCCGTAACTACTGAGGCGACTGCAAAAATGGTAAAATACAACTCAACAATGCATGTCATTCGAATATTGATTATTTGTGGTGTTTACTTACCAATTTCTATTGATGGTGATTAGCGGGAGTTGCACGAGCAGAGGAAACAAGGCACGTTCATCCCTCAGGGCACAAGGGATGAATTGACAGTTGCTCTGGGTAACGTAGAGCATCCTGGACGTGTTAGGGGTGCAGGTGCTGGTGTGGGCATCAAAGCATTATTTGGGCCATCCTAGCACAAACCTGTCGCAAGAGTGGGACTTTCACAAGAAGAGGTAACCCATTCTTTTTTTTAGAATGTTACTGCAAAAGGGAATTCAATAATAAGAAGCTAATGCTTCTTTTATCCCTGTATAGAAGAATAAGAGAGTCGAGAATATAGTTTCTAAGAAGGTCAAGGAAGAAATGATGCGGTGGCAGACATCTCAGGCTTTCAATCATCCTATGGCAACCCTCTCTTCTCCTGATGCACATGCTGAGAGTAATCATGTAGACCCACCACCTAGCACATCTTCTATAAGTATTGTTTATGACATAGTAGCTAGTCTTTTCAAGATGATATATTTTCAAGATGATATGTATAACATTCTTTACATAAATTTGTAGGCGTCGAAGCCATGCAGCTTAAAAATTGAAGATTATGTTATTACAGAGGCGCAGGCTTACGCGTCCCTTCCTGGGGCAACGATTCATGGGGCTCCAATGCCACATGGTTATGTTCGTGTGAGCCGGATACGTGTAATCCCCGATTATAGGGAAGTTGCATGCCATATGCCCACCCGGATATTGATACACTTGGTGAGGCAGAAGGCGGGGTGATATTGTGGCCCAAAGCGGATGTCGTCTACACTACTGAATTTGTAAGATAAATTTACATTACGTTAAATTGTTAATGTGTATATATGAGGTCAATTGATCTGAAATTATATATACAGGTTAAAAAGAAGACACCCAGAGCATCTAGGCCTCCCCCTCCACTTCCTGCATTACCAAGTTGGGTTCCAACTGACCTAAAATTCCCGTTAGGTCCTGCTTCTAAGGGAATGACAGTATGTCTACGCACACATAGTATACATTTCCCTATAGTTGTTTCTTTATAAGCGGATTATGCAGGTCAATCATACGAAAGCTCTCTATTTGTACAAGATATTATTGAGTTGTTTATCTATGATTGGCTGAATACATCAATGATAGAGGCATGGATAAGGTGAGATCTTATTTATACATCCATATACCTTGTGTAGGATCCGGTGATCTGGTTTCTTATATATTAATGCATACGTAATACATGTTTTGCAGCTACTTAGTCGAAATTCAATGTAAACAATTTGCATTTGAACATGTGGGATTTTTTATTCCATCATTGATTAGTTTGGTAGCTAAAGACCCTGATAGTGTTCAACAATACTGTTGTGATGCTTTCACAATTTTCGATCAAAAAAAGAAGTTGATAATAATAGCTCCATTCAATGTGAAGTAAGTTTACTTTTCTTATAATTTGGACTTAAGAAAATTACATTTTTATTGTGGATTTTGAGTTATTAATTTTTAACTTTTTTACCTCTAGCAGAAAGCATTGGGAGTTACTAGTTATTCTCCTCAGGACGTTCACTGTCTATTATCTAGATCCTGTGGGGAGTACATTGAATCCAAAAATTGGACACGTAATGAGAATGACATTATTCTGGTGAGAAATATTTCATTTTTATATACGTTAACATCTATTATTACATTACTATTTAATTATGCAATTTACTGTGTTACATTAACATGTAGGGGTTTAGATGCGTTCAAAAAGGCTGGAGGAAAGGTCCCCAGTATAAAGAACCCTCCAATAATTTGGAAGAATGTGAAAGTAAGTTCCCGACTCCAATGTATATGTTATTTATGTGAACTGTGCTTATTTGTATTTTTTAATATTTTGTATCCATTTTATAGTGTGCTACACAAGACAACAGCTGGGCATGTGCATACTATGTGATGCGGTTTATGGACATGATTATCAAACATGCAGATGAAATCAATGCCATACCTAAGGTATTATATATAGTCTCATTAGATAGTATGAAATATATCAATCTTATGTATATATTATTACTTATATATATACATCATTCTCTTTGCAGGTATTTAAAACTGACCCCACTACAGGTAAATCCTTAAAAGATGTACATGCTCCATATACGATGGAAGTATTAAATGACGTAAGAGAAGAATGGGCAAGAGCCATACAAGCAGTAGGGACTGTAAGATATAATTGGGATGTTGATAGCAATGATGAATGATATTTTGTAAATGAATGTTTATACATGTATGATATTTTGTAAATGAATGTGTATACATGTGTTTCTACATGTCTGAATGTGTCTACATGTATTTGAATGTTTCTACATGTGTGAATGTGAAAATTGAATTGATGTCTGAATGTATCTACCTATGTGTGAATGTGTGAAAAGAATATTTATTGAGTTTGCAGGTTTGTGGCTAGTTTGTTGGTTGATATCAATGGATGTCATAAACCTATAGTTTAGTTCCACTGAACTGCAAGTTCTCATCCTACGACCAGCCACAGCAGGCCTGCAAACTGATAAGAAAAAAAATCAAACTATAGGTGTCGGTTATTTGTCTAAAACTAACAACAAAGGTTTACAACGTCGGTTAATAGCAAAAAACCGCCGCCTAATGTTGCCAGATAGCCTGACCAACACAGCCGTGCTGGACAACACGGCTGTGGTGGCAGGTTATATGGCCTCGATTATTAATAGACAACTGATGCCATTCTAGGGTAGCACGGTCGTGCTCGACAGCACGGCCGTGGCGGCAGATGATATGGCGTCGGTTAGTAGTAGAAAACCGACGCCGATGGAGTCCTAGATGGCACCCTTTTTGTGGCGCGGATGATTATAGCATCGGTTTCGTTACTTAGAACTGACGCTGATGGGGCCCTGCTGGGGTGTTTTTCGATGGCGCGAAGTGTTTTGGCACCAGATGGAAAACTGATGCTGAAAGGATTCGACTTTTAGCGGCGCCCACATTGGCGTCTCTTGGAAACCTTCATGAAAAGGGCTTAAATAACCAATGCCAAAGGCCAGATCTGTCGTAGTGATTGGCAAGGGTGACATTACTTTTGTTATTAAAAAGTAAGTTATATCATTCATTTGAACTCCAAAGGTAGAATAAGATTCCAGAGGAGTATTAACAATGGCATGCATTTGATCATGAGACAGGATGTTCACAAAGAAAACATTCATCACGTGGGTGTCTGTTCTTAAACATTTTATGATGTTAAGTAAAGAAGATGTATATGAACTTGCGGCTTATTTTTGTAGTTACCTTAGGCCATGTTTGGTAGGTTGTAATCGAGATGCAAAGTAAGTTTCCAAGAACTTTACAAAATACCTCACTGGTTTTAGTTGCAAAAATTCCATTCAGTTCAACATCTATCATTGTGTTTCATTTGTTTGGTTCAAGATCTCAGAAACAAGCATTACATTAGATGATACACTAACAACATGAAAGGTGCCTTTGATACATTTTTTATGTTATGCAAAACCATGAATGAGGGTGAGAGAATTGTACTGGACAATGAGAGATAAAGCGCTAAGCCCTACCACGCCTAACGGCCAATACACATTTTTTGACTTGACAAAATTTGCTACCTACATAATGGCCAACATGTGAGGCCGACTGCACCCGACTACCCCCTATTTGGGCATTATACAAACTCCATGTCTTGAAGCATATTGGTAAAGAGGGGTGTAGTTGGACTTTATCCATTTACACCCAACTACACCCTACCAAATAAATATTAAAACATAAAGAATGACCTTTGAACTCCATGAATATATATACACCCAAACAAACACACCCTTAGTATGAAAACATATATGAGAAATTATCCCAACATGTGCTATATTTTTTGAGTAGATAATACTTTAAAAATATACTATCCTAAAACCCCAAATCCTTTGTATTGTATAACAAAAATTGAATTAGATAAGAAGAACCATCAACATTAAAGCCTTGTTTTGTAGGGTGAATGGGATGTAGTTTGATGGATTAAAAATCCAATAAACCATAATCATGTATCTTATAGCTACTAGATTTTATTTGGTTCGATGTAAAGAGAATTGGTTGGTTTGATCTACAAGCATTTGGTAGCAACATCTACCATTCTTCTATTGTCGATGACACTCCTAAAAAGTTGTTTGTTGTATCCTTAGTGGCCCCTCTACACAGTGGTGGATAGAACTGAGAATCTTTGATTACTGATGCCTTGGCCTGTGGATCCACTTCACATAGGAACGCCAGTCCTATCTAGATACGAACTACACCATCACAACCATTTCAAGCGTGGTACCATTTGGTTGATTTGGGGCCAAATCTACTATGAATTGGAGATCACCAAATTGCATCATCTTACATCCTACCAAACAAAATTCAAACTGAAAAAATGTGAATAAGATCATCATGCAAACAAACCACATCCTACCAAACATGCCCTAAAACAAAAGCAAAAGTAGAATGGAGACCATCTAAATGCAAACATGTTATGCTTCCACAATGATAGTTTAATCCATCCAAACTAAAGTACATATTGGTGAGATGACCATGAACTTTCTTGTGAGATCTAATTTATTTATTGTACGTGATGATTGGTGTGATTAGATGGAAGTATCAAAATCCACTCAATTAGAGTCTGTCATTGATCTCATCTAGGAGAACAACAAGTGTGGAAATGAATGTCTAGTCAACTTTGGGGTATACTGTGATTGGGAATGGACCAGAGCCGAGAAGTAGGCTAGTTATCATGATCTTTTTGTGCATTTGCAATATCCAGTAAGAAATTTACTAGATCAGTTGGAACATTATTATTTTTTTGTGTTAACCCATATAAATCAAGACATTTACATACTTGGGAAATGATAGCTTTGGTGTGTTGTACATAGATGGCACAACTCCTCTTTAAGAAGATCCCCTCTACCCAGAATTTGCAGGCTTCCTCCATGTAGTTTCCTTTGAGGAAGATATGTAGATTGGTCTTGAGATGGATCATGTGGGACTGGCTTACTGTGACCAAAAGGTCATCTTCATCCTTGTTTCTTCCGAAATACATGGACCGCCGATGATGAGTGATCATGATCTAATTAACAAGTTGTTGTTAATTTTAATTTACCTCATTACATACAACATCAGATAGTTGCAATTAGCTGAACAGTTCAGGAAGATTCAAATAAGAAAATGTAGAATAAACCAATACAGGAGAACATAAGTAAAGGTTGGGAACTCAAACCAGATCGTTCAATAAAAATGAACATGAGAAATTATCCCAACATGTGATATATTTTTTTGAGTATATATTACTTTAAAAATATACTATACTAAAACCCCAAATCCTTTGTATTGTATAACAAGAATTGAATTAGATAAGAAGAACGATCAACATTAAAGCCTTGTTTTGTAGGGTGAATGGGATGTAGTTTGATGAATTAAAAATCCAATAAACCATAATCATGTATCTTATAGCTGCTAGATTTTATTTGGTTTGATGTAAAGAGAATTGGTTGGTTTGATCTACAAGCATTTGGTAGCAACATCTACCATTCTTCTATTGCCGACGACACTCCTAAAAAGTTGTTTGTTGTATCCTTAGTGGCCCCTCTACATAGTGGTGGATAGAACTGAGAATCTTTGATTACTGATGCCTTGGCCCATGGATCCACTTCACACAGGAATTCCAGTCCTATCTATATACGAATTACACCATCACAACCATTTCAGGCGTGGTACCATTTGGTTGATTTGGGGCCAAATCTACTATGAATTGAAGATCACCAAACTACATCATCTTACATCCTACCAAACAAAATTCAAACTGAAAAAATGTGAATTAGAACATCATGCAAACAAACTGCATCCTACCAAACATGCCCTCAAACAAAAGCAAAAGTAGAATGGAGACCATCTAAATGCAAACATGTTATGCTTCCACAATGCTAGTTTAATCCATCCAAACTAAAGTACATATTGGAGAGATGACCATGAACGTTTTTGTGAGATCTGATTTATTAATTGTACATGATGATTGGTGTGATTAGATGGAAGTATCAAAATCCACTCAATTAGAGTCCATCATTGATCTCGTCTAGGAGAACAATGAGTGTGGAAATGAATGTCTAGTCAACTTTGCGGTATACAGTGATTGGGAATCGACGAGAGCCGAGTAGTAGGCTAGTTATCCTGATCTTTTTGTGCAATTGAAATATCTAGTAAGAAATTACTAGATCCGTTGGAGCATTATTAATTTTTTGTGTTAACCCATATAAATTAAGTCATTTACATACTTGGGCAATGATAGATTTGGTGTGTCGTGCATAGTTGGCACAACTCCTCTTTAAGAAGCTCCCCTCTACTCAAAATTTATAGGCTTCCTCCATGTAGTTTCCTTTGAGGAAGATATGTAGATTGGTCTTGAGATGGATCATGTGGGACTGGCTTACTGTGACCAAAAGGTCATCTTCATCCTTGTTTCTTCCGAAATACATGGACCGCCAATGATGAGTGATCATGGTATAATTAACAAGTTGTTGTTAATTTTAATTTACCTCGTTACATGTAGCATCAGATAGTTGCAATTAGTTGAACAGTTCAGGAAGATTCAAATAAGAAAATGTAGAATAAACCAATACAGGAGAACATAAGTAAAGGTTGGGAACTCAAACCAGATCGTTCAACAAAAATGAACATGATACTTAAAGAATTTAGTGGACTCCAATCCTTCCAGATAGCTGACGTTCTTCTAGACAACCCGGTCATGAACTTGTAGAAGAGAATGGCTTTCTTGTGTTACCGAAAAATGTTGCAGATGAAGGATGACATGCACTACAAATGCAACTCAATGACCATAAGAACTACCACCTAACAAAAAATTTCTTGGAAGAGAAAGGAACTCTCTTCGCATAGGAGGAAGCCTTCACAGAGCAAATCAGGAGTTACAAAAAAAACAACATCGGTTAGGGTTTGCAAAACACACACTCAAACAATGATGCCTAATGTTTGTAAGAGGTATTTTTTTATCCCTAAAGACCAAAGACTTATTTATAGCCTTAGACACACTGAGATCTTATTTCCATTAAGAATCAATCATTCATTCTCTATTTTACATGTTTCAAAAAAATTGAGAGACAAACACTTTCCAATTACGATTAATAATTTAATTGCACGGTTGAATCTGTTGGGAAAATACAGGCACAGAGTGTAGCAGCAAAAACAAAAAATTTATCCTTCTATATTTCCTTTATAGAACGATCACATCAATTACTGTTAATTAGGAAGGATGGATTAATGAGTTTATACTTGGTCCTGGAGAAAGTCTAGCGAGAACAACTCATTGCAATGCAACTATCTTCAAGTTGCTCTTTGACGGTGGGTGTTGAGCTCCTGATCTTCTCCATGAATGGAAGAATGAATAGCATCAGAAGTGACTCATGCAGTCTATCCATAGGTTGTAGGTTTACATTGCTCTCTATCATAGAACCGTTCTTACCCCAATCTCAATCCCACTACCTAGACAGTGAAAAAAGGATTGAAGCAGCTGTCCCTCAGAGGCCCGATAGGATCTCACACATTGGCATATACAATAAGAAATAATAACTCAAAAATTGGAGATTTAAAGAACAAACTAACCCAATATAGGAGATATTGCCTATATATCCTTATCATTAGAGCATATAGAGTGCAGAAGCGATCTAGTCAATGTTCCAATTGTTTTGCCTAAAATCAAGAAAATTGAGACACAATCATGCAATTGCATGGTACGGTATCAAAATCAAGTAAAAAGGTTTATCACAAAATAGTATACTTGGAAGGACTCATATTCAAGAAAAGTATAACAAGTGATTTTCCAAATCCAACATTTATTTGATAAGATGTTTATTTCAAACAATTCATTTTTTATTACGAGATCCCATTATGCTATAATCAAGAAGCATGCTTATATATTTTGTGTGACTCTGTCACCCCAACGTGATGGGGGAGGTCACCAGGCTCCTTCTCCCCATATGAGGTAGGAGACCAATGTACAAGTCCCACCTCTAAATGAGGAGGTTGCTTGCACTCAATATCAACATTATCAACATTATCAACATCATCATCATCAATATACGACAGTCATAATGGGCAATATCATTTATGTTCTCATGTTTTTTCTCAAAATATAGTATAGTGAAAATGGGAAGACTAATCATAGGAAACGATCACTCAAACAAGTATGTAAAGTTGCTAGAGTACGATTAACCTCTGAATTTGTGGATTCTGAGAATTTTTTCCAACAAAATAGGATGGACGGCAGACCCCATGGTCGAAATGGGTTAATGCATATAACATTACCTTCATGAGAGTGAGTCCCATAAGAAAAAATAATATTGGGGCTGCGGCTTGAAGCTACCATATAATGGGTTCCCTCATACTACATGGAACCTCTCTCACCAATGATGTAGTAGAAGACCCAGACTTTCAAGGCTCGCTTCCAAACCGAAGTGGCCTTTCTTACAAGGGTCTTCACTGAAGGATGTCAGTGAATTACTAGGCTAATTCTCTTTCTATTGCTATTGTTCCTGAGCATCACAATTGCTAATTCCAAGTCATCTTACAAGTATACAATCAAGAGATACATAGAAAGTATCTTCAATATAACCAAGGAGGAGATATAATAGTGTACCTTTCAATGAAGATTTAGAGTACAAAGTCTCAATGAGTAATAGGTCAACCCTTTGAGTCAGATCCTATATCAACAATATTTGGATCAAGGGTCAAGATCATGATATTTGAAAATCATGTTTCAATATTCAAGATTAGGGTTAAACTTTCCTATGTCAACCTTAGGGTTATGTCATCTGCTTATAATAAAAAATATTTCCAAATGTCCAACTTTATTCGAGCGTCAAGAATATTTTAAGTGTGGATGACCTGCTTAGGTATTCTAGGACCATATGTGTTAACCCTAACTTTATGATCATTATCCAAATCATCATCAATTTGTAGATCATCATCATGGAAGAAGTTCAACGGTCTAGATTAGGTATGTCAAAAGATTTAGCATAATCATAATTACCAAGTCATAATTCTAGGGTTGGGACCCATCATCAAGCTAATCACTTTAAGATACATGATTCATTTTCAAGAGTAGATGAGTCAACTATATTAGATCTAGATCCTATTTCAAGATAATCATTAGAGTCCGATATTATGATTTTCAAGGATAAAACACCATTATTGAGCCATTTGATAAACTAAATAATCAAGAGATCAAATATAGGGATATCAATAAAACCCATTAGGAATTAGGCTCCACAAGTGTTTTGAATTGGATTTTTATAATCAAGATCAACTATTTAATTGAATTATTTGGATCTAGGAATCAAGAGATATGATTTTTGCAAGCTTTGACCAATTACTGGCTTTTTGAGTAGAGAGGAGAAGAAATACCTTAATATGAAAAAATGAGGACCATCAGGTTACACTATCAGATGGATGGGATCGCACAATGTAGACACCATGGCTCACTGGTCCAGGTCTGGTTCAATCTCTTGGTTCAGTCGATGTGCTTTTCTAATAATTGGTTCAATTGCTAGTCAGTATGTTCAAGTGGACCGATTGGTTCCCCTTGATCTAAGCAATTCAGACTCCCCTTTCTCACGCAACATGAACTCACAATCCCAGAAGTAGGGTTGAGTGTCTCTCTAGTGAGGGAAAGGTTTATGAGGAGGAGAAGTCGTCGAGGACAGGGAAGGTGCCGCCCAACCTGATCGCGTCCTCACATATATTGTGGTGGTGGCAGATTGACGAGAGGGGGTGAGGAGAAGGAACAGTCAAAAGGGTTGTGCGGCAAAGCTCAGAGAGTAGTAGGATGAGGGAAAGATAAATTATGGCACCTAAGGCCAAAATGAAGAGCAAGAGAGGGGCTCATATCTTGATGTGGAGATTGCGAGCATGAGGGACCCTTTATATAGTGTTAGGGCTATAGTTTTAGGGCCAAAAAGTTTGGGGTGGCAGTTGTGGCCGCCGGAAAAAGGGGAGCAAGTGAGGAACTCATTTTGGTGGCACAAAGGTGCACTAGAGCTAGTTAAAGTAGGGTTTGTTGAGTTCCAAATCACAAGGTGGGGATTTTGTCTCGCTTAGTTTTTCTTATAGTGGTTAAGAGAAGGAGATCGATCATCATAGTCTCATTTACTCCTCTTCGATGATTGTGGGAGGTAGGAGATGATGAAATGGCTGCTGGATCCGGTCCTGATCCAAAAGAAGGATATACAAGGGCTAATACTTGCCATTAATCCCTTGCCATGGATCGCTGACTTAGACAAATAAAAAAGAGAGCAAATCAAAGGGAAATAAAGGGTTTTCCATACATTATCTTCAAGAAATCGTAGTATATAGTAGGAATGTCCAAATGAGATGAAATTTGGATCATAGTTTATCAAATATGTGGATAATATTTATAAAAAGTTTGAGAATCAAAAGATGAATTTTGATTAACTAATTTACTTCTTTGGAAAAGGTGATGAAAGAATTCAATTTGAGGTGTTATAAAGTGTAGAAAATTTACATTGATCACCATTTTTCAAATTTGAGTAACAAACTTGATTATGAAGACAAGAAAAATGATTTGGGACCATGAGTGAGTATAAGAGGTTAAAAAAGTAATTAATTCATTCTTATGCTAAAATCTACTTTGTCACATCCTTCCCTCCTTAAAAAAGAATTTCGTCCCCAAAATTTAAAACAACCTCAAAATTGGGACTATTCAATCCAAGTTGTATCCACAAATATTGGATCATTCTTAACCATATAATCAAAATTATGTCCTCAAAATTCAACTAGTCAAATAATCATAATTGGGTTCCACGTTCCATATCATAACCAACTTGGTACCAACATCATTTCATCATCGAGCAATTGAGTATCAAGGTCAATGCATATATTGTCCAAAATCATCATACGAGTCACAAATATGGAAAGCATCCTATTGATCACAAATTTGGAGAGATCATATTTTCAGTCAAACAAATAGAGTTCTTGAATCAAGTTTACAAGGTGACTTTCAATCCCAATATCTCAGGGTCCTAGCTTCTACATTGGCCTAGGTGGGGTTATACATCCATGGTTTGAGATTTCATATTTCAACATTTTGAGACAACATCAGACTTTCAATATCATGATTCCAAGCTCAAAATAAATGGTAGGTCCCACCCTAATCCTAATGAGAGGTAAACCCTAAGTCATAAATCAAGGGATTCAACATAGTCATAATTTCAAAAATTTCAAGATTTGGTGTTCTGAAGTCATTACTCATATCGTATGTGATCTCAAGATCCATATCATGTTTTAAGATTTGGTACATCAATATCAAAAGTTGAAGTTTCAACATCAAGATCATATGTATAGATATTCCAAATCTAGGGTTTAGATTCCTATTTAGACCTTAGGGAATATCACTCATCTATATTCAATTTCGAGCAACAATATTCAAGCAATATTCAAGCAACATGTCAAGATTTCATTATCATGATATCCAAAGTTGATGAATGATTTATACCTAGGCCTATCTAGGAAGTCAACCACAAGCTATAGTCAATATTATGATATTTTCAAGATAGTCATTAAATTAAGATTCATGATTGAGTATCAACCATGGTTTTGACCTATTATACTTAGGTCAACCAATCACAAATTTGGTGAAAAGGGATACCTTTCCAAACTCTAAATAATCAACAAGATGAAAATTTAGAGGTAGTCATAATAGGGATGCGACCTAGGTTAAGGGATTCATGAGTCGACTACCACCTTCATCTAGCACATTACCAACCTTAGTCACGATCCATTGAGCTTATTAAAAAAGGGAGAGTATCAATGATCAAATCGTATATATCAAGGACATAAGATCAAAATTCAAGATAATAGGGCAATAATGTCAATATTTTCATTCCTTTCCTTTCATGATCAAGGTAGTGATATAATTTGGAAATTGGTGCATGATTTAGGTCCATGCTCATTATATAAAAATTGAGTTTACAAAAGGCATGAATATTCAATAGGGAATAGTCTTACATCATGAATTTGAAAGTCATAAAGATTTATTATTTGATGACAAAATCATCATGTGTATCAAGTATAGGGTAACATGTTTTCTTAACTATGCTTGAGGTTTAATCAATAATAGGGCAACATGGACATTAATAAAATAGAGACCTCATCGACAATGAGGTATAAGGTATAAGTCCTTCTTATTTCACCAAATAAAAATCATTAATATTTACCTCAAACATAGCAAACATGTAGTCTAGTTTTGGCTAATTTGAGTTTGCATGATATTAGGGGTCATACATGAGTATTTTATCATTGATCAAAATTGAGTTTTCAAATTTAGGTCAGATCATGGTGTCATTTTCTTTTTTCATAATTTCTAATGACATCCTTTTTTCCTTGCATAGGCTACCCATAACTGAGACATCATGTGGCAATGAGAAGACTACCTAATAATCATCTACTTGGGTGGCTTAGGGTAGTCCTCAAAGAAGATATGAGATGCTAGAAGACTTTCTATGTTTTCAAAGGAGAACCTTTAGGTCCATTTCTGGATCAACTAAGTCTAGGTAGAGTGGGGAATCTCATCCACCATTAAAACATATATGATAAACTATGCCAGAACCCTGAGCCTATACACCTCAATTTTTACCATTATGGATTTAGGGTTTCCAGGGTTCAAGAGACTTGAGAAATTATTCATTTAAAGCATATGAGAGTGTGTATTCTCTGATACCAACTATCAAAAAACTACTCTTACCCCAATCCTAATCCCACTGCCTAGACAATGGAAAAAGGATTGAAATGTTTGTCCCTGAGTGGGCCGATAGGATCTCATGAACTGGCATATACAATAAGAAATAATAACTCAAAATTAGGAGATTTAAAGAACAAACTAAACCAATATAGGAGATATTTCCGATTTATCCTTGTCATTAGAGTATATAGAGTGCGAAAGCGATCTAGTCAATGTTACAATTATTTTACCTAAAATCAAGAAAATCTAGACACAATCATGCAATTGCATGATACTCTATCAAAATCAAGTAAAACGGTTTATAACAAAAGAGTATACTTGGAAGGACTTATATATATTTTTAAATGTAACAAGAGATTTTCCAAATCCAAAATTTATTCAACAAGATGTTTATTTCAAACAATTCAAATTTTATTACGAGTTCACATTATACTATAATTGAGAAGCATGCTTATATATTTTGTGTGACTCTGTCGCCCCAATGTGATGGGGGAGGTCACCATGCTCTTTCTCTCCATATGAGGTAGGAAGCCAATGTACAAGTCCCAACTCCAAATGAGGAGGTCGCTTACACTCAATATCAACATTATCTACATCATCATCATCATCATCATCATCATCATCATCAATATACGGGTAGTCATAATGGGCAATATCATTTATGTTCTCATGTTTTTCTCAAAATATAATATTGGGAAAAATAGAAGACTAATCATAGGGAATAGTAGCTCAAACAAGTATATAACCAATCATAGAATCAATAGTTACATAAAAAGTATCTTCAATACAACCAAGGAGGAGATATAATAGCATACCTTCCACCGAAGATTTAGAGTACAAAGTCTCAACGAGTAATAGGTCAACCCTTTGAGTCAGATCCTAAATCAACAATATTTGGATCAAGGGTCAAGATCATGATATTTAAATATCATGTTTCAATATTCAAGATTAGGGTTCAACTTTCCTATGTCATCCTTTAGGTTAGGTCATCCTCTTATAATCAACAATATTTCCAAATGTCCAACTTTCTTCAAGTTTCAAGAATATTTCAAGTGTGGATGACCTACTTAGCTTTTCTAGGATCATATATATTAACCCTATCTTTATGATTATTGTCCAAGCCATCATAAATTTGTAGATCATCATCATGGAAGAAGTTCAAGGGTCTAGATTAGGTATTTCACAACATTTAGCATAATCATAATATTGAGTCATAATTCTAGGGTTGTCAACCATCATCAAGCTAATCACTTTAAGATACATGATTCATTTTCAAATGAAGATGCGTCAACTAGATTATATCTAGATTTGTATTTCAAGATAATCATTAGAGTCCAATATTAGGGCTTCTATGAATTAAACACCATTGTTGAGCCATTTGATAAACAAAATAATGAAGAGATCAAATATAGGTATATTAGTCAAATCCATTAAGAATTAGGATACACATGTATTTTAACATATTTAGTGGATTTTTTGATCAAGATCGACTATTTACTCAAATTATTTGGAGCTAGGAATTTAGAGATATAATTTTTGCAAGTTCTGACCAATTATTAGATTTTTGAGCAGATAGGAGAAGAAATACCTTAATATGGAAAAAGGTGGACCGTTGGATTACATGATCAGATGGATGGGATCGTGCCATGTAGGTTTCATGGCTCTCCGGTCCAAGTCTGGTTCAATCTCTAGGCTTGGTAGGTTCACTCCTCTAATAAATGGTTCAATTGCTAGTCAGTCAGTTCAACTACACCGACTAGTTCCCCTTGAACCAAGTGGTTCGGGGACCCTCCCTTTCTCACACAATAGGAACTCACGAGCCCAGAAGCAGGGCAGAGGGTCTCGCTGGTGAGGGAAAGTTTTAGGAGGAGTGGCTGTCGAGGGTAGGGAAGGTGCCGCCCGACCTCGTCGCATCCTCACAGATGTGGTGGTGGTGGCAGATTGACGAGAGGGGGTGAGGAGAAGGAATGCCCAAAAGGGTTGTGCGACAGAGCTTAGAGAGCAATAGGATGAGGGTGAGGTAAATTAGGCCACCTAAGGCTGAAAGAAAGAGCAATAGAGGTGCTTATATCTTGGTGTGGAGATTGCGAGCATGAGGGGCCCTTTATATAGTGTTGGGGCTAGGGTTTTAGGGCCAAAAGGTTTAGGGCAGCAATCGTGGCCGCCGAAAAGAAAGGAGCAAGTAAGGAACTCATTTTAGTGATGTAAAGGTGCACTAGAGCTAGTTCAACTAGGGTTTTTTGAGTTCCAAATTGTGAGGTGTGGATTTTGGCTCGCTTACTTTTTCAAATAGTGGTCAAGAGTGGGAGATCGATCATCATGTTCTCATTTACTCCTCCCCACTAATTGTGGGAGGTAGTATATGATGAAATGGCCACTGGATCCAGCCCTAATCTGTAGGAAGGAGATCCAAGGGCTGAGACTCACCCCTAATCCCTTGCCACGCATCGCTGACTTGGACAAGTCTAAAAGAGAGCAAATAAAAGGGAATTAAAAAGGTTTTCCATACATTATCTTCAAGAAATCTTCATAAATAGTAGGCATGTCAAAATGAGATGAAATTTGGACCATAGCTTCACAAATATGTTTAGAATATTTAGAAATAGTTTGAGAATCAAAAGATGTAGTTTGATTGACTAATTTTCTTCTTTGGATAAGGTGATAAAAGAATCCAATTTGAGGTGTTATAAAGTGCAAAAAGTTTACATTGATCACCATTTTTCAAATTTGAGTAACAAACTTGATTATGAAGACAATAAAAATGATTTGGGACCATGAGTGATGATAAGAGGTTAAAAGAGTAATTAAGTCATTCTTATGATAAAATCCACTTTGTCACATCATTCCCTCCTTAAAAAGGAATTTTGCCCCCAAAATTCAAAACAACCTCAAAATTGGGACTATTCAATCCAAGTAGTATCCTCAAATATTGGATCATTCTTTACCATATAATAAAAATTATGTCCTAAAAATCAAACTAGTCAAATCATCATAATTGGGTTCCATGTTCCATATCATAACCAACTTGGTACCAACACCATTTCATCATCGAGAAATTGAGTATCAAGGTCAATGCATATATTGTCCAAAGTCATCATATGAGTCACAAATATGGAAAGCATCCTATTGATCACAAATTTGGAGAGATCATATTTTAGGCAAAACAAATGGAACACTGACTATATCGCTTCTGCACATGACATACACTGATGACAAAGATAAATATATAATATCTCAAAAGTTGGGTTAGTTTGTTCTGTAAATCTCATGTTTTTGAGTTATTATTTCTTATTTTATATTCCATTGGTTAAGATCCTATCAAGCCACTCAAGGATGGTCTCTTCAATCTTTTTTCCACTATCTAGGTAGTGGGATTGGGATTGGGGTAAGAATGGTTCCCTGACAACTATCACTGAACCATTCTTACCCCAATCCCAATCCCACTACCTAGACAGTGGTAAAAGGATTGAAGCACCCATCTCTGAGTGGCCCAATAGGATCTCACACACTGGCATATACAATAAGAAACAATAAATCAAAAACTGGTAATTTAAAGATCAAACTAACCCAAATATGAGATTTTGTAGTTATATCTTTGTCTTCAGAGTATTCATGTGCGGAATTGATCTATGCGTGTGTTCCATTTTTTACCTAAAATCAAGAAAATCGAGACACAATCATGCAATTGCATGGTATGCAATCTAAATCAAGTAAAATGGTTTATAGCAAAAGAGTATACTTGGCAGGACTTATATTCAAAAGTATAACAAGAAATTTCCAAACCCAAAAATTATTTGAAAAGTTGTGTATTTCAAACAATTTGATTTTTATTATGAGTTCCCATTATGCTAAAATCAAGAAGCATGCTTATATATTTTGGTACTACATTTCCCTAACAAGATGGGGGAGGTCACTAGACTCCTTCTCTCCATAAGAGGTAGGAGGTCAAATTACATGTACAAGATTCAATATCATTCGACAGGTACAAGTTCCACCCTCTGCATGAGGGGGTTGCTCACACTCAATATACCCATTATCAACATTATCAACAACAATATATGGGCCGTCATAATGGGAAATATCATTTATGTTTTCATGTTTTTCTCAAAATATGATATAGGAAACATGAAAGACTAATCAATAGGGAATAATAGCTGAACCAAGTATATAGCCAAGTATACAATCAAGAGATACATAAAAAGTATCTTCAATACAACCAAAGAGGATTCATAATAGCATACCTTTCACAGATGACTTAGAGTACAAAATAAAAAAGGAATAGTTCAACCCTTCAAGTCAGATCCTAAATCACAATATTTGGATCAAGGGTCAACATCATGATATTGGAAGATCATGTTTCAATATTGGATACTAGGGTTACCCTTTTCCTATATCAACCTTAGGGTAGTTCATCCACTTATAATAATTAATATCCATATTTTCAACATTATTCAAGTGTCGAGTATATTTCAAGTGTGAATGACTTACCTAGGTTCTTTAAGGAACATAAGTGTCAACCCTAGTTATCATGATAAATATGCAAGTCGTTAGATCATCATCATGATAGATTATCATCATTGGTGTTCAAGATTAGATCAAGTTCTGATTAGTTTAATGAGTAAAGTCAGGGATCAAGTATTTAGATCAATAGATCAAAATATGCCACAAGATTTAGATCAATCATCTTATAAGATATCATAATCAAGATTATCTTCAAGGTACATGTTTCATATTCAAAAGTAGCTAAACAACAAAATCAGGTCTAGTCTAGTCAATTCTTATTTTGGTATCTCAAGATAATCATCAGATTCAAGTATTTGGGTTTCCAAATTCTAATCATGCTTACGGAGTCATTTAGACAAAAGTATAAGCAAAAGATCAATATTTAGGTATATTAGTGATCATCATTCAGAATCAGGTTTCAAAAGTATTTTTAGTAAATTCCTTGGGGTTTTCTGATCAAGATTTGATCAATTATTTTGGAGCTAGGAATCATAAGATATGAATCATAAGATATGATTTTTAGTAAATTCCTTGGACTATTTATTTGTACATTTTGGAGCTAGGAATCATAAGATATGATTTTTGCAAGTTTTGACCAATTATTTGTTGCTCGCGCTTCTGTGAGAGCATTTACGTAATATTTTGAACCTCCATTTTAATCAAGTGGATTAGGGGAGATTATTCGATTTTTTAGCAGAGAGGAGAAGAAATACCTTAATATGGAAAAATGAGGACCTTCAGATTACATGATCGGATGGATGGGATCACACCACGTAGGCACCATGGCTCGTTGGTCCAGGTTTAGTTCAATCTCTTGGTTCAGTCGGTTCACTCCTCTAATAACTGGTTCAATTAGTAGTCAGTCGGTAGAACTGGACCGACTGGTTTACCTTGAACCAAGCAGTTTGGGGACCCTCCCTTTCTTGCATAATAGGACCTCGCGAGACTAGAAGCAGGGTAGAGAGTCCCGCCAGTTAGGGATAGGTTTAGCATGAGGAGCATTCGTCAAGGGCAGGGAAGGTTCCGCTCGACCTTGTGGCATCCTCATGGATGTGGTTGTGGTGGTGGATTGACGAGATGGGGGTGAGGAGAAGGAACACACAAAAGGGTTGTGCAGCAAAGCTCGGAGAGCAGCAGGATGAGGGAGAGGTAAAGTAGGCCACCTAATGCCGAAACAAAGAGAAAGAGAGGGGCTCATAGCTTGGTGTGGATATTGCGAGCATGAGGGACCCTTTATATAGAATTGAGGCTAGGGTTACACGGCCAAAAGGTTTGGGGCAGTAGCTGTGGCCACTAGAAAGAGAGGAGCAAGTGAGGAACTCATTGTGGAAGTACAAAAGTGCACTAGATCTAGTTAAAATAGGATTTGTTGAGTGACAAATCATGAGGCAGGTATTTTGACTTGCTTAGTTTTTAAAATAGTGGTCATGAGTGGGAGATCCATAATTATGGTCTCATTTACTCCTCCCTGTTGATTGTGAGAGGTAGGAGATGATGAATTGGCCGTTGGATCCGACCCTTATCCGCGGGAAGCAGATCTAAGGCATGATACTTGCCCCCGATCCCTTGTCACGGATCGTTGACTTGGACAAGTAAAAAAGAGAGCAAATAAAAGGGAAATAAAGGGGCTTTCCATACATTATCTTCAAGAAATCATAGTAAATAGTAGGAATGTCCAAATGAGATTAAATTTGGACCATATCTTCAAAATATGTGGAGAATATTTAGAAAAAGTTTGAGAATCAATATATAAGTTTTGATTGACTAATTCACTTCTTTGGACAAGGTGATGAGAGAATCCAATTTGAGGTGTTATAAAGTGTAGAAAATTTACATTGATCACCAATTTTCAAATTTGAGTAACAAACTTGATTATGAAGACAAGAAAAATGATTTGGGACCATGAGTGAGTCTAAGAGGTTAAAAGAGTAATTAATTCATTCTTATGCTAAAATCCACTTTGTCACACTACCCCAGTAGCAGCCAAAGGACTCATGGCTCTAGAGTAGTCCAAACTAACCAACCGGAACTCCTGTCATCTTTCTAGAACAAACGAGAAGGATTTGTCCCTCCTATTGGCATACTAGTCACCAACGTGCTCTCCTACAACAATGATCCTTAATTGTTCTCTCCTGTAATAATCCCTCCCTAGTTGAGTAGGACTTGCTTGGGCTCTCTTGGTTACCACAACCAGAGAGAACAATAATTTTTAGAGAAACTGATTCTCAAATGTCAATGTTGTGTTCTGGGAAGCCCCCAGTACCCCTCTATTTATAGGGTGGGTTAGGGTCAGGTTTCCCAGTCAGTGTGAGATCTGTGTAGGAGTGTAAGGTATGGGATGATCTTGAATTTTTGCAACCTACAATATTCAAAATGATGTCTGGAAGCCCATACGGTCATCAGGATGATGAGATGGTCATTTCTCTCTACGAGACCCGTCATCTAGCAATTTCCCAATAGCATATGAATTTGGCAAGTCAAATCCCATTAGTGCACATCATGACATCATCACTAATTCCTTGTTGCAATCGAATTTCCCACAAAATGAGTGATCTTGCACATGCAAGATGGTTGTCTCACTCACCCAGACAGTTGTCTAATGAGTTGACCCAATCCGTTTGGTTGAACATATTTAATTGGTTAGTCCACACCTCAGTTTGGGAAGAACATAACCAATTCAATTTCTGATCAACATGATAACCCAAACGGTCATCTCAACATTTGAGTCAACCATCTGGTGCACCAAATAGTCATCTCATCCAATGAGATGATCGAACAGGGTGCAATCAGTTGATATGTTGCTTGAATTGAGTACCTAAGCACTTTAGTAATCAGTCCAATCATCATTCAATATTAAACTACTCTTCTAGATAAGTTCCTATGTGTGTGACCCTATAGGTCCCGTATCACGCTAGCTGTGAATGTCCATTACTAACTTATGACATCACCAGCAGAGGGTGGTGCCTAGTCGCACATTAGTGCTACCCAACTGAATGGAAATTTGAAGAAAAACTTTGACCTACAATCTATGTAAAGTGTTGATGTGATTGTTGGCTAAATGGACATCATTTAAAACCCTTTGTTTTGATAATGACAAACATTTCATTCTTTTGGATCTAACGTGCTACTTGAGTGTTGCAGGAACTAGGTGGATGACAAACCTTTGGAAGATATATATGCTCAAAATGTCTTAATTCCATGATTGTAATCAAATGTAAAAATTTGTACAAGTATATAATGTACAAGTACTTAGATATCATGTAAATCAAGCGTTTAGATCTTCCCTAGCCAATCCCAGCACTTAGATAGGTCATCCCCTAAAATAGTGTCACAATTACACACTGATACACACACTTAGTATATAGTTTAAATCATTGAAACAGAGTCATTGTCGGTTGAAAAACTTCTCGACCGAGACACTCTTGGTCGACAAACTCTTCGACCGAGAATTGACCCAAAAAGTTGTTAGACACAGAAGACAAGGTAGTTGGGAGTTGGAATCGAACGTTATATACACTTGCTCCAGACTGTCCTTCGGTCAACAAAGACTTCGATCGACAGGACTCTCAGTCGACAATTCCTCGACCGAGACTGTCTCTATCTGGACTTTTCATAATTAATTAACTAGCCATTGCTAAAGCAATTAGTGGACAGCTAACGACTAGTTTAGAACGAAGAACCCCCTAGAAAGTGTCTAGAACGTCCTTAAGCACTCATAGGTCATTCCTATAAATAGGACATTCCTTAGGACACCCAAAATACACTTGTGCAATACTTGAGCATACATACTTGAAATTGGCAATCCACTCTTGTGAGAAATTGAGCAACTCCAACATTTGTTATTCATTTCCACTGCTCCAAATTCATGTCCTATAGGCTAGCATCTCCTACCCACTGCACTTGCACTTCCATACATATTGATTAGGATATCAAAATGCTTGATATAGGAAATCAAGCCTTGTATTACAACGGTAATTGTAATTTCCATTTTCCCTTCTTGTTCTTTCTTATTGATTGTACTCTCCTTGCTACTCCTAGGGTTGGAGGCTGTGGATTGGAGAGGGTTTGATCTTCTCGGTGGAGAAGGAGGACTTTGTACTACTTCAAGAAGGTTGTCTCAACGGGAAGCTACTTTAAGAGGAAGGCTAATTCAATGGGTAGCTTGAAGTTACTTCAAGGAAGGCTGCTTCGAGGTTGGTGGGACTACTTCAAGGTGAAGGCTGTCCAAAGGGTGGTGAAAGTATTTGTAATTTTATGTAACATCCTTGCGAGGTAATAAAATTTAAATACTTTCAAAATCCCAATTGGAAACAATTGGGTAGTGGACTGACTCCTTTAGTTTTTGCTAAAGGTGGAACCAGTCTAAACACCTTGCCTCCTTATTATCTCAATTGTGGTATTTTGAGTTGAATTATTGTTAAAATATTTATAAAATTCTATTCATCCCCCCTCTAGTGGTTTTCATTTGGTATCAGATCAAGGCTTCAAGGAACTCTAACAAAGTCCTGAAGAATGGGTGACGGGGTACTCAACAACCTCAACTTGGAAGGGACACTCGTGGCTAGACCTACACCTTTTGATGGCACTAATTACACCTACTGGAAGAGGAGGACGTAGTTATAGTTCCAGGGAATTAGCTAGGATATTTGGAGGATGGTATCAAATCCATATGAATTTCCTCAAATAGAGTATGCAAATTGGGATGCTAATACGGTAAGATCTGCCCAAATGAATGCAAAAGTTGTAAGTATACTCTATTGTTCAATTTCAGTTGGTGAATTCAATAGAATATCAAATTGTGAAACAACATATGAAATATGGCATAGACTCTCCATAACTTATGAAGGAACTGTTCAAGTTAAGAATTCTAAAATCGGAATGCTTAAGCAAAAATTTGAACAGTTTCGTATGGATCAAAATGAGTATATTAGTGAAATGTATGCAAAATTTTCTTCTATTGTGAATGGTTTAAATGCTTTAGGTAAAGTGATCAGCGAAGAAGATCAAGTATAAAAAATTCTTAGTTCTCTTCCTCCCAAGTAAAAGCCCAAGGTGATTGCTATTGAAGAAACAAATGATCTCACCCAACTAAGGATGGAGCAACTCATTGGCAACTTAGAAGCACATGAGGCAACCTTGGAGGAAGAAGAACGACGAGAGTGTGAACTTTAACAAGGAAGAATGAAAGATATGGCCCTAAAAGCTTCAAAGATCATCACGCAAGAAAGTGATGAAACAAGTGATGGAGAAGGAGAAGAAGCTCTAATTGTTAATGGTAAGAAATATAGAAGATTTAGATCTAACAAAGTTGTTGGTTCTTCTTCTTCCCCTCCTATGTGTTTTGAATGTGGAAAGAAGGGACATATCAAAAATGAATGTCCTAAAGCAAAGAAAGGAAATAAAAGCTCATCCAAGAAGAAGGGCGAAAAAGCATACAAAGTTGCATGGGATGAGTCAAGTGATAGTGAAAGTGGAGAAGAGAATGTGGAGTGTCTCATGGCCAAAGAAGATGATAGTGACGATTCTCAAGAGTTAAGCATTCTTGATTTGCCAAAAGAAGATCTAATCGTTAGTCTACAAGATACTCATGCCAAATATGTTGATTGCAAAAAGAAACTAAAGAAGGTTACTAGAACTAATGAGGATCCATATGCTAGATTGAATAATCTTTCTTTTGAAAAGGACAATATTGCTTATGAAAATTTGACTTTGAAATCATATTTAAATGATTTCAATATGAAGTTTCTCACTTTAGAAACAAGTCATGATCTTCTTTCTCAAGAAAAGGTTGATTTGCTTGCAAAACTAAATAATTTTCAGACTCAACCTATTCTATGTAATCATCTAGATTATGATGTTGTTGTTAAGGAAAGAAACTCTTTATTATCTGATCTAGATCAAGCAAGGGTAGATATCAATAACAAGATGGGTGAGATTGCTAAACTATAGAGAGAAATTAATGGTTTAAGGGGCAATGATGTTCTTGATAATATTCTAAAATATTCTTCTAGTTACAATGGAAGAAGAGGTTTAGGATATGTTCCAAAATAAAAATCCTATCAACCTAAACCTAGGACAACTCAAGCATCTAAGACCAAGATCATGTTTGTACCCAAGAACACAACTCCAAATCCTTGAAAGACAAATGAAATTGACTCTATTTGTTGTCATTATTACTTGCGTCTTGGACATTACTCTTTTTCATTCCCTTATAAGAAGAAGGATTATGAATTAGTTTGGGTCCCCAAACCTCAAACTTAGAAGATTTGAATGTAATTTAGTTGGGATATGATCTAATACTTCTTTTGAACATATAAATGTCTTATCTCAACTAAGTAGATAGCTTCATGTATTGATTTAAATTCAAAACTAATACAAACAAATTACTGAAATAAACAAAAACATTCTCGGTCGACAAACAGTTCGACCAAGACATCCTCGGTCGAGAAAATATTTGACCGAGAGAATGCCTGTGACAAATCTAAAATCTACAGGAAATTTATAGTAACTATTCCAGTTGAACAATGTTCAATCGGAGCAAAAATCGGTCGAGAAATTGTCGACCAAGTGAATTTCTGTTTTAATTCAATTTTAATCTGTAAAACAACAAGTTTCTCAATCGACAAATTGTTCGACCGAGACATCTGCCAGTCAAACTATTTGTCGACCGAATGAAGTTCTGTTCAGTTTACTTTGTTAAAACATGTTCAGTTTGTTATTAAATGTACCTAACCATAATGGACCATCACATGGGTACCAAAACCTATATTTTATTGCAGGATTGGGTAGTTGATAGTGGATGTTCCAAACACATGACTAGGAACAAGGATGCATTTCAAACTTTTGAGGAAAAGAAAAGCAGAATAGTCACTTTTGGAGACAATGGTAAAGGTAAAATTGTTGGAATAGGTAATAGTACAAACCTTGAAATAAAGAATGTTTTACTTGTTGATGGTTTGCACCATAATTTAATAAGTGTTAGTCAATTATGTGATAGTGGATATGATGTTTTATTCAACAAAAATTGCTGCAAGTTACTAATAGAAAATACTACAAATGTTGTTTATGAAGGAAAACGAGTTGGAAATCTATATATCCTTAGACCTAACTCTATGCAATCTGTAGTTGGAAAATGCTTACTTGCAAAAGAAAATTCTTTACAACTATGACATAGAAAATTAGGTCATGCTAGTTTATATGTTATCGAAAAGCTAGTTAAATATCATCTTGTTCATGGTTTGCCTAAGTTATCTTTTGATCAATATGAAAATTGTGAACCATGTAATTTGGGTAAACAAACTAAAACTTCTTTTAAACCCAAAAACATGCTTAGCACCAGTAGATCACTAGAACTTATTCATATGGATTTGTTTGGACCTATGAGGACACAATCTATTGGTGGGAAAAGATATTGCTTTGTTACTGTTGATGATTATAGTAGATATACATGGGTACATTTTCTTGCAAATAAAGATGATATTATTCAAGTTTTCATACAATTTTGTTCAAAGATTGAAAATCAATTAAAAAAAATATATGCAAAATTAGGAGTGATCATGGTGGAGAATTTGAGAATCATCTATTTGAAGAATTCTGCACATCTCAAGGCTACACTCACAATTTTTCTGCTCCACACACTCCATAAAAAAATGGCATAGTTGAAAGGAAAAATTGGTCATTACAAGAAATGGCTAGGACTATGATGCTTGAACATAATACACCTAAAACATTTTGGGTTGAAGCAGTAAACACAACTTGTTATGTGCTAAATAGAGTAACCGTACACTCTTATTTGAATAAAACACCATATAAAATCATGTATACTAAGAAACCAAGGGTTGACTATTTTCATACTTTTGGCTCAACTTGCTACTATGGAGGATGATGCAGTAGCAGTTTCTATGCTTGATTCATATCCGAAACTGCCCCTTGAAGCTTTCCTTTTCAACATCATGCATGATTGAATGAGAAGCACATCGCTACAAGAATGTGTCAAGATGCTTCAAGTGCTCCCTTGCTATTATGCCAAGCACTATGAGGATCTTGGACGAATCCCACCACCGCTTCAATCATCATTGATCTGTCCACCAGAATTAGAGCAGAAGCCACTGCCCCCTCACTTGAAGTATGCCTTCTTAGTTGATGGTGAAAAGCTACCGGTGATTATCTCGACATATCTGAGTGTTGATGAAGAAAAGCAATTGATGATCGTGATGAAGAACCACCGTGGTGCATTCAGGTGGTCAGTTGTTGATATTAAAGGGATTTCCCCTACTCTTTTCCAGTATAAGATTTGGCTTGAGGAAGGAGCTAAGTCTGTGATTCAGCTGCAACGTCGACTCAACCCGAGCATGATGGAGGTCGTTAAGAAGGAGGTGATTAAGCTCCTTTCTGCGGGCATCATCTATGCCATTTCAGACTCGATGTGGGTAAGCCCAACACAGGTAGTCCCTAAGAAGGGGGGAATCACTGTAACTCAGACTCTTATGAATGAACCTGTCACCACCTGATTGGTTACTGGGTGGTGAGTGTGCATTGATTACCGTCGCCTCAATTCTTCCACTTTAAAAGACCATTTCCCTCTTCCATTTATTGATCAAATTTTAGAGCGGCTGGCTGGCCGCTCTCATTTTTGCTTTTTGGATTGCTATTCTGGCTATAATCAGATTTCTATAGACCATAAGGACCAAGAGAAGTCCACCTTCACTTGTCCTTATGGGACTTACGCATATCGCCGCATGCCGTTTGGGTTATGCAACACACCGACCACTTTTCAACGTTGTATGCTTGCTATATTTTCTGATATGGTAGAGCGCTGTCTAGAGGTTTTTATGGACGACTTTTCCATCTACGGTGCGTCGTTTGATGAGTGCTTGTACAACTTGGATAAAGTGTTACAAATATGTGAGGACACACATCTATTCCTAAATTGGGAAAAGTATCATATGATGGTTAATGAAGGAATCGTGCTTGGACACAAGGTGTCTAGCAATGGACTGGAGGTAGATCCAGTAAAAATCATGGTTATTGCCAAATTATCTCCACCGAATTCGGTGAAGGGAGTGAGGATTTTCCTTGGTCACGCGGGTTTCTATCGCCATTCTATTAAAGATTTTTCCAAAATTACTAAACCATTGTCTGAATTATATGAGAAAGATGCCGTGTTTGATTTTAATGATAAATGCATACATGCCTTCAATGTCTTTAAAGAAAAATTAATTTCTACACCGGTTGTCCAAACGCCGGATTGGACTAAGCCCTCTGAGCTTATGTGTGATATGCGTCGGATTTTGCTGTAGGGGATGTTCTTGGGTAGAGTTTTGAGAATAAACCTGTAGTGATTTTCTATGCATCTAAAACTTTAAATGATGCACAACTTAATTATACCACCACTGAAAAAGAGCTACTTGCCGTGGTTTTCGCATTTGAAAAATTTAGGCAATATTTAGTAGGGTCAAAAGTTATAGTTTGGACGGACCACGCTGCCATCAAATACTTAATGGAAAAGAAAGATGCCAAGCCTAGATTGATTAGGTAGATCTTGCTCTTGCAAGAGTTTGACATCAAAATTAAAGATAAGGCGGGCATTGAAAATGTGGCTACGGACCACTTGTCTCGGTTAGAACAGGTAGATGAGAGAGATATCAATATACCCATTACCGAGACGTTTCCCAATGAGCAAATCCTTTCAATAAAATCTAAGGATCCGTGGTTTTCGAATATTCTAAATTATCTTGCATGTAAGGAAATATCAGACGATTGGACTTATCAAGAAAAGAAGAGATTTTTCCATTCTTATAGATATTATTTTTGGGATGACCCCATTTTGTTGAGACAATGCAGGGATGGCATCTTACGTAGGTGTGTACCAAAAGGTGAATATGATAGTGTGCTCAGTCACTGTCATACACTACCCACTGGCAGTCATCATTCGAGTACAAGGACAGTGGCCAATGTGTTGGAGAGTGAACTTTATTGGCCTACACTCTTTAGGGACGCCTATGACTATTTGAAAAGATGTGATTCGTGTCAAAGGGCAAGTAACATCTCAAGGCGGCAAGAGATGCCCCTCAACGTGTTTCAAGAGGTTTAGGTATTTGATTTATGGGGCATCGATTTTATGGAACCATTTGTGTCCTCAAATTCCAACTTATATATTTTGCTTGCCGTTGATTATGTGTCGAAATGGGTAGAGGCAATACCCACAAGGACTAATGACGATGCGGTAGTGTGCAGGTTTGTGAAGGAATATATTTTTTGTAGGTTTGGTGTGCCACAGATGATTATAAGTGATGGAGGCACCCACTTCATGAATAAGAAATTTGCTACACTATTGAGTAAATACAGTGTCAAACACAATGTTGGTACCTCGTATCACCCGCAGACGCAAGGCCAAGTCAAGGTTTCCAATCGAGAGATCAAGAAGATATTGGAATGCACAGTGGCATCTTCTAGGAAGAATTGGAGTGCACTACTACTGGATTCTTTATGGGCATATATGACCGCCTTTAAAACACCTATAGTAACTACACCTTTTAGGCTGGTTTACGGGAAGGCTTGTCATCTTCTAGTCGAGTTAGAGCACAAAGCGCACTGGGCATTACGCAAGCTTAATATGAGCTATGATGATGTAGGAAAGAAAATAATGTTAGAGCTCAATGAGTTAGATGACCTTAGGATGAATTCTTATGAGAACCATATGATCTATAAAGAACGGACAAAGAAACCCCACAACTGCCACATTCAAATGCGCATTTTCAAAAAGGGTGATCACATGTTATTGTTCAACTCGAGATTAAAGTTGCATCCTGAGAAACTGAAATCCCGATGGAGTGGACCTTTTATGGTGGAAGATGTCTAACCACATGGTGCTATTATTGTGAGAGATGGAGACCTAATGTTCTTAGAGAATGGTCAAAGATTGAAGCTCTACTATGGGGAGGATTACACAAGAAAGGTGCATGAGGTTAAACTCATGGCACTTAAGGAAGAATGATGAGCTTGATTGCATCTAGCCTATGATGTTAAAGTAGGGCGCTTGTTGGGAGGCAACCCAACCATCGGTAGTTCACATTTTTCTAGTTATTTTATTTTCTATCGTGTTTTAAAGTTAGTTTTGGTTAATTTCATTTTTAGTGTAAAAATGATACCCTAATACGTTTGCTCAGTGTGCAGTACTAATAGAAAGTCGATACCATCGACCACAGTGTCGATGGTAGCGACGTGGTTGGAGGAAAGAGGCTACAGAAAATTTTCTGAGTAGATACCATCGACAACCTCATCGATGGTATCACCCTACCATTAACGACATTAGAAAAAAGAGAGAAACAGGTCGATAGTATCGACCAAGAAGTTGATGCTCACGAGATCCCTGAAGATTTTCAGAGAAATTCGTCGCAGTAAAGTCAATACCATCGACATCCCTGTCGATGGTATCGACCCGGAAACAGTGAGGAAGCGGCGCCTGAGCCTCACGAGGGTAATTGAAATAGAAAGGGTCGATACCATTGACCACCTGTCGATGGTATCGACGTGACACATCACCTATCGGGGCCCCCACTTCCAGCAATCGACGACCATCGATGGTCACGAAGTGGCAGATTTTTCTACAGGTGTCGATACCATCGACACCCCATCAATGGTATCGATGGAGCGACAGTGGCATCGATTTCAGTTATAAAAGGAGGGATAGTTTCTCTTTTCTACTCACACCTTCAGAGCCAATCCCCTCAACCCTTGCGCTGAGCATTACTGAGCAACTGAAAATCTTCACCGAGCATCTAGCAATCGAGCAATCATCACTGAGCTCTTCATCGACATTGGAGATCATCTTCTCCGACCTACTCTGACCTTCACTGAGCTCCATTCTTCTGTCTCCTTTCTTTCATCATGGTGAGGAACGTCGGGTCATCTTCCTCGTGGGCTACTCCCATGGAGATTGACACATTTGTGCCACCACCGTTGGGCTCTATTCCCCATCCGAGGATTGCCCATCCCTCAGTGAAAGTGAAAAAAATCTTCGACGAGTTGATGAAGCGTCCAATAGATCCTACCCGATATGTTGATCGGGCTATGATCCATGACCTTGGGTTTGAGGACAACCTCAATTTTGTCCTCCATGTTCAAGTTGGGAGACGGACGCTGAACGAAGACATGATTCCCTATCATGAAGTGGGCCATCCCTTTTTCAGTGAATGGCTGACTTACAAGGAAGTAGTGGCGGAGTTCATGGCATCACTCGACATCTGCGTCATGCCCAATGACGTCAATGCCACCGATCGAGAGTGGATTAAGGGTCGTGTCGCTTTCCAGTTGTTCAACCGCAACTACACAATTACACTCGAGCAGTTCAATTCCATTTACTACTGGTGGCATTCACCCGAGTAGCACCGACGACAGGACAACTGGACCAACTATGATGCCATGTTTGCGGATTTGGTAACCACTCCGGAAGGCAAGATGCTTAGCTACCATAATGCAGTCGTCGCCGACTTCGAGCATTCGTTCATGTGGGTTTACACCATATGTTATGCATCACCTTCTTTGCTCAAGGCGAGCTATCACTGAGCAAATTTCAGGAGACAGATTTATTTTTCCTTCACAACCTACTGAAGAGGGAGAAGCTCAATTGGGGCACGTTCTTTTTTACACATGTGATGGTAGTAAAAAGAAGTACCAGACAATCCCCTATTCACTTTGGGGGGCTTATCACGTCGCTAGCCATCTACCTGGGGTTAGATCTTTCCACTCTCCCTCCGCTGGTCAGCAAGAGCTCTGTCAATCTTACTCACTTCCACCGCTCCAACCTTCTCACATTTCGTGATGGCGTGGTATATGCACATTGCCACGTCAATAAAGAGTATCAGGAGTGTGCACTTCCAGACCCTATCATCAATATCCAAGGGGCCCAACACTTCAGGTGACCCATTATTGCAATCAAAGATTCAGAACGTGAAGAAGATGCAGGTAACAATGACGACGACGATGAGAATGAGGAGGAAGAGGATACTTCCACTCCTCTTCAGGCACGAGTGGCACAGAGGAAGCGGCCACACTTCTACTTGGGTGCATCATCATCCTCGCAACCTCCACCACCATAGCCCTCTCAGGAAAGAGAGGACGTCTATTCGATGCAGGGAATGTACAACATGCTTTAGAGCATCCAGGAGATGCAACAACATCACACTACATCATTCACCGATATCCAGGATACCACAAATTAGTTGTATGTGAATCAACAAGGTATCTTCGAGAATGAACGTCAGTTGTTCGCAAATCAACTCTAGGTCTATGACCGGTTGGGGAGGATCGAACAAAAGCAACAGCCGTTTCATGATCATTATTGGAATCAAGGTTACTTCGGGGGCTACCAACAACCACCACTGATGCCCCCATATGATCCAATCTTCTAGGGGCAATATCCATCATGGGATCCCAGTGCCCCACATTACCCACCACCTAAGCAGTAAACAATATCACTGTTCCACCTGCTGAGATTGTTTTTGACTATGAGGCCATAGTCGAATTCAAGCTTAGGGGGGAGGAGATGGAACAATTTCTATCTTTTATTTCCTTTTCTTTTTAGCAATTTTATTAGTTTTTAGGATCCACATGCTATCTAGTGTATCCATGGATGTCTAATGTAATGTGTCATCTCTATGCTTTTCTAATGTAATGTGTCATCTTTATGCTTTTCCCATGGGAATTAGGGGTGTGAAATTTGAGCATATTTAAAATTTTTCAGGAAGTTGTAAGTTGAACTTGTTTGAAATTGAGCACTTAACCTAGGAAAATAATTGGGTTTGTCAACTTTAAAACATAAGATCATAACTGTACAGCCGTATGATTCAAGAAATGTGGACAGACATGGATGTTGAGCCTAAACTGTCCAAACGGTAATGAGACTTTAATCGAAAGTGAGAGAGAGAGAAACCCTTTGATTTATTGTACACAGGTCAGTAAAGAGGGAAATATAATCTATTCCAATGGTTTTGTACATTAGTCTTGTGATCTATCCATTTCATTTCATTCAATATCCACCATCAGAACTAGAAGCACTTATAGTTTTTCATCTCTTGATTGCATGACATGTAGATAGGATTTCATTGTAGCTAGATTTTGCATCTATACATTCACACATTCTCAAGTGAATGTCATTATAGTTGCATTTTGCATACTCTAGAGCATATAGGACTTTTTGTGCCTTATTTCTTCTGGAAAATAAGAAAAATAGGAAAATTGTTCTATACCCTCTGAAAAGTAATTTGTAAGGCATCAATGATGTTAGCTAAGTGGAAATAAGCCCGAAAAAGAAAAAAAATATTGTGAATGTTCTTCTAGTGAATTGAAAAATGAGGGATTGAAAAAAAAGAGAAGAAATGTAAGTGAAAAAAAAGGAGAGGGAGAAAGGAACTTGTTTCACCTGCATGTATACATAAAGAAAAGAGGAATACACACATAATGTAGTTTTAGTAGTCATTCCATCTCATCTTGAGATGGAATGATAGTGCATGCACAATTCTACCTAAAATTTAGGCATTAGGTCATTTTCATATGCATATGCATCATTTAGGTCATTTTGTTGATTTTGCATGATAAAACTATTTGGTGCTTCTCTTTCTTCCACAGCTGCCCATTTCATCCACCCGTTTCTCAAAATGGTAGGTCACCCATGATTATCTCCTCATTATTGTATCCCAGGAGATCTGCTTCTATTTAGATGGTAGTTAAAACTTGACCAACGTAGATAGGAGATCACAAGATGCACTAAGTCTGAACCAGAGGAATTCATTATATCAACTACTTTATTTGGTAGTGTTTGATGATCTTGGGGTGGACATTTCTTATGGACGATCATTGTCACCTTTAGGGTAGTTATCATTCTGTGGTCAGTGAGGGCCGACATGTGCATGACAGGTGGAAGTCATATTGAGTTGTCTTTTATGCTATTATGTTCTTTAGTTGACTCTCGCAATTCTATTCTACAGTTTTGTGCTCAAGGACGAGCAATGTTCAAGCTTAGGGGAGTTTGATGCAGGGGTTTTGAGTCATTTTTATAGACTAGTTTTGCATACGTTTTATGTGTATTTTGATCATATTTGTGATTAATATCACTTGATTCACTACCTTTAGTCTATAATCTCATTTTGCATCAAATTTACCTTGTTTCATCTTATTTTGTATAAAAGATCATACTTGTTGGATTTGATTGGTGTTCTTCTCTTCATTTTAGGAAATTCGGATATCTGAATATGTCGATACCATCGACCGGGTCACAGTGCATTGTCGGTGAAGAGCAACCAGAAGTTGATACCATTGATGGGTCTGTCAATGGTATCGAGAGAGCATCAACGAGCCAAATTTCTAGAGGTCGATACTATCGACCCAGGAGTCGATACTATCGACTTCACCAGAGCAGAGGCAGCTTCAGTGTCAGATTCCAGAGAAAAGCGATGCCTAAGGCGTCGATACCATCGACACACCGTCGATGGTATCGAGGCAACATCAGAGAGAACCCCAAAGAATCGCGCAAGTGCCAGTGCCTTATGCAGGTCGATACCATTGACCCGCGTCGATGGTATCGACGCCGTCAGATCAGGTTTTGCTAAAGATTGTGTCTAATCATACGGTGGTGATCTTTTGGCGACCTAAAGTGGTGCATATACCTAATTACGGCGGCCCTAAGCAATCTATCACGTCCGGAGCTGTTACACCCCGATCTCACAATTTCCTCAAATCATGAGATTAGGGCATAAGATAGGATTTATATGTAACACAAGGAACACCCATAACTTTTTCTTTTCTTTTAAACTCTTGTTTCATCGCATTGAATCACATAAAACATCTTAACAAGGGAATATGAACATTTCTTTTACTAATCAGACTTTAATAGAAAAGATACATGTATAAACATTCATGATGTCTTTCACAACTTGTGCACATAAAACTTGTTAATTAGCATACATATCAAAGAGGAACAATATTACACATCATATTTACAACTCTCTCTCTTATCTCTTACTGAGGACCTAGCGTGACAAGGACCGACTGACTCAACTAATCTCATACTTGACTCCTGTGGCAGATCTACTCTGACGCTCTGATCATCTTCAAGTCCACGCGATTAACCCTAAAAATGTTTGAGTAGAGGGGTGAGCCTACTCGCTCAGTGAATGAGTACTTCATGGAAACAGACTAATGCACTAATGTGATTACAGATATAACTTTGAGTAAACGATATGAAATGTAACAACAATAAATACTACACTGAGCAGTTCTAAAACAATATAATTGAAATAACAAAGAATGTAAATATTGCATCCAAAGAATAACTACTAGAAGACTATGCTCTAGTCTCCCTTAACTCTTTCATTTATAAGGAACTCTGTGAACCTATATGATCATGTTTTAGATTATTCCCCAAACATATGCAGTGCACTCTGCATATGAAACTCGCAGTGCACTACGAGCCCACCGTACAAGACTTAGCGACACACCCGGGAAATGCTAAGTCTGACTTCTCGTCCTGGTCTGCACAGGACTCTCAGGCTCATAAGGCCTCACTGCACTAACTCTGAGTGCTCTGGACTCCTCCGCAACCTGTAGTGCACAGTCGGAGAGTCTGGGTTACCACCGTGACACACGCACGGATTATTGTTGAATAACCCCTATTTACTCCAGTGCCACCGTGACACATGCACGGATTATTGTTGAACACAGTCTCTCTGCACTCGTGCCACCGTGACACACGCACGGATTATTGTTGAACACGAGTCACCGACCATCTAGACACACGCTAGGTAGGTTGTTTCCCCCTAAAGGTACAGACCGCGCAATGGGGTTCTACGGTGTTGGGGCACCTAAGTCTATTAACTGATTAACATATAAACACTTAAATAAGAATTATAACTCATTTTACATTTCTCACAAGGCTCACATGGCCTGCCATATCATATCATATAAAACATCATAGCTCATGTATTCAACATATATCATGTCTCAGTAACATCCCTTTCTAGGGTATGTCATATCTCATCACCTGCAATTTATGAGATATGTATTGAAAATAAGAAGCCCTACAGTATGTAGATATCATCTCAGAGAGAACAAGCATATAAAGTTAAATGCACTAGAAACATACAATTCGACAATTAAGCATCAGCACATCTCATATTGAGACCTTTCATATTATCATAATATGATTCATTGAAAACCCTATCCTTAGGGTTTCATTTGCCTTATTCATTCATCGCATGCCAACACCCTACTCTTAGGGTAAAACTTAATTGCATCATTTGATATAAATCTAAAAGGCATTCTTACTAGGAAGTGTTGTATACATTTCTGATTTGAATCTACCATTTAGGAATCATTCAAACAGAGAAGGAATCCACATCATATCAATTTGTAACAATCTTAAATCAAACGGACATTTCAGGATTTAGAATTATATGCTAAGCATTTAGGGATTTGGATGCTATAATCAAATTCGTGCATTACACTATTTGAAGGAAGAACCCACTCACCCTAAGGTGTGAAAACACCTCACAACTGCAGCTCAACTCAGGGAATCTCTAACTCACATCAAATCCCTAGCAAATCTCCCAATTCTTCTTCCATTCAACTCGGGAACCTTGAAAATGAGGGATTATGAAGAAAGGGTGAGAAAAGAGGGAATTTCGACATCATCTTGGATCAAATTAGAGTATGGACGGAATCTTGACATGAGAGAGAAGATCCACCATAAAAGTCTATGTAAAGAATCCAAACTTACTTGATTTCACCCTTCCTGGAATCGCAAAACCCTAATTCAGCAATTCCCCCACTTTCTTCTCTCAAACCCTAACTCTCCCTCTCTCTCTAGGAGCTCGTTTCTCTAGAATGAATGACGAAGAATGAGAGCTGTGTGTTTGTGTGGTCGATCATATAAGTCAATTGAGCTGCTTGGGTCAATTGCATATTGACCCAACACTCAACTTTAATTATATTGGCTGAATATTCAGTTATACAAAAGTTACTGTAATTCGTTTATTTCAGAGATCAAACATTCTCCAAAAATTATGGGAATTTTGCACGTTGTTTATAATTGATCTATAAAGCTTCAGTTAAAATTTGAGATCATTTGGATTTACCAATAAATAATTAAAAATAGAAACGTGCACTGCTATATTGCAGTCTGCAGAATATTCGGCCGAGTTTGTCCTGCACAGAACTCGACCGACACCCTTACTGTAGAGATCAAAAGTCATCCAAAAATTATTCCAATTTAACAGAGTGTCTAAAACTGTGTTTTTCAAGCACAGTTAAAATTTGAGATCAATTGGATATACCAATAAAAAGATAAAATTCAATTACCACACTGCTGTATAATTCTGGAAATGTGATCGGCCGAGTTTGAAACTCGACCGATAAATAGGTCAGAACATTCTTCAAAAATTCTGATATTTACCAATATTGTTCAAATTTTGTATATACAAATCATATCCAAATTTTAAGTAAATCAGAGTTACACATAAAATACTAAAAATCATTTAGTGAGACATTCTACTTATCAAATTATGTATTCATGTATCATCAAAACCCTATTTTGGGCTGATTAGGGTCTATGCTTCTCAAACCCTAATTCTCAAGACAAAAGAACATTTAAACTTATTATCATAGTTAAAACATCCTAATTGTGTTATCGTCATTAATTAGATTTCAAGAATGATTATTCCAATTAATCTTTGCAATTGTGTAGGTAAACCCTAATTTACCAATTAAGCTCAAATGGGGTCGTAACAACTCTCCCCCCTTAGAATGTTTCGTCCTCGAAACATAAACCTACAAGAAAGATACATTCAAGGTTATTCTAAGCTTCTAAAACCTTCCATGCCATTATATTCTTGTATTTCATACCCGAATGTAGTTTTCAACATTAGATCTTTTAATTCTTTACTAAATCACAACATATTTCAAATAGTTCTCAATGATATCAAGCAAATTCTTTATGCCACAGTCAAACATAGAATGCAAAGATAAACCACCATGCTTTCACTGCGCAACTCTGATACTCTGATACAACTATCTCAACTTACGCTGTTCAGAGAGTTCTATTGTTCTGTATCATCTTTAAGTGACAAAAGCAAGTTCACCATGCTGTTTTAAACTTTAATAACATGTTGCTCAGATAGCAAAACAGTCTTGAATTAAAAGACTAGATTCAACAAGCAATTGCACAATACTACTCTTGGCATCCCCATTGGGTCATGGATGCATGAGGTGGAGCATTACCACCTCATTCCATACTATCCTGTTTCAATCCTGGGACCTGTGGGTTATGGGCCCACACACAATACAAAGTGTAACCATCGCATTATATCATTTTAGGGTTTCAACAACAGTAATAAGGTAATCCACGATTATATCAGTCATTCAAGCATTAATCATACTCAATTACCATCACTCAGTTATATTAGAGCTAGGTATAACAAGCTACACCTCATTAGGTTTACTTGTCCAAACAATCTAATTATCATCCCTTTCTATTAATATGAGTGAATAAGTATGACTACCTCGTTCAGGGTATCTCTCCATATGTTCTGACATCATCCAAACCGTAACACCATATCACAAATACACAATAGTAAGATGCATATCAGGTATGAATTACTACAACTATCATACACCTTTAATTTAACATATAGCTTGCACAAATACACTGAAATCATATATAGAACCAGCTTTCATACCTTAATATGTCTTCAACAAATCATACATGTAAAAAAAAAAAAAATTCACATATTACACAAAGCTAGTATTTTCCCATATCTCTCTGCTCATTCATTACTTCTTTACCTTTTTCTACCTATCCTTTTCATATGATTATATACAATAAACATCATTAACATTGAAGCATTTAAGATAGGAATAGATTATTCATCATTCTTGTTATCACACAAGAATTTATTTCTTATCGCACTTCATCATATTGTATGCCACTATTACATTCACTAGATGACCCCACCAAGGTAGTTATGCACCATATATGACTCATTTTCTCTTATCATTTCATTCCCATCTTGCTCTCATTAAGGAATATATGAAAGAGAAGATGATTTTAAGACTTGGAATTCTTGTATTCAAGCATTCCCTTAATACATTCTCGTATGTAGATTTACTTCGTTAACAACAGAGATATTTGATTAATTAGCACTTGCTTGAATCTCACAACCTCTTTATTTTATAACTTCTCCATCATATTTTAAACCCTTTCTTACGTTTCATAGTCCTCTTACCATATACTACTCTTTAACCCATCATCTTTAATTCTAAATTTTTCTCTTATGACCATGTTGCTTATTCATATGCATGGTCATGTATACCATGTTGCACATATTTCCTCCTTTATCTTTATACTATTGTGAAGTTAACGTTCTAAATTAATAGTCCTTTTATTGGTTTTTCCTCATGTTGAATACATTACATATTCTTCATTTTTAAATCAAGTGGATCATGCATGGGTCAAACATGGTTTCTCTTTCAATCAAGTTTTTCTCTTCTGAATACAGTCCACCTTTGTATGACTTATTCATTCGTTAAACTACACCTATGTTCTTTGCTTAGAAACTAGTTTGTTGTTCTAGTCTTATGAATTACATGTTCATACGATTCTCTTTACTTTTATGGACCTATTGAATGCTCAACCCTATTCTCTACTTAGCCTTTGCTTTAGAGTTCATAAAAGCATTATACTCTATTATATGATTCATTCTTCATGATTGATTCTTGTTATCTTGAACCATACATACATTTCACATATCTTTTCTATATTTCATATGTATAGTTCATATAATATTAATCAATAAACTGATTATGAGCTTCATATCATGTTCTATTATTCCCAATTAAGGGTTTCACATTTGAGACCCCAAATTTAAACCTCAGATATCAGTTTCAACTAATTCTTAGTTGTTCTGATCTTGCCCATATGTTTCAACATCTTACTGTATGTACATTCTTACTCTGATGTGGGTCTAATTATTCAAATTCTATTCTTATTATACTATTGATAGGATTCATTAGATCCTAGCAACGCATCCTACCAACCGGACCAGGCCAAACCTGAAGTCTTGAAGCCAAGAACTACAAGAATTACATTCTTCCTGAACTGCCACTCACAGCTCAGAAACTCGGCCGATTGGTCAGAAACTCGGCCGATCCGCTTGAAACTCGACCGATCAACTTGCTGTTTGATTTCCTGAAAAAGAAACTCGGCCGAATTACATACAACTCGGCCGATCAGTTTGTTGTTCGATTTCCTATTAAGGAAACTCGGCCGAATCACATACAACTCGGCCGAATCGTGTACAGACTGAAAACCTAAACAGACCTGCTGATGTCAATTTCACTCAAATCAGCGGGCAAAACCATAGAAACAAAAGCTCATTCAAAGTTCAATTCTAGTCTACTTGTTACAAAGAATGAAATCAAAAAATGCTACAATTGCATAGTGTACAACAGATATTAAAGACCCATATTTCAAAGTATTGAATATTTCAATTCAAACATATAAGAGCATTTCTATACATTTCCAACAAAAACAACATTATGAAATGTAAGTTCTATCTCGTTTTACATTTATGCTCTTAATTCTTGTTTCTTTTCTCGTTTTCTAACCCTAACATTTCTAGGGTTCCTCTCTAGCCCATTCTTCCATTGTATACCTGGCCAGGGTATACGTGAGAGAATAGACAGAGTAGCTTGTACTGGATGATCCAAGTACTCAGATATCGGGCCAGGATATCCAAATACTCAAATCCCCAAAGCTAACATCAAACATCTCCTATCTGCCACACTTAGGACTCTAACTAACTAACTTAATGGTCCTTGACAACTCACCCTAAGCTCTGATACCAATCTGTTACACCCCGATCTCACAATTTCCTCAAATGATGAGATTAGGGCATAAGATAGGATTTATATGTAACACAAGGAACACCCATAACTTTTTCTTTTCTTTTAAACTCTTGTTTCATCGCATTGAATCTCATAAAACATCTTAACAAGGGAATATGAACATTTCTTTTACTAATCAGACTTTAATAGAAAAGATACATGTATAAACATTCATGATGTCTTTCACAACTTGTGCACATAAAACTTGTTAATTAGCATACATATCAAAGAGGAACAATATTACACATCGTATTTACAACTCTCTCTCTTATCTCTTACTGAGGACCTAGAGTGACAAGGACCGACTGACTCAACTAATCTCATACTTGACTCCTGTGGAAGATCTACTCTGACGCTTTGATCGTCTTCAAGTCCATGCGATTAACCCTAAAAATGTTTGAGTAGAGGGGTGAGCCTACTCGCTCAGTGAATGAGTACTTCATGGAAACAGACTAATGCACTAATGTGATTACAGATATAACTTTGAGTAAACGATATGAAATGTAACAACAATAAATACTACACTGAGCAGTTCTAAAACAATATAATTGAAATAACAAAGAATGTAAATATTGCATCCAAAGAATAACTACTAGAAGACTATGCTCTAGTCTCCCTTAACTCTTTCATTTATAAGGAACTCTGTGAACCTATATGATCATGTTTTAGATTATGCCCCAAACATATGCAGTGCACTCTGCATATGAAACTCGCAGTGCACTACGAGCCCACCGTACAAGACTTAGCGACACACCCGGGAAATGCTAAGTCTGACTTCTCGTCCTGGTCTGCACAGGACTCTCAGGCTCACAAGGCCTCACTGCACTAACTCTGAGTGCTCTGGACTCCTCCGCAACCTGTAGTGCACAGTCGGAGAGTCTGGGTTACCACCGTGACACACGCACGGATTATTGTTGAATAACCCCTATTTACTCCAGTGCCACCGTGACACACGCACGGATTATTGTTGAACACTGTCTCTCTGCCCTCGTGCCACCGTGACACACGCACGGATTATTGTTGAACACGAGTCACCGACCATCTAGACACACGCTAGGTAGGTCGTTTCCCCCCAAAGGTACAGACCGCGCAATGGGGTTCTACGGTGTTGGGGCACCTAAGTCTATTAACTGATTAACATATAAACACTTAAACAAGAATTATAACTCATTTTACATTTCTCACAAGGCTCACATGGCCTGCCATATCATATCATATAAAACATCATAGCTCATGTATTCAACATATATCATGTCTCAGTAACATCCCTTTCTAGGGTATGTCATATCTCATCACCTGCAATTTATGAGATATGTATTGAAAATAAGAAGCCCTACAGTATGTAGATATCATCTCAGAGAGAACAAGCATATAAAGTTAAATACACTAGAAACATACAATTCGACAATTAAGCATCAGCACATCTCATATTGAGACCTTTCATATTATCATAATATGATTCATTGAAAACCCTATCCTTAGGGTTTCATTTGCCTTATTCATTCATCACATGCCAACACCCTACTCTTAGGGTAAAACCTAATTGCATCATTTGATATAAATCTAAAAGGCATTCTTACTAGGAAGTGTTGTATACATTTCTGATATGAATCTACCATTTAGGAATCATTCAAACAGAGAAGGAATCCACATCATATCAATTTGTAACAATCTTAAATCAAACGGACATTTCAGGATTTAGAATTATATGCTAAGAATTTAGGGATTTGGATGCTATAATAAAATTCGTGCATTACACTGTTTGAAGGAAGAACCCACTCACCCTATGGTGTGAAAACACCTCACAACTGTAGCTCAACTCAGGGAATCTCGAACTCACATCAAATCCCCAGCAAATCTCCCAATTCTTCTTCCATTCAACTCGGGAACCTTGAAAATGAGGGATTATGAAGAAAGGGTGATAAAAGAGGGAATTTCGACATCATCTTGGATCAAATTAGAGTATGGACGGAATCTTGACATGAGAGAGAAGATCCACCATAAAAGTCTATGTAAAGAATCCAAACTTACTTGATTTCACCCTTCCTGGAATCGCAAAACCCTAATTCAGCAATTCCCCCACTTTCTTCTCTCAAACCCTAACTCTCCCTCTCTCTCTAGGAGCTCATTTCTCTGGAATGAATGACGAAGAATGAGAGTTGTGTGTGTGTGTGATCGATCATATAAGTCAATTGAGCTGCTTGGGTCAATTGCATATTGACCCAACACTCAACTTTAATTATATTGGCTGAATATTCAGTTATACAAAAGTTACTGTAATTCATTTATTTCAGAGATCAAGCATTCTCCAACAATTATGGGAATTTATAAAGTTGTTTATAATTGATCTATAAAGCTTCAGTTAAAATTTGAGATCATTTGGATTTACCAATAAATAATTAAAAATAGAAAAGTGCACTGCTATATTGCAGTCTGCAGAATATTCGGCCGAGTTTGTCCTGCACAGAACTCGACCGACACCCTTACTGTAGAGATCAAAAGTCATCCAAAAATTATTCCAATTGAACAGAGTGTCTAAAACTGTGTTTTTCAAGCACAGTTAAAATTTGAGATCAATTGGATATACCAATAAAAAGATAAAATTCAATTACCACACTGCTGTATAATTCTGGAAATGTGATCGGCCGAGTTTGAAACTCGACCGATAAACAGGTCAGAACATTCTTCAAAAATTTTGATATTTACCAATATTGTTCACATTTTGTATATACAAATCATATCCAAATTTTAAGTAAATCAGAGTTACACATAAAATACTAAAAATCATTTAGTGAGACATTCTACTTATCAAATTCTGTATTCATGTATCATCAAAACCCTATTTTGGGCCGATTAGGGTCTATGCTTCTCAAACCCTAATTCTCAAGACAAAAGAACATTTAAACTTATTATCATAGTTAAAACATCCTAATTGTGTTATCGTCATTAATTATATTTCAAGAATGATTATTCCAATTAATCTTTGCAATTGTCTAGGTAAACCCTAGTTTACCAATTAAGCTCAAATGGGGTCGTAACAACTCTCCCCCCCTTAGAATGTTTCGTCCTCGAAACATAAACCTACAAGAAAGATACATTCAAGGTTATTCTAAGCTTATAAAACCTTCCATGCCATTATATTCTTGTATTTCATACCCGAATGTAGTTTTCAACATTAGATCTTTTAATTCTTTACTAAATCACAACATATTTCAAATAGTTCTCAATGATATCAAGCAAATTCTTTATGCCACAGTCAAACATAGAATGCAAAGATAAACCACCACGCTTTCACTGCGCAACTCTGATACTCTGATACAACTATCTCAACTTACGCTGTTCAGAGAGTTCTATTGTTCTGTATCATCTTTAAGTGACAAAAGCAAGTTCACCGTGCTCTTTTAAACTTTAATAACATGTTGCTCAGATAGCAAAACAGTCTTGAATTAAAAGACTAGATTCAACAAGCAATTGCACAATACTACTCTTGGCATCCCCATTGGGTCATGTATGCATGAGGTGGAGCATTACCACCTCATTCCATACTATCCTATTTCAATCCTGGGACTTGTGGGTTATGGGCCCACACACAATACAAAGTGTAACCATCGCATTATATCATTTTAGGGTTTCAACAACAGTAATAAGGTAATCCACGATTATATCAGTCATTCAAGCATTAATCATACTCAATTACCATCACTCAGTTATATTAGAGCTAGGTATAACAAGCTACACCTCATTAGGTTTACTTGTCCAAACAATCTAATTATCATCCCTTTCTATTAATATGAGTGAATAAGTATGACTACCTCGTTCAGGGTATCTCTCCATATGTTCTGACATCATCCAAACCGTAACACCATATCACAAATACACAATAGTAAGATGCATATCAGGTATGAATTACTACAACTATCATACACCTTTAATTTAACATATAGCTTGCACAAATACACTGAAATCATATATAGAACCAGCTTTCATACCTTAATATGTCTTCAACAAATCATACATGTAAAAAAAAAACAAATTCACATATTACACAAAGCTAGTATTTTCCCATATCTCTCTGCTCATTCATTACTTCTTTACCTTTTGCTACCTATCCTTTTCATATGATTATATACAATAAACATCATTAACATTGAAGCATTTAAGATAGGAATAGATTATTCATCATTCTTGTTATCACACAAGAATTTATTTCTTATCGTACTTCATCATATTGTATGCCACTATTACATTCACTAGATGACCCCACCAAGGTAGTTATGCACCATATATGACTCATTTTCTCTTATTATTTCATTCCCATCTTGCTCTCATTAAGGAATATTTGAAAGAGAAGATGATTTTAAGACTTGGAATTCTTGTATTCAAGCATTCCCTTAATACATTCTCGTATGTAGATTTACTTCGTTAACAACAAAGATATTTGATTAATTAGCACTTTCTTGAATCTCACAACCTCTTTATTTTATAACTTCTCCATCATATTTTAAACCCTTTCTTACGTTTCATAGTCCTCTTACCATATACTACTATTTAACCCATCATCTTTAATTCTAAATTTTTCTCTTATGACCATGTTGCTTATTCATATGTATGGTCATGTATACCATGTTGCACATATTTCCTCCTTTATCTTTATACTATTGTGAAGTTAACGTTCTAAATTAATAGTCCTTTTATTGGTTTTTCCTCATGTTGAATACATTACATATTCTTCATTTTTAAATCAAGTGGATCATGCATGGGTCAAACATGGTTTCTCTTTCAATCAAGTTTTTCTCTTCTGAATACAGTCCACCTTTGTATGACTTATTCATTCGTTAAACTACACCTATGTTCTTTGCTTAGAAACTAGTTTGTTGTTCTAGTCTTATGAATTACATGTTCATACGATTCTCTTTACTTTTATGGACCTATTGAATGCTCAACCCTATTCTCTACTTAGCCTTTGCTTTAGAGTTCATAAAAGCATTATACTCTATTATATGATTCATTCTTCATGATTGATTCTTGTTATCTTGAACCATACATACATTTCACATATCTTTTCTATATTTCATATGTATAGTTCATATAATATTAATCAATAAACTGATTATGAGCTTCATATCATGTTCTATTATTCCCAATTAAGGGTTTCACATTTGAGACCCCAAAGTTAAACCTCAGATATCAGTTTCAACTAATTCTTAGTTGTTCTGATCTTGCCCATATGTTTCAACATCTTACTGTATGTACATTCTTACTCTGATGTGGGTCTAATTATTCAAATTCTATTCTTATTATACTATTGATAGGATTCATTAGATCCTAGCAACGCATCCTGCCAACCGGACCAGGCCAAACATGAAGTCTTGAACATTTATGCTTCTCAAACCCTAATTCTATGCTTCTCAAACCCTAATTCTCAAGACAAAAGAACATTTAAACTTATTATCATAGTTAAAACATCCTAATTGTGTTATCGTCATTAATTAGATTTCAAGAATGATTATTCCAATTAATCTTTGCAATTGTCTAGGTAAACCCTAGTTTACCAATTAAGCTCAAATGGGGTCGTAACAGGAGCCATTGCACAACTCTCAAGGAGGAGAAGGAGAGAAGAACAGAGCCCAAAGCCACACCCTAATCATTCCGAGAGCCGCAGAAGGAGTTTCCCGCTGCCGAAAGGTTGTAGATCGCTCATCCTACGCTGGGGAATGCCCCGATCTCCTCCGTTCAGGGGTTTACATTACATCTATTAACGTTTTCCATATGTTTTCCCTTTCTATCATCATGTCTTTAATTGAGATGAACATGCAGGGCTAATCCCCTTTATCTTTAGGACCGGGAGTAGCTCGGGTAATCGTTGTATGTCAGTTTTGACATAGTTATCATAATTTGTCTCTAAAATATGTGGTATTATTTCGTTTTCTCCATTATATCATTATGATTGATCACCCTAATGATAATCTAATACCTTTAATTACTTTGAAAGAAGAATTAACGGTTGAAAAGAGACGAATATCACATTAACTAATAAATCTTTTGAACAAGGTGATGTACAGTTAATGGTGGAAACCCAGAGTGTGATCTTCATGCACCTAATTTAGGGTATAGGTTACTACTACCGTGGAACTGACCTAGATTTAGGTAGTGAATTGTATCACGACAATGAACAATTCTGACTACAGGCCACTACCTGGAATAGGAGATGAATTAGGATAATTGTGTAGGAATTAGTACAACGAGAACCTATGGTGAAACCACAATCCTAAAGATTCCATCTTTAATTGATTAAACCAAACATTTAATCGATTATTTTGCTTTCTTTTAATTTTTTTTCTTTTTCAATCAACTCTCAAACCATTTTAATCGGTCTAGCTGATTGCAAACAATTAGTAGTAGTCTATCGAAAATTCGTTCCTTGAGTTCGACTCGGGCCTCACAAAGGCCTACATTACTTTGGCACGTGCACTTGTGTTTTACGTACGGTAAATTCGTGTCACAACACAACTCCTACGATCCCCTATATGGATCTTGAGGCCACCCTTGTTCTATTTCTAATAACTTTCATGTTCCCAAATCTAATGAAGATGACATTGATTCTCCCAATTTGGAACTTAAGGGTGAGCTCTCATATGGACTAGGGTTGGACATTCCATTGACTTTGAGCATGAAATAACAATATTGACATATGATGTTTGTCTTGAATTGTTGAAATACGAAGATCTCAATCATGGATGTATAACCCCACCTAAGCCAAACCAAAATGTTGGGAGTGAAAGTCTTTCTATACTCTTGATTTGGAGAGACCTATTTGTTTGACCAAAAGTGAGATCTCTCTGATTTGTGATATATAAGATGATTGCTCCAAATATGTGACCCACATGATGATCTTTCCAATCTAGTGATCTATGATTATATGCAGACTATGATGCTTGATTGCACTATTTTAAAGTATTGTTAATGTTGATGAAATACCAAGTGTTTATGACATTTCATATGAAATACCAATATCAATTAAAGAATATTATTAATTTTGGGGACATAATTTTATATTTAAGGTGGGAGGATGTGATAACATGTCTTTTCTCTCTCATTCAATTAATGTACATCTTGACTCATTAGATTCTCTATTATGTTTAATAACCTTCTTCAACCCAAATTGGATGATTTTGAGTCACATTATACTCAATTGATGAATTGCTCTAGATCAAATGTCACATTGTGCTTATATTGACAATAGTTAAGTACCAGGTTAACACTTTTAAAAGTGAAATTCCAAATTGAGTGTCATCATACCTATCAAATGGGATCTAAAACTTTAGTATAGTAAATAAAAGAAATTTTTTAAAAAACAATGATGAAAGCTACATGCAATTTAGAGTTATGGTCTAGGAGATATGATTCTTACAAGTTTCTCAAAGAAACACAAGTTTGAACTAACTTAAACAACTCATCGATCTATGGCACTCCCTCTCAACCAATAAGAGATCTCCATTTTGGATACACAGATTCACTATCCCAGCCCTTGGATCGAATTTTAGTCCATGATAATCCTAAATTCTAAAACCCTCAACTTGTCTTCTACTTGGTGTCAGGGAAAGTACGTCATTCTTTGCTCCACTTTTACAATGGTCATTTAGAGACATTATCACCATCTTGATGCCATTTAAATACCCATGTTGTCTTCCTCTCTTCCTCTTCTTGATTTCTCCTCTCTTATACAGTGATTTCATGCACTCCTTCCCCCTTTCTCTCTTCTTTTTCTACCTCTACCCTTTACTGGCTCCCCCAAACTCTGACACTTTGAGGTAAGGGTCTTCACTCTTGATTATATGCCTACAAACTAGGTTAAACATGAAATCCTTTGGAGCTCTGTCTTAGTGGTAGAGTCCACCCCTACCCATGCACAAGGACCTATAGGGCCCGAGAAGGGGATTTGGTTGCACCGACAACCTTGTCTGGCCTCAGGTGGATGAGAGGAGTTGGGTTGAACAACTGGTTGTCACACGAACTGAACCTGCCACGGTCACAAGTTTAGGGATAGCTTAGAGTTAAATGATCTAAGCACCATGGCCTACATACATAAGTATCAAGGGCATCACAGTCTTTTTCCACTACCTAAAGGGCCTCCTGAGCTTTATTTTGAGAAAATTAGTCCTACTGACGTGTCAACTTGTGATTGGCCAAAATATATTAGAATTCCATTAATTGTAAAAATCAATTGGTAACTCAGATCAATACATGTTATACAAAACCTTGATTATATAATTGAGAGAAATCTGAATGAAATATTATTGAAACTTAATTATGATCCTAATTCGAAGGTGAGGTTAATATTAATTAAGTAGTGATTAGTAAATAGAAAACCTAGAATTGATGATTTAGGTGTTTAATACACTAAATGATTTTATTCTTATTTTGATATGATAATATAGAATATACTGGTAATCCAAGATGATTATGATCCTAATTATGATATTTAGAGTTTCTAAAGTGAAGAATTAGGGATAAAGGTCATAACTTGCTATATTGTTAATGAACATCATTGAAACATAAATGATAACAATGAAAGGATAAGATTGATATAATAATTAGGGTTCCACCAAATGATTAATATGTGATAGAATTAGGGTTTGTGCCCATATACCTTACCCAAATACTAAGCCTTATATAGGACCCGATTAGAGGTTTATCTGAGTAATATAATGTGCTGGTAACACTTTAGGATTTACATATGTTCATATTAATGTTGATTGCTTGGATTCATTGATATTCTTTAAGTAATTGAAGTATGATTGCATGATCTGCATGGTTCTACAAAAGGTATGTGGTTAATATTATGACTACCCAAAATATCGATGGTCAAGGTTTGTTGTGTGTTTATTGAAAGTTGTTTAAATAAACTATTGGTTGTTTATTTAGATTCTGTTCAATGACAATGCCACGATGAGCATCACATAAATAAAAATATCATATTTTGAACCCTAGGATTACATGTATTGAGAGGTGATGTACACAAGCCCAAGAGGGACAATGGTCACACCCAAGATAGAATATCAAGTACAGATTAGAATATGTAAAGAAAATGTCAGTTTTTTTTTCAAGTAATTGATTGATTATACATTGTTATGTACTTGTGCACTTTTTCATGTACCCCTAGTACATAATATATTTGGATATGTTAATATGTATTTTATTTCACACCATTTTAGGTAAATGCATTACATGAAGATATTGAGACTTGATGAATCAGATGAAGCTACATGAAGTAATTAAAGCTAAGTAAAGGAGGATTAGACAACTACTTCTTCTCATATGTACAGTTCTGACACTCCTTATAGAAGCATCTTATAAATAATATTTGAATAAGTGGAATTTTTTTGGTATTACTTATTATTTACTAAATCTGGATCCTTAGGAATTTAAAGTAATGTCTCTCAACAATTTGGGTCTTTCCTTAACTGGGGATGTTGAAAAGTGAGGTCATTATTAGTATTGTTACTCCTAATAAAAACTTGAGGTTACTCTAAATCCTAGTCTCAGACCTATGTAAGGTCTAATATTATGCTATGAATGCATGGTGACACTTTAGGATACATATAAGAAAAAAATGTTGATTGATTACGATGTCTTATTTGATGTTTGGATACATGCTTACTGTTGGTATAGTATGCCCAGAGATCCAATCATATGACGATTGCAATGAGGCATGGGATACTTGATTTTATAATAATAAAGGCAATTTCCGTCTATGTGTTTTAACTATTTTTGAGATAATAGTATAACATGTTAGATGTCTAGAGAGGGACAATACTCAATGACATATGTCTTCAAGTATGTGACTTGAACAATGATATCATACAAATGTTAAGAGTATGTACATTCTCACTATCATCCCTATTCAATTGTTATTGTGGAGATAACCATAGACATCAATAACACAAAAGACTAGAGTGTGTGTTGGTTGATGATAGAATCTCATCAGTCATGATATATAATATCAAACCAAGCACATGGATACATGTTAGAGAATAGTTTATGCACTCATCACATGTCATTGGGTACACTTTGACATCATCAAACACAGTCCTGAAACATGGGTTATTATAATGGTGATGATTGGGTAACTTTGACACACGGGGACTTGACTGTGAGTGATAGATATAGAATGTATCCCTCCTAAGGGAGTGTGATATCTTGGCCACTTGATGAGTGAGACTGAGAAATGCATGGCCATGTACATGTACATGTGAGTCAATGTATGATATCGAGCTTACATATATCTCAGACAGTCTACTCTGCATCAAGAAACATGAATTGAAAGTTAGTAGAGAATAACAAGTCCATGCCTCAACTTTGATTTGGGTATCAGTGACAAAGGGACTATATTCACTATATCAAAAATCATAGATTGTAGATTGAAAGTTGTTCTCCAACTTTCCTCTTCCCTTGGGTAACACTGATGTGCAACTAGGCACCACTCTTTGCTTGTGATGTCATAAGTAAGCTATAGACATTCACTGCCAACATGAAATGGAACCTATAGTGTAACACACATAGGATTAACCTGGAAGAGGATTTTATCTAAGAATGTTGTTTAGATTTATTATTGAATTGTTTAGGTACTCAATGAAACATTCAATCTATAGAATCAACTCAGAATCATCAAGCTCAACTGTTAAACCAACTGATTAGAGTGTTAGATTGATTGAGAACTTCATTGACTGAGTTATGCACAACCTGGACCACCAACCGACCGGTTCACTGGTTGAACTGATCGGCTCATAGATAGTGAGACCACCGGTTCACACTGGTGGATCGATCGGTTCACTTGGAGCAAATGAGCATGTGTTGGGTTTCTCGGTTCGTGAGAAAATATCCTCATTTCACTTATTCAATTCGATTGGTACAAGAATTAATCTTTGTATTAATTAGAAATGAATAAGGAAAGTCAATTGTAGGCAAGTCTGGGAAGTGAAACGACCAGTTCACTGGGTGAAATGATCAGTTCACCTACACAAATGACTGGTTCATTTATGAAATGACCGGTTTGCCTACCGCAGTACAATCAATTCGTGGAAAATCTGGACCCCTTCTACTCCCGCACAGACTGGGAACCCTGACCCTGCCATCTACTATAAATAGAGGGGTACAAGGGGCTTCTCAAAACACACTACTCAGAACATCAGTTGCTCTGCAAAGTTGTTGTCCTATCTGGTTTGGTGACCGAGAGAGCCCAAGAAAGTTCTACCCATCCAGAGAGGAACAACGAGGGGAGAAAACTATAGAAAAGTAACGGGTGGTGGGAGAGTGTGTCAGTGACTAGTACGTCAAAAGAGGGGAACAACTCCTTCTAGCCTATCCATCAGGACGACTAGAGTTCATGGTAGTCCGTGTGGACTATCTATAGAGGCGGGAGACTTCGGCCGCTCAGGAGGATGACCATCAACTGCAGTTTGGGTCAAGACTAGGAACTGCACAGACGTTGTTGAAGACTAGGTGGTTGAAGACCGCACTAGTTACGAGGTATTATCATTGAGAAAGCCCTGGAACCAGGTATATCTTGCTAAAACATCTTTCCTATTGCATAGTTGTTGATGTGATGTGCTGGTTATGGGCTTGTGGTTACATAAAATTTTTGTTTCCACTGCCTGTTTTGTCCCACAAAACCCAACACTTACAATACTTAAATTATACCTCATGGTTCTACATTGAGGTCTATGGTTAATTATAAGTACTCGTACTATCCATTTTTAATGGTTCGTCACATGATTTTTGAAGTATTGATTTGATGAATAAACTATTTGAAGTTTATTGAATTTACTTCATGATACTACCACTATAAATATTACATAAAGTAAATGAGAATATTCTATTTTTTGGTCTACCCCCATCAAGGGATAATATACATAAGTCCAATGATGAGCATTGATTACATCCTTGGACATACCAAACATGGGTTAAAATATGTAAAAAAAATACAAATTTCATATGTGAAAATATTTGGTTGTGAGTATTATATGTTTTTAGCTTACATCATACATTTTGATTGCACCATGTACATAGTTTCGTGATATACTTCTCTACATATTTATTTGATGGCGTTTTAGATAATCATCATGTATATAAAGATATGAAAACTTAAAGATTAATACGAATCAATTATAGCTAATAATGCTAAGTTAAGGAAGATTAGCTAAATAGGTTTTTTTTGGAAAATTTATGGTAAATATATTTCCCACTCCCTAGAATAGGGGGTAAACTGACAAGCCTCACCAAATGTGGTGCTTACAATGAAAAGCCATTAAGGCCATAAGATAGCTCAACAATGAGCTTACAATAAGGACCAATTTCTAATGATTACAGGAGATAGAACGGGGAGTTTGTTGTTATAGTAATCATAGAGCTGTTTAATCTCATTTTCGAGCTTGCCAAAAATGATGAAGTAGTCAAGAATTGGACCACCATGTATCCTGGAATTCCTTTCTATCCAAATAAGATGGACACACCCAGTAAGAGCCCATAGCTCAAGCATTCTGTTGTTCCTGGATGTATTGCCTAAGGAATTTAGGCAATCAACTCGCTTGTATGATGTTCTGATATTGATCTTCAGGTGGGAACGACCCCACATATATCTTCAATAGTTACATCCATCAAAAATATGATCAGCTGATTCCATTTCAAGCGAGCACATGGGGAACTAAGGTTCAGAAGTAGTAGCCCATTTCATTATTTTGTCCATTGTAGGAAGTAGTTTTGTAAGAGCTTTGAAGGTTGTAAGACTCCATCGTGGTTTATGATAAGACATCCAGAGATTGGAGTAGATATCACTTCTGTTCATAGATTGACGACAATTGTCCCATAAGTTGGAAACATTCATTTGATTGTAAAGCATGTACTTCTCCAACAGTTTATGCCAGATAGTAGAGCCTTTATAGCTTCGTTGATTGACTAGATGTATGCCATATCTTCTTGTCATCCAGGAGCTCCAGGTGCCCGTATCATGCAGAATCTTATGTACTCTCTTTAAGGTATGGAATTTAGCAAGATCTTCAAGACTTTTAAATTCAAGACCACCTTCTTACAAAGGATATGACAACTTACACGAACTAGCTGGGTGAACTGAAGAACCCCATAAGAAATCAGACATGTGGATTTCCATTCTGGTTAGAATAGCTATAGGTATCTCACCGTGTCTCAACCAATAGTTGATTAACCCCATAGCACGGTACTTAATCAACATGAGGTGTCCATCCATGGAAATCTTAGCTCCTGGCCATCTAGATATCATGTCCCTCAGCCTATCAAGACACTCATTATAATTCTTTCTTCGTAGATTGCCTCTTGCCATAGGAAAACCCAAGTATTTGGTGGGCCATTCACCTCTCTGGATGCTAAGATAGTTGACCAAGGTAGTTTTATGGCGACAAGAACTTGATAATAAGATGTGAGTCTTTTGAGGATTGTAGTTCATCCCAGACATACGACCAAGGTCTGATAGAAGGTCTTTAAGTGGTAAAAGGCTTCTTTGTCTTCCTTCAATGAAGATGTGAACATCATCTACGAAGAGAAGGTGGTTGAGAGGTATGACTTTGTTAATTGGGTAGGATCTAATGAATTTCTTATCATAAGCAGTGTCTACTAGTCTATTGAGACCTTCCATAGCTATAATGAAAAGAAGGGGAGATAAGGGATCTCCCTTCCTTAGGCCATTAGAGCTTTTGAAGAAACCAATAGATGTGCCATTAATAAGAAGGGATAAAGAAGGTGTAGCCATGCATTGCTGGACTAAGTTAATCCATTGTTCATTGAAGCCAAGACTGTGAAGACAACTCCATAAGTAAGGCCATTGAACATTGTCAAAAGCTTTGGTTATGTCGAGCTTGACACAAGTAGTAGGAGGACTATTAGATCTGTTGAAGTTAACTGTGAATTCCGTAGCTAACTAGTTTTAGTACTTCTTCTCGTTTATAATTTAGTATTCTTTTTAAATCATTACATTCTTAGCCGAGCCTCTTTATACATCTTGTATAAATTTATTGGTCAACTAATAGAAATTATAATTACTATTTGTTATTTGTTGAATCTGGATCCTTATATTTAAGGTATTCATTCTTATATTTTAGGTTACTCTTAATCGTAGATGACCGGAATTGAATGTCATTATGCACCATATCGAACAAAATATAGCTTCAGAAAATAAAATGTTAAATATACAAAAGAGATCTTATGTGGAGAGAGAAAGTGTTAGTGTTCTATATGATATAGAAACAATCAGCAACCAGTGTACACATGGCACTTCGAAAGAAAAATATATGTACCATGTCTCAAAATAAAGTGTGGATGGTAAATTCACCATGAAAACAAAAATAGTCATGAAATAAAAGAATGAATGGAAAAAAGTTTTCATCAGTGATTATCAAAAAAAGGGACGAACACAAAAAAAACGTGCCACTTTTGGAAATACAATAGGGCAAGATAAGATCCAACTTAATTTAGGCGTCACAATATATATTTACACTTTATTCCAATAACATCAATACATGCACAAACCAAATAATTGCATGTGTGGTGGGAGGAAAATCTAATGATTCAGATACTGAAACTAAAACGTGGAAATTAGGGTGTGACATGTTTATGATATGTAGCCCGAAAAACTCAAGAACTTGAGTTCAGTATTAATATTTCATGATTGGTTTGACTTCCCTATAATCCCCTAAGTATGAAAATTGGTTTTTGTATTCCCTACTAGTTTAAGAAGAACAAGTGTTCCAAACTGAATATAAACATCAACTGTTATATTTCAATTCATATCTTTTCATTTGTAACAAAACTAAAATATGTTCTACACCATTTTGTGCCAAAAAAATCATTTGGATTAACAAAATGTAAAAAGTTCTGCCTTTGTTATTATAACGATCAATTGTCATGCGAAATCATCCAAACTTGAGTTTAGAAAACTGAACCGGGGTGCCCAAAGAAATGGGTTCCCCTTTAAATTAATATTTACACAAAACAATTAGACCGTTAATGTAACTGCTTTATTTGATTGTCTATCTATCTACATAAGCAACACTCGGGTTTCATCTTTGAGGGCACTGTTTTAGGATCCTTTACGTAGCCTCTTTATGCTTAAGTGTTTAAACTGCTACTATGACGTCAAAACAAGCTAGATGCCTCTCAGCCTCTGCCAGTCTCAAAACTACTTGACTTGGCTGCTGTGTCATGTACCGTTGTAGTGCATTCTTTATTAAGTAATAGTTTGTTCAGCAGTCAACTGAAGCAAGGATTGTACACCGAATCCGCCAGAAGCAAAAAAAAAAAAAAGTGTCGTTTGTTCAGGAAAATGGACTACATCAGGCTAAGTTTGTGTCCCATTCGATGTCCCGGTAGTTAACATTTAAATATTAGAAATATGTATAGATTCGGAAGTTGTAAGCAAAAAGATTTTTGTGGAAGCAGTCCAAAAAAAAATATCACACGAGATACTTCTCAAACATGCACAATAAAAGCTACGACAACACACGTCAAAAAAATCAATAAATATCAAATTAATAACCAAACAGAGAACATGATTGGTGAAGAAGACTGTGGAATTTTATTAAACAACCTCAAGAAGATTATAAGAATTGTCGCTCTCTCACAATGTCATGCCCACAATGAAATCATGCAACCCACTCTTGTTCACTCCCCTCTTTGGCTAATTTTTTCCTTTTCCCCTTTTGGCCCAAAATGTTGGCACACAATGTTGTCCCACATTGGCACACCCGAAGTTGCCACAACATTGAAACTCACACATCGGCACACCTTATCCATCGGTGCCTACCTCTATATAGATAGGACAACTCCTAGTAAGACAGTACGAGAGGATTTACGACTATTCTATAGAGATTAGTAAACGACAACAGAAAAAGATAAGGAAATAATGTTTGGGACTTCAAGTCTAACATTAATTTATACTATCCTAATTTTTTAGATATTATTTCTTATCCAATTAGGATAAGAGAAAAAATCTTAATAGTATCCACCTTGTATCTTATCTATTGAAGTTGTTTTTCTAAGAAGTCTGCTCCCGTTCTTCTTCTTTGCTTCCGCCCTCAGAAGCTGCTTCCGTCACCGAAAATACTCTACCATGCATGCCTACGCGGAGTGTGTGTGCAGGCTTGGTGGCCCAAACCCTTAATGTGAGATCTCCTCAACATGTAAAGTTTGGAAAACTACACCACCTCCACTTGCGGTTGAAAGAAACTATAAGACCCTTGACCTAGCTTTTTGACTGATCTTGCTTGCTTATTATAATAAGATGCTAAAAACGTTAATCTAACCTCATGATGTGCTTTGATAATATACGATAAGATTATGTGTTCAGTTTGGTCCGGTTTGAATGTTGTTTGAGCTAGTTATCCTTTAATGTACTTGTTTAGATACTAATTGCAATTTACCCCCATTTAGGGTTTTTCTTTTAATTTGTCACATGCTTGTTTTGCCTCACATTTTTTGACATCATGTTGGAGAAAGGGTGCCTTGAGGCACCATGTTTTACCTTGGGTTGATGTAGTGATATATTGTGTTGAGGTTTAGGGTTTTCTTGGATACCCTATGTGGATGGTTTACCTTTGGTGTGTGTTAAACTGATGAGCTTTGTTTTAAGCATTTGCTAAGATTTCCTTTTACCCTTTTCTCTATGGTCGATGCGGTTTGGAGTGTACCTAGTGATCTTGGTGGATGATGAGCCCATGACCTTCTTCAGTCACCAAGAAACCTTAAGGTTTTGTCTATGCGGTCGTTGAGTTTTGATCATGATTTGGGTCCTTGAGAATCTCTTCAGCTGATGGATTTTCTTGGAGTTAGTAGGTCGCTGGTTTTTCTTATTTTTGTCACCCTGGTTGCATGTTTGAGTATGGTGCTTGCATGGATGAGTTTTGGTGGACACATGGCATGTGTTTTGCATGACAGCTAACCTCCCTTCTCTCTCTCCAACCCTTTTCTATATAAGCCTCTCTCTATGCATGCAAGTAAACCCTTTACACCCTTTATTTCTCTCTTCTTTGTTGGAGCTTGTCTCCCTTAGTTCTTGGTGGTGATGGTGGAGCTCAAGTAGCCGATCATCTTGTATGTTGAGTTAGGGTTTGGATCAACCCTTCCTTGATGATCTTTTGGTGATCCTTGCTTCTTCTTGATCTTGGTAAGTGATCAACATCTCTTCATCTTCATTTTCCTTTTCTACCCTCTTCATATTTCTCTTCTTGGCCGAACCCATGGAGCTTCCATGTTAGTTCTTGAGTTGAGGTTGAAGAACTTCTCTTCGTTACCTTCATTTCTAGAGTTTTTCTCTCCTTCTTTCCCTTTGACCTAGGGTTTTGTTTTTCCCTCAAAGGTGGAGGTAGCTTGGATGAGAGATGATCAAGCTAGAGTTTTCTCTCTCTTTTATTTTAGGTTCCTTTCTTTTTGGAGTTTCTTCTTCTCTTTTGAGGAGAGTTATATAACTTTCTCCTCGATTATTGTTGCACTTACCTTGCATGCAAATAATTTACCCTTAAATGTGGTTCCAAGTAGAATGGTGATTATATCTATGATCTAGAGTTTATGTTCCTTAGTGTTCTAGAGTAGATATCTTCTTTTTATGAACCCTAATCTTTGTGCACGTTTTTCTTGGTTGGAGATGGTGGTTTGGTGCATGCAAGTATTTTAGAATGTTAGTTTTCTCTCTCTTAAAACATGGTTTGTTGTTTCTCATGTTGATGGTTGAAATTAGGGTTTTGGAGTTGATTTTCCTTCACGAGTTTTACACCTTGGTGGGTTTTAGTTTTATGCTGATGAACAATTTGTTTGTTCATGTAGTTGATGTGTTTTTCTCTCCCTTGACAATAGCTAAGTATGTTGAAAGTGGTGTTTTCTGAGTTCAGATCTTATGCGGTCGATGAGTTTATCTCATGTCTCTTCGCTCGCCAATGTTTGATGGCTTCCTTCGGTTGATGAAGTGTTGACGTTTCTCTTTGGCGATGATAATGGTGATTTCCCTTCGGTCGCCAACCCACTCCATTCTCCATTGGTCGATAATATGTTTTGACCTTGTGGTCTCTAAGGTGGTATGACCTTGTTTTTAGTGGTCGATGATGTGTCTCAACCTATGTGACCAATGGTGTTATATGGTCTACATAGTCATGATATTTGTTGTCTTTATGGTGACGAGGTTTGACCTAATTATTTCTAATAATATTGAAGTTGATATATAATTAGGGTTTACATCTATTGTGGATTTGAAACCCAAATTCAGTTATAATGTTGAAACCTAACCCCTATTTGAAGAACGTAATGATGTTGCTTAGTTTTCTTGATTAATTAGAAGGATGATAGGGTACTTTCTCTCTCCTAAATTATTGTAATTCTTATTTGTTATCTTATGAACATAATGGTGTATAATGTAGGATTATTTTTGTGCTTATTTATCACATGTACGGAAATGATGATGAGTCTTGATGAGGTATGGAGAGATAATGATGTTCTTGTAGGGAATAATCTGAATGGTCTTATGACCTTGAGTAGGGTTGATTACCCTAAGTGAGGTGATATCCTCTATGTGGTGTGACAACGGATTGGCATCCCATGGTGGTGTCACAATGATGTTGACATTGTGTATGGCAGTGAATAATTCTATGTGATGATGTGACAAGTTTATGGTCCACACAGTTAATATCTTCTGAAGTTGCAATCTACCCTTAACTTTGTAGAACTCTTTTTGGAATTGTATGTAACTTGATTGATGCAGTTAAAAGATACCCAATTTTCTCTAACTAATCAAGTAAAACCCTAATAGTGTAGTTGCCATGTGTCGTAGATCCATTCCAATGCTAGAACTTTCTGGATGGTGAAATGAGTATTCTCATGGGAAACTCAGAGCAAATACTATTGAGTATGAGGGGTGCATGAAACTGTGTGTGTGTCCATGTCATCTTGATCCCAAGGTGTATGGAGTATCGATAAGGTCATGCCTCAGTGTGAGAATGGTTGCGGCCGTATCTTGGAGATTTACATATGTGATATTTTGAGGGCAACGACAATTGTACCTCGGTGGCAGGGTTTTATATACCCTGGCTATAAGGACCTTGACCTCCGTTTAGGGTTTATCCTGTTTGTTTTGCTTAACCCTGATGCTTTGTTGCTTGCTAATTACCTTTGGTGGTGATTAGGGTTTGTTGGTGCTTGTTTGGGAGCTGGAGGTGCTACTTGCAATTAACCCAAGTCTAGGGTTTGTGGGCAAGTTTGTCACCTTGTGAGGTGTTCCTTCCTCTCCTTGCTTCCTATAGTGTTGAGAGGAAGGGTTGGGCTCGTTGCTTGAGTTCCTTTGGGCTTGGTTGAGCTTGTTGGGCCTTGTGGTGCATTGCCTTTGCTTCTTTAGACCTTGTGTCAGGCTAGAGTACCCTGTGTCGGCCTGTGCTTGTGTCAGCCTATGGTGTGTCGCCCAGGATGTGTGTCGGCCATGGTGTGGGTGTGTCGGCCATGGTGTGGAGGTCTGTCGCCCATGGACCCTTTGACTCTCCTTGACCTCATTTGTGTCACCACTAGTGGACACTTGGTGTTTGATGCTTGCATGTGGCAATAGCCTTGGACATGTGTTTAGGGCATGTTAGAGTGGTGGCTTTGCACATGGACAAGTGTCCCTAGGTGGGAGACACCTTGCCTTATCTTTCCTTGATTTCTCCGCCATCCTTTCATATATATGTGTTCCCTTTCTCTTGCTAAGGATCCCTTTAGTTCCTTAGTCTCCCTCTCCCTTGGTACACGACACCCCTCTTCCTTTGCAAGCTTGGTGGTCGATGCTTACCTTAGAGTCTCCTTCTTCCTCTAGTGGTGGCCGAACCCTAGAGTGCCTTGCTCTTCTTCCTTGGTGGTGCTTGGAGATTGGAGCTAGGAGCTTGGAGCTTGCTTAAGGCGGGTTACATAACTCCTAACCCCAACTATATTACCTCTCCTATGTTCTTATGTGTTGCTTATGATCATATCGGCTATGTATGTTGCTAGATGAGTTTCTTGCTTAAGTTGTTCTTGTTGGCCGAACCTATGTTCTAGGGTTTCTTGGTGGGAAACACCCCTTTCTCTCCTAGGTCTAGAGGAGTGAGCTTGAGTTCTAGTAATATGGGCAATACTCCTCTCTCGTTTAAGTTGAGAGGTGAGCTTGTGTTCTAGTGGCTTGAGCAACACCCTCCTCTCACCGTGGACTTGAGGGGTGAGCTTTGTAGTGGTTATAGACCTTGGTTGTGGTTGAACCTTGTGTTGCCCGTTTGGTGTTAAGAAGCTTGGCAAGACCCCTCTCTCTTGATAGTTGAGAGGTGATTCATCTTCTGGATCCATTAGGGTTTTGGTGCCCTTGTGCTTGAGGTTGGTGGTGACCCTGTCGGGTTGCATCTTGGCCGATATGGCTTAGGGTTGGCGTTGCCCGATACCCCTCTTGACCTAGAGCCTTGGACGTTATGTTGTTGTGGTTGTGTTGGGCGTTGCACCTGGTTCCTGCCTTGTGTGTGTGTCGGACATCACACCTTGAGGAGTACCATGCCCGATATACTTAGCCTATGAGATGGCTTGGTGTCGTTTTGCTTTGAGGTGTGGAGTTTGTTAGTTAGTTCTGGGATGTTGTGACGGGCGTCACACCAGTCTTTTCCCTGTGTGTCAGCCGATAGGTCCAGGCTAGGCTAGCTGAGCGACAAGCTCCTTGTTGCCCGGTTGAGTTGCATCCTTTGGGCGTTGTTCCTTGTTGTGTGGTGATCCCGACAGAGTGTTACATAGTATCTATAGCCATTGCACATGGATGCCCGATACCTTTAGTGAACGATGCAGCATTTCCCGACACTGAGGTGCACGACGCACCGTTGCACGATATGTCTCTTGGGCATAGTTGCACGATATGTTGGTGACCGTTATGCCTTGGTTTCCCGATGCACGACACATGTTGCACGATACACCCTGAGATGGTAGCTCGGTGCCCTTGCTAAGTGCTTGGTCGATATGTGGCTGGTTGGCTTGGCCGTTTTGAGATTTGAGTGTTGGGCGTTAGGGGAGAGTACCCTGCCCGATACTACCTTTGGTGAGGGTAGTGGGTGCTCCTAGTGAGGGTCTTGTTCCTTATATGGACAACCGATATGCTAATTCTTGTTCTTGCTATCATGTTTGGTATATGACAATGACCCTTGATAAGGCTTGATGGTAATCGTTATAGTAGAACTCATCTATGTAATTTGACATGATATTACATGTGTGTATATTCATCTTAAATGATATGTATGATGCTGAGTAAATGATAAGCATATCAGATGCTTGCATTGTGATATGACTTATGTCTGTGGTCACAAGTTGATGCATGAACGATAAAACATATAATCATCAATGTTGCCCTATGTTAATAATATGAATCTTCTGTTAATTCATGATGAGTGTGAATACTAACCATGCAGGTGTTTCATTCAGATGCGTAGCCAGGTAAAGGGCTATGAGGTAAATATATTGAGTAACATTGCTTTGATGGTTACTCTTGGTGATGAGATAACACGATTGATGTGTTTTGGTCTGAGGACCTGGGTTGGCTAAAGTGCCTAGATGAGGTGTTATCCTTTGATGATGACCTGGGATTGCTATACCATGGTGATGATGTAAGCCTTGAGAGGCAATGGCACTATGTGATGGGGGATTGAGATCCCAGAATAACATGATGATGGTAATAATAATGTAGTTTTATGTTATGCCTGTGCTACAACTTGGTTGCCTCAATAATCCACTTAAAATGAACTAACTAATCACAGTGGAACATATCATGCAGTTTGCCTTGGCCATAGATCCATCATCGTCATGAGCTTGTGATGGTGAAATGGGTTCTCCTGCGGGTTAACCCAGAGTGCATATTATTGAGTATACGAGGTTTCTCCTAGACTAAAGTGAGGAGGTAAGAGTGCAACTTTGGTTGTAGACTCCAGAGTGCGGATTCAGGCCTGTAGCTCAATATGTTAAGAGCATGGTGAACAGGCCCATGACTCAGGATATGTGATACGGGAGCATGAATGCGTTCATGGCTCAGAGCACGGTGAACAGGCACGTGGCTCAGTTTCACTAGCGTCGATACCTGTACCAATGCGGGCTAGGCAGAGGGTATCCTGACCCTGTGACTGAGGCCACTTAAGTATGAGACTGTGGTCCTTCTTGTGTTGTACTCCTGCACTGACCATGAGGTGGGAGGTCATGGAGTCCGACTCTTCCATTGACCTTGTATGGCACCGGCTTCGGGTTTCACAGCCGTCGGTTGGATCTGAGCGGTACGACTCACTTCCTTAGGGCATAATAATATGTAATCCAGCCGAATAGTATTTACTGCATAAGGCAAAACACGGAACATTGGTCGAGGCCTTGCTTGCATAGTTAATCTTGTTATACTTGTAGAACTTATACGTTCCTTATGTTATGCAGTAAGATCTTATAAATCATATCTTGTTAATCATGTTCCATAAAGAAATACTTGGATATATGTCTTCCATACATCTTGGTAAGCTTGACGGTATGAATAGTTTTACTTTATAAACTGCTCTTGTTATACCTCTTATCAGTTATCTACTTTGGTTGCTCTTATCTTTCTGAGGTTTTGAAGTTTCGGCGGGAAGTTATGTTTCTCGCTGGGACTGTGTGTCTCACCCCGCTGGTTTATAACCTTTTTAGGTGTTCGAGCTAGGCGTGGTGGTGGTTGCATAGTTGCGGCCGAGCAGCAAGAAGAGCTGTAGAAGGCAAGAGATGGATATGTTGTTGTTTTGGTCGTTTTGTAGTAGAGTCTTAGAGACATCCCTGTACTCTCAAGTCCTTGGAGGTGTTTTGACGTTGTTTCACGATGAATAGCCGATTACGTTTTGTATATACTACTGCTGGCCGGATGTGGGCCGTTCTGTATGTATAAACAGGTGATGAACTCATGTGATGACAGGACAGCTGATCTCCTAAGCTATGAACACGTATCAAGACTTGTAAATGTTTATATAACATGTTTCCTTGCAGGATGAGGACCTAAATGTAATAGTTTCTTGGTTTATCCGCTTTCTACAAATCGGTTTTAATTAACCCATGTTTTTAATAATTTGTGGTTTATGGTGTTTTCCGCACGTTTTTGCATAACACCTCACTGTCTGTGTGATAGCGGGATGTGTTGCCACAAGTTTTGGTATCAGAGCTCTAGGTTCGATGAGTCTACAGGGATTTAGGACTGGGTTGTGTCTGTTCTTGTGAGTTTTCCAGATTTTCTTACAATCATCTTCTGCCCTCAGCAGAAGAAAAGCCACGATGTCTGGAAACCATGAAGAACATGTTGCCGAGAACAGTGATGTTGCATCAGTTGATGGAGCTATAGGGCAGGCACATGAAGATCGGGTGCCTGATGTCCCCCAACCTGACCCAACCATTCTTGAACACCCTGCCTATAAACAACTTATGGTGCAGATGATGGCTACGATGAATCTCATGGTAGAAATATTGCCAGTGCCTCTGCCGAGAGCCCAGGCTCCCCATGGTGAAACATCAGGTATTGGGAAGACCTTTGAGCGGATTCGCCGAGTCGGAGCTTCGGACTATGCTGGAACGGCTGATCCAGGGGATGCAGATCTGTGGCTGACAAGTCTTGAGAAGGCTTTCTGGATCCTCGACATCCCTAAAGCAGACAAAGTAAAGCACGCTGTCTACCTTCTGAAGGGTAGTGCTGGTCACTGGTGGACCACCGAGGAAGAGAAGTGACTTGGTGAGGTGATCGGTTGGGAGGTTTTCCAGCACGAGTTCATCAACAAATACTTTCCGAAGATATATCTGGATGAGAAGATCAGTCATTTTGAGAGCATGCGAAAAGGAACGATGAACATCACTGAGTATGAAGCCAAGTTCATGGACCTGTTAAGGTTTTGTCCTCACATGGCCGCAACAGATTAAGAGCGGATCAGACGTTTTGAGAAAGGTCTGAGTGCTGAACTGACAACACGTACTTCTGCATTGAAGAACCGAGAGCGGTTTGCTATGTTTGTGGAACCTATACGGAGGATCGAACGATCAATTAGGGAGAAAAGAGAATCCATGTCTAAGAAGAGGCATGCTCAGTTCCAGGGACAGAGGTTTGGTGGCTTCAAGAAGCCCAGGTTTCCAGCACCGTCAGTGATGAGAGGTTCCAGTGCACCGTCGCAGTGGTCTCCGAGTAAGGAAAGAGGATATGTTTCTTCACCATCCAAGGCACATAGTACAACTTCTGTGGCAGTGTCAGGGCCATCTAGGCCACAGTTCGAAGATAGGGTATGCCATCTTTGTGGTCAGACCGGGCATTTCAGGTTAAATTTCCCGAGTAGAGATGTTGAAGTGACGCAACAGCCGAGGCATAATCAACAAGGGTCAGATAGACAACAACCCAGTAGTAGCAGAGGGCGAGGATGCGCTCAGGGGTCACAAGCAGGATCGTCTGCCCAAGGAAGCAGAGGATGTGGACAGCAAGCAACGACTCGATTCTATGCTATGAGTCAGCTGGAGGCGATAGTCAACCCACGAGTGGTGACAGGTCAGATGGAGTTATTTCATTCTGATATTTCTTCTTCTTACTTTATATCTATTCTAGTTGACCCGGGTGCTACACACTATTTTATCGCCTATAGTATGCTTGAAAATTGTTGTTTACTTGTTAGTTGTAAGAAGGATAGCTTGTTGTTAGAAACCCCTCTTGATGGTTCCTCAATGCTTCGAGAAGAGTGTCCATCTTATGTCTTATCTTTTTCGAGACACAGTATACAAGTGGATCTTATACCACTTGATATGCATGGTTTCGATGTGATCCTTGGGATGGATACCATAGAGAAGTATAAGGTTGTTTTGGACTGTAGTTCCAAGCAGGCAGTGTTTGATGATGACGGAGAGAAGTGGGTCTTCCAAGGAGATAGGAGGATTCTTCCAACATGTCTAGTGTCAGCTATGGTGGCAAAAAAGATGTTACGACAAGGATGTAAGGCGTTCTTAGCTCACATTGTGGATACCAAGGCGAAAGGTCCTAGCCTTGAGGAGGTAACAGTTGTCCGAGAGTTTGTGGATGTGTTTCCTGATGAGTTCCCTGGTGTTCCTCCACCCCGAGAGATTGATTTCAAGATCAATCTGGTTCCAGGAACGCAACCAGTTGCGCAAACACCATATAGGATGGCTCCAGTAGAGATGGTAGAACTTAAGAAGCAGTTGCAAGAATTGTTGGAGAAAGGTTTCATCTGACTGAGCGCGTCGCCCTGGGGTGCTCCAGTATTGTTCGTTAAGAAGAAGGATGGATCTATGCGGTTATCTATAGATTACCGACAGTTGAACAAGGTCACGATCAAGAACAAGTACCCGTTACCGAGGATAGATGATCTGTTCGATCAGTTACGTGGTGCTACCGTGTTTTCAAAGATCGATCTACGCTCCGGATATCATAAGTTAAGGATTAAGGAAGATGATATACCAAAGTCAGTTTTTAGGACGAGGTATGGTCACTTCGAGTTTGTGGTTATGCCGTTTGGGCTAACCAATGCACCTACTACTTTCATGGATCTGATGAACCGAGTGTTCTGTCCGTTCCTAGATCAGTTTGTTGTAGTCTTTATAGATGACATCTTAATCTATAGTCGGGACAAGCAAGAGCATGAGTGACATCTTCGACTAGCGCCAACATCAGTTGTATGCCAAGTTCAATAAGTGTGTGTTCTGGTTGGAAGAAGTAACTTTCTTGGGTCATGTGATATCTGCAGAAGGAGTCAAAGTGGACCCGAAGAAGGTGGAGTCCATTGCAGAATGGGAACATCCGAAGACGCTGACAGAAGTTTGTAGTTTCATGGGTTTGGAAGGATACTACAGAAGGTTTATCAAGGAATTCAGTGCGATTGTGTTTCCGATGACAAAGTTGACCAGAAAGGATGTACCTTTCGTTTGGGATGATCGTTGTCAACAAGCTTTTCAAAGTTTGAAAGAAAAGTTGACTAGTGCTCCAGTGCTAGTGCTGCCAGAGCCTGGAAAGGGCTATGTTGTTTTCTGTGATGCTTCCAAGAAAGGTTTAGGTTGTGTGCTGATGCAGAAAGATCATGTGGTTTCTTTTGCTTCGCGACAGCTTAAGAAACATGAGGAGAACTATCTTACTCATGACTTGGAGTTAGCAGTGGTGGTTCATGCGTTAAGGATTTGGAGACACTATCTTTATGGGGAAGTGTGTTAGATTTTTACGGATCATAAGAATCTGAAGTACATCTTTTCGCAGGATGAGCTAAACATGCGACAACGCCGATGGATGGAGCTATTCAATGATTATGACTGCACCATCGAGTATCATCCTGGTAAGGTGAATGTGGTAGCCGATGCGCTTAGCCGAAAGTCTTCTTCTTTTCCTTCAAAGAAGGCACAGTTGAGCTCCTTGGTATGCCATAGATGAGATATGTTTGTTTCTTTATGACAGATGAATGTGCAGATGGAAGTTTCCTTGTTAGCTGGACTTTTAGCACATATGCAAGTCAAGCCTACGCTGAGACAGCAGATCAAAGATGCACAACAAACAGATGATACAGTACAGTTGATCAGATCAGAGTTTGGCAGCGAAAAGCGTGATGGGTTCCATGAGTCTGAGGATGGACAAGTTTGCTATCATGATAGGATGGTGGTTCCCGATGTTGATGATCTGAGGAAGTTAGTGCTCGAGGAAGCACACACGTCGATGTATGCTATGCATCCAGGAGTCACCAAAATGTATCATAATCTGAATGACTTGTATTGGTGGCCCGGTTTGAAGAATGATGTAGCTGAGTTTGTGGCTAGGTGTGCGGTATGTCAGTAGGTCAAGGTTGAGCATCAAAAGCCGGCAGGTACGTTACAAACCCTGTCGATACCGCAGTGGAAATGGGATCATATAACCATGGATTTCGTAGTTGGTCTACCCAATACAACTAGGAATCATGATTCCATTTGGGTGATAGTGGACAGATTGACGAAGTCTACCCATTTCATACCTGTGAAGACAACGCATACAGCTGAGAAGCTCGCTCGAGTATATGTAGATGATATAGTACATTTGCACGGTGTTCCAACAACGATAGTTTCCGACAGAGGTCCTAAGTTCACGAGTCATTTCTGGGAACAGTTGCACCAAGCGTTGGGAACGCAGTTGAGGTTCAATACCGCCTTCCACCCGCAGACAGATGGACAGTCTGAGAGGACTATTTAGACTTTGGAAGATCTCCTTCGAGCTTGTGTTTTGCAGTTCCTAGGCAGTTGGTACGTACATCTCAATTTGTTAGAGTTTGCCTACAATAATAGTTATCAGCGGAGCATTGATATGGCTCCTTATGAGGCCTTATATGGCAGAAAGTGCAGATCTCCATTGTGTTGGTATGAGTCTGGTGAATATCAACTTTTGGGTCCTGAGTTAATACAACAGACAACAGAGAAGATGAAAGTGATACTACAACAGTTGAAAGTAGCACAGGATAGGAAGAAGTCTTATGCAGACAATCGTCGACGACCTTTGGAGTTCCACGTAGGAGACAAAGTGTATCTTAAAGTCTCACCGAGGAAAGGTGTGCTAAGGTTTGGCCAAAAGGGTAAGCTAGCACCCAGATATATGGGTCCATACCCAGTCATAGCACGTTTTGGCAAGGTAGCTTACGAGTTAGAGATGCCGCCAGAATTGCACAGGTTACATCCAGTGTTCCATGTCAGTATGCTGAAGAAAAGCCATCCAGATACAGGAACAATGATACAAACGGTCGAAGTTGAGCTTGATGAAGATGTGAACTACGAGGAAGGTCCTGTGATGATCCTTGACAGAAGAGTTAAGAAGCAGAAGAGGAAGGACCTGGTTCTTGTAAAGGTTCTTTGGCATCGTCATGGCGTTGAGGAAGCCACGTGGGAGCTTGAGGAAGAGATGAGGAGGAAGTACCCCTCACTTTTCTCTTTGGATTTCGGGGATGAAATCCCTTCATAGGGGGTTATCTTGTAAGGACCTTGACCTCCGTTTAGGGTTTATCCTGTTTTCTTTGCTTAACCCTGATGCTTTGTTGCTTGCTAATCACCTTTAGTGGTGATTAGGGTTTGTTGGTGCTTTGTTGGGAGCTGGAGGTGCTATTTGCAATTAACCCAAGTCTATGGTTTGTGGGCAAGTTTGTCACCTTGTGAGGTGTTCCTCCCTCTCCTTGCTCCCTCTAGTGTTGAGAGGAAGGGTTGGGCTCGTTGCTTGAGTTCCTTTGGGCTTGGTTGAGCTTGTTGGGCCTTGTGGTGTGTTGCCTTTGCTTCTTTAGACCTTGTGTCGGGCTAGAGTGCCCTGTGTCGGCCTACGTGTGTCGGCCTGTGCTTGTATTGGCCTGTGGTGTGTCCCCCAGGCTATGTGTCGTCCATGGTGTGGGTGTGTCGGCCATGGTGTGGAGGTGTGTCACCCATGGACCCTTTGGCTCTCCTTGACCTCGTTTGTGTCACCACAAGTGGACACTTGGTGTTTAATGCTTGCATGTGGCAAAAGCCTTGGACATGTGTTTAGGGCATGTTAGAGTGGTGGCTTTGCACATGGACAAGTGTCCCTAGGTGGGCGACACCTTGCCTTGTCTTTCCTTGGTTTCTCCTCCATCCTTTCCTATATATGTGTTCCCTTTCTCTTGCTAAGCATCCCTTTAGTTCCTTAGTCTCCCTCTCCCTTGGTACATGACACCCCTCTTCCTTTGCAAGCTTGGTGGTCGATCCTTGCCTTGGAATCTCCTTCTTCATCTAGTGGTGGCCAAACCCTAGAGTGCCTTGCTCTTCTTCCTTGGTGGTGCTTGGAGCTTGGAGCTTGCTTAAGGCGGGTTACATAACTCCTAACCCCAACTATATTACCTCTCCTATGTTCTTATGTGTTTCTTATGATCATATCGGCTATGTATGTTGCTAGATGAGTTTCTTGCTTAAGTTGTTCTTGTTGGCTGAACCTATGTTCTAAGGTTTCTTGGTGGGCAACACCCCTTTCTCTCCAAGGTTTAGAGGAGTGAGCATGAGTTCTAGTAATATGGGAAATACTCCTCTCTCATTTAAGTTGAGAGGTGAGCTTGTGTTCTAGTGGCTTGAGCAACACCCTCCTCTCACCGTGGACTTGAGGGGTGAGCTTTGTAGTGGTTATAGACCTTGGTTGTGGTTGAACCTTGTGTTGCCCATTTGGTGTTAAGAAGCTTGGCAAGACCCCTCTCTCTTGATAGTTGAGAGGTGAGTCATCTTCTTGATCCATTAGGGTTTTGGTGCCCTTGTGCTTGAGGTTGGTGGTGACCCTGTCGGGTTGCATCTTGGCCGATATGGCTTAGGGTTGGCGTTGCCCGATTCCCCTCTTGACCTAGAGCCTCAGACGTTATGTTGTTGTGGCTGTTTCGGGCGTTGCACCTGGTTCCTGCCTTGTGTGTGTGTCGGGCATCACACCTTGAGGAGTACCATGCCCGATACACTTAGCCTATGAGATGGCTTGGTGTTGTTGTGCTTTGAGGTGTGGAGTTTGTTAGTTAGTTCTGGGATGTTGTGACGGGCGTCACACCAATCTTTGCCCTGTGTGTCGGATGATAGGTCCAGGCTAGGCTAGCTGAGCGACAGGCTCCTTGTTGCTCGGTTGAGTTCCATCCTTTGGGCATTGTTCCTTGTTGTGTGGTGATGCCGACAGAGTGTCACATAGTATCTCTAGCTGTGGCACATGGATGCCCGATACCTTTAGTGTACGACGCAGCGTTGCCCGACACTGAGGTGCACGATGCACCATTGCACGATATGTCTCTTGGGCATAGTTGCATGATATGCTGGTGACCGTTATGCCTTGGTTGCCCGATGCACGTGGTTGCACGACACATGCTGCACAATACACCCTGAGATGGTAGCTCGGTGCCCTTGCTAAGTGCTTGGTCGATATGTGACTGGTTGGCTTGGCCGTTTTAAGATTTGAGTGTTGGGCGTTAGGGGAGAGTACCTTGCCCGATACTACCTTTGATGAGGTAGTGGGTGCTCCTAGTGAGGGTCTTGTTCCTTATATGGATAACCGATATGCTAATTCTTGTTCTTGCTATCACGTTTGGTATATGACAATGACCCTTGATAAGGCTTGATGGTAATCATTATAGTAGAACTCATCTATGTAATTTGACATGATATTACATGTGTGTATAAGCATCTTAAATGATATGTAAGATGTTGAGTAAATGATAAGCATATCATATGCATGCATGGTGATATGACTTATGTCTGTGGTCACAAGTTGAGGCATGAACGATAAAGCATATAATCATCAACGTTGCCCTATGTTGATAATATGAATCTTCTGTTAATTCATGATGAGTGTGAATACTAACCATGCAAGTGTTTCATTCAGATGTGTAGCCAGGTAAAGGGCTATGAGGTAAATATGTTGAGTAACACTACTTTGATGGTTACTCTTGATGATGAGATAACATGATTGATGTGTTTTGGTCTGAGGACCTGGGTTGGCTAAAGTGCCTAGATGAGGTGTTATCCTTTGATGATGACGTGGGATTGCTATCCCATGGTGATGATGTAATCCTTGAGAGGCAGTGGCACTATGTGATGGGGGATTGAGATCCCAGAATAACATGATGATGGTAATACTAATGTAGTTTTATGTTATGCTTGTGCTACAACTTGGTTGCCTCAATAATCCACTTAAAATGAACTAACTAATCACAGTGGAATATATCATGTAGTCTGCCCTGGCCATAGATCCGTCATCGTCAGGAGCTAGTGATGGTGAAACGGGTTCTCCTGCAGGTTAACCAGGAGCGCATATTGTTGAGTATGTGAGGTTTCTCCTAGCCTAAAGTGAGGAGGTAAGAGTGCAACTTCGGTTGTAGACTCCAGAGTGCAGATTCAGGTCCATAGCTCAATATGTTAAGAGCATGGTGAACAGGCCCATGGCTCAGGATATGTGATACGGGAGCATGAATGCATTCATGGCTCAGAGCACGGTGAACAGGCTTGTGGCTCAGTTTCACTAGCACTGATACCTGTACCAAGGTGGGCTAGGCAGAGGGTAGCCTGACCCTATGGCTGAGGCCACTTAAGCATGAGACTGCGATCCTGCTTGTATTGTACTCATACACTGACCATGAGGTGGGAGGTCGTGGAGTCCGGCTCTTCCATTGACCTTGTATGGAACCAGCTCTGGGTTTCACAGCCGTCGGTTGGATCTGAGCGGTACGGGTCACTTCCTCAGGGCATAATAATATGTAATCCAGCCGAATAGTATTTACTGCATAAGGTAAAACACAGAACATCGGTTGAGGCCTTGCATGCATAGTTAATCTTGTTATACTTGCAGTACTTATACATTTCTTATGTTATGCAGTAAGATCTTATAAATCTTATCTTGTTAATCATGTTCCATAAAGAAATACTTGGGTATATGTCTTCCGTACATCTTGGTAAGCTTGACGGTATGAATAACTTTACTTTATAAACTGCTCTTGTTATACCTCTTATCAGTTATCTACTTTGGTTGCTCTTATCTTTCTGAGGTTTTGAAGTTTCGGCGGGGAGTTATGTTTCTCGCTGGGACGGTGTGTCTCACCCCGTTGGTTTATAACCTTTTTAGGTGTTCGAGCTAGGCGTGGTGGTGGTTGCAGAGTTGCGGCCGAGCTGCAAGAAGAGCTGTAGAAGGCAAGAGATGGATATGCTACTGTTTTGGTCATTTTGTAGTAGAGTCTTAGAGTCATCCTTGTACTCTCAGGTCCTTGGAGGTGTTTTGACGTTGTTTCACGATGAATAGCCAATGACATTTTGTATATCCTGCTACTGGCCGGATGTGGGCCGTTCTGTATGTATAAATAGGTGATGAACTCATGTGATGACAGGACAACTGATCTCCTAAGCTGTGAACACGTATCAAGACTTGTAAATGTTTATATAACCTATTTCCTTGCAGGATGAGGACCTAAATTTAATAGTTTCTTGGTTTATCCACTTTCTGCAAATCAGTTTTAATTAACACGTGTTTTTAATAATTTGTGGTTTATGGTTTTTCCGCACGTTTTCGCGTAACACCTCGCTGTCTGTGTGATAGCGGGATGTGTTGCCACACTGATGTCTAGCGTCGTGGCATGTATACCAAGGCGGACTAGTGTTTCGTAGTTTTACTTTATATTCACTATTTGTGGACTCGTACTGACTGCGGGTGTGGGAGATGATAGGAGTTTAAGTCTTCTAGATCATGTATGGTACTGATTTCTACTCAGTAGTGGTTAGGTTGAATTGAGTGGTATATCTCAATTCCTCAGGGCATTAATAAAGACATAATACAACTGTGTAATATATCTATGTAGGGTTAAACATGCTTTACATTGTCTATCTACCCTTGCCTTGTTCCATGTACTTCTCAATTGTTATATGATTTGGTAATATAAGTTAAATTTTATACATGTTCTTAACATTCCTTCTAGTATTTTACCTTGCAATGCCTATTATCTTAGCTATTTAATTTATTAAACCTACTTAACCTATGTAATCTATTTTTAATTATCCATTTAGCTGAATCTGCTCATCCTGTTTAATAGTAATATATCTGTGGTAACAATAAATGTTAGTTGAGAGTTATATCTTTTGTTGGGACATGGGTCTCACCTCATGGGTCTCACATCCTTTTAGGTGATCGTCAGCGGCATGGTCATGATAGTGCTATTGAGGAAGAGCAACTTGGAGATCTATAGCCTCAAAAGGTTGGATAGCTTCTAGTTGTTGTTGTAGTAGAGTCCTAGTGTCGTCTGTGTAGTCTCAGGTCACATAAGGAATGTGTTTTATGTATGTATATCGATACATGGTTTTGGTTGTATGGTGTGGTCTGTATATATGTGGCATGTATATATGAAACAAGATCTCTTTTGTACATAGATTGCATCAGATGCCCACTGAACATATGTAAATATCCATTATGATATGTGATGTGATATAGGTTGTTTGGACTTTGATGTAATAAGGGATAAAGAGAGGCATTCTCTCCCCCTCTCCCATGCCTGTAATGGAGGCCGAATATTCGGGTGGGTGGTAAATCAAGGTGGAATATGGGATTATAAATCAGGTCCCTTTGTGAGGAGACATCGTGCTTGACCACTTCTAGTCGGCAACTTTGATGTAATATGTTTCCACACCTATTGGTAAAATGAGATCGGTTTTAATTAACATGCTTTTGTGGCATGTGGTTGTTTAGAAGTTGATCATGGGCTTTGTTTTGAGTAATCTTGCTCGTGTGATGTTGGGTTGTTACAGAAGCCACATCCTTTGCACCTTTGTCCCCCATGCCTTAGGGTTGTGCCTTCTTTGAGCCGTACTCATACAATGGCACCACAAGGTTGGTTTTACTACACCTTCCTCCTTCCAACAGTTAACAACTTAGCCTTTGTACTTGTTCAAATTTGTAGCAGAGTTTACAGTCTCACACAAGACTTCCCCTGAGAGTTGAATACATGTAGCACTCTTTGAGTTCATGATGCCTACCTCTAGTGCCACTGCTTCATCTACGCCTCCTGTGTTGGTATATCTCTCATCAGTCTCTTCTCTATTGGTTAGAAAAAAATCAACCAATTGATGGAACCAGGTACCCTTGATGGTCGCTTGCCCATTGCAAGTGAATTGCACGAATCCACATAGTGTTGACATTATACAATCAGTATATTCACACCCTCCTAGTTCCATAAAAATCTTACCATCAAGATTTTCTACCGGATGGGCTCCAACAATAGTTTTCGACGTCATCATACTATTTTGTGCCCCCAATGCATTCTGATTGTCTCGCATGAGCCCTTCTCTGATACCACTCGAAAAAATTTGTAGAAGATTCAAGCCCAAGAAAAATGTCCAATCATGCACAACAAAAGCTACGACGACCAACGTTGAAAAAGCCTAAAACAACAAAACAAATAACCAAACATAGAACATGATGGGTGAAGTAGACCGTAGAATTCTATTAAGAAACATCAAGAAGATTATGAGGATTGTAGTTCCCTTAAAATCTCATTCCCACAATAGAATCTTGTAATCCACTCTTGTTTTCTCCCCTCTTTGACTATTTTTTCGCTCCCACTTTTGGCCCACAATGTTGGCTCAGAATGTTGTCTGATGTTGGCACACACAAAGTTGCCACATGTTGGAATCCAGACATTGGCACACCGTATGCATCGATGTCTACCCCGATTTATAGATAGGACAACTCCAATAAGACGATACGAGAGGATTTACGACTATCCTATAGTGATTAGGAAACGACCATAGAAAAAGATAAGGAAATAATGTCTTGGACTCTAAGTCTAACATTAATTTGCACTATCCTAATATGTTAGATATTATTTTTTATCCAATTAGGATGAGACCTAACAATCTTCATCTTCTATATTATCTATTAAAGTTTCTCCTCCAAGAAGTCTCCTCCCATCATTCTTCTATGCTTCCTCCCTCAGAAGCTGCTTCTGTCACCAGAAACGCTCTACCATGCACGCCTAGTAGAGTGTGTATCCATGCTTGGTAGCTCGAACCCTTCAGGTGAGAGCTCCTCAAGATGTACAGTTTACAAAACTGTACCACCTCCACCCGCAGTTGAAAGAAATTGTATCCTTCACACATTTTGCCCCCATGCCAGAGGTTGTGCCTTCTTTGATCCGCGCTCGTACAATGACACCGTGTGGTTGGTCCTACCACGTCTTTCTCCTTCCAACAGTTAACAATTTTGCCTCTACACCTGTTGAAATTTGTAGTCAAGTTTGCAATCTCGTACCAGACTGTCCCTGAGAGTTGAACACATATAGCACTCTTCGGGTTCATGATGCCTGCCTCTAGTGCCATTGGTTCGTTTATGCCTCATGTATCGGTAGATCTCTCGTCAGTCGCTCCTCTTTTGGTCAGAAAAAATTCAACCAGTCGATAGAACCAGGTACCCTCCATTGTCCCTTACCCCTTGTAAGTGAATTGTATGACTCCACCTCGCATATATATTTCACAACTAGTAGATTCGCGTCCTACTGGTTCAATAACAATGTTGCCATCAAAAATTTCTCCCGGATGGCCTCCAACAGTAGTTGTCGGCATCGTCATGCTATTCTTTGCCACAATTGTTTTGTGATCGTCTCGCACGAATCCTGTTGTGATACCACTTGAAGAGATTTGAGAAAGTTTCAAGTCTAAGAAAAACGCAACAAGAAATATAGCTCATGCACGCACAACAAAAGTTACGACAACCCACGTCGACAAAGGAAATAACCACCAATTAAATAACTAAATAAAAAACATGATTGCCGAAGAAGACTGTAAATTTATATTAAGCAACCTCAAGAAGATTACAAGGATTGTCACTCCCTGTCAATCCCGTGCCACAATAGAATCTTGTAACACATTCTCGTTCTCTCGTCTCTTCGGTTATTTTTTTGAATTTCTCCTTTTGGCCCACAATGTTGACGCACAATGTTGTCCCACGTTGACACACCCAAATTTATCACACATTGGTACCCACACATTGACGCATCGTATCCGTCATTGTCTACCCCTAGTTATATATAGGGCAACTCCAATAAGACAATACGAGAGGATTTACGAGTATTCTATAGGGATTATGAAATGACAATAGAAAAAAAAATATCTTAAACTCCACGTTTAACATTAATTTACACTATCTTAATATTGTTAGATATTTTTATTATCCAATTAGCATAAGAAACAAAATCTTAACAATAAGAGTCATCCAATTATGCAGGCAAGAGTGTCACCCCAAAATAAGGAGTGACAACTGCTGCTGTCGTATGCCATTTCTTCCTTCTTTTTTTCCAATATCAGAGCGCCGTGAACTGTGCAGAAACAACGTGAACTCAGTTTCCAGCTGATATGTTATTTGCTGCTACTGTCTACCGGAACTCGGAAAGTAAGCGGCCAAACTAGGCCTAATTAAGTTTCTAGCTAGTGGGCATTATATGTTTAATAATAATATGTGAATTAGTAAATTGAAGGTGGAGCTGAAACCAAATCCGCCAGATCTGAGATTTACTCAAACAGGTCTGCTCAAAGAAGAACCGGATAGAAATGTTTTATGAACTGAAATAGAAACTAGGTAGAGAGGAGTTGGAGGCTAGCTGGTACGTGGCATTTCCAATAGTCCACCCCCTCAAGAACTCAACTTGTACAACTACCTCGCCCTGGCAGCCTGGCTAGCCTTTTTCCGGATTGGATGGAGTCCACAAGCCAACGGTGGTGACCGAATCCTTTCAGATCTGATCCCCTTTCAGTACCGGTGCGTTGAAACATTAATTTGCTGGATGATTGACTAGCTGTAGGGTTGGCCGAGTCCAAGGCATTCTGGTAAAGGGCTGCACAGCAGGGGAGCCATCATATGATCTCGTTGACAGCAGGGAAGCCATCTTTGTATCTATCGATCTCCATGTATAGCTGTGGAAGGTGCTACGTATCCAATTCATGGCACTTCACGTCAGCACCACACATGGAACGATATACTGGCGTCCAGTGGCGGAGCCAGCAATTTGGTTAAGGGGGGCACCATTCTAGAACCCTTGGTTAAAACGTTCGGTAGGGCACAATCAGTAATTTACAATAATACTGCATTAATTTTTAAGCTAGATATTAGATAATGGTAAATCTTGAGTAGGAGCCGTGCCTACCCAGGTCTGCGTGTGGCTACGCCACTGCTGACGTCAAAATATGTATGACCTGTAGATTAGCCTTAGTTGACGGATTTTAAGCATACACGCCACAGTAAGTGGCCGACTTTTGGGGGATTTTAAGTAATCATATCAATTTGCCAAAATTATATTTTCAGTTGTATTACTGCCCATTATACCCACTATGAATACATAGACACCTAGCCAGTTGGCTGAGGGAATAACAACAAATAAGCTGAAGGAATCGTCTAGGAAATCTAATTATCCTGAAGAGACATAGGCTCGGATACCTGCTACTTGTAGAGGTGTTTATGGGGAGTCAGATCCTGCTCAAAGAAGGTATGAGGTTGAAGATAGGAATTTCAACCCTTTTAGTTTGTGGTACGATAGATTCTTGCCAAGCAAGAAAGGACAATGCAGGATAATTAGATTTCGTAGACGGTTTCAGTGATCGGATAACACAACTATCTCTCGCAAGTGAACAAATTTGGATGTAGCGGAATCAGGTGTCGTCCTTGATCCAAGAAGTGAGACAAAAGTTCTTAACCCTTGATTTTGCTACTAAATCAGAATAAAGAATCTCAATCATAAACTAAGTACAATAAGAATAAGGTATAGAATGAAAACTAACTAACAAATAAGGTAAAAAAACTAACAAATAAGGTGCTACCAAAGAGATACGTTTATCGGGCCTTCTATCATCTGGACCACATTAATCATCCGACCATAACTATCACAATATAGATATTGAATGATTGTGACATCGATAAGATCACCGTAGCCAAAATTTTCTCAGATTAAGGCATAGCATGAAGGTTTAGTGGACAACACCTCCCTTGATGCTAACTATCAATACATGTGAGTTAGGAGACGATAATCAAGAGACTCAAGACAACCATCCTCTTTCAAACATATCTCCTCTCTACTAGGGTTCACTAACAAATAATCATTCTTGTAGTCTTTTTTAATGAATTGTTAGATCTAGAAAGATAAATGGTAGGAGTAAACAATTGATGAATATATAATAAGGTAATTATGATGAACAAGTAGAATGATCAAAGGACATAGCTCGAAATCTAGATATTAAACTATCCTTTCATGTCTGAGATGGTGGACAAAACTCAAGGAGGGAGCTATTTTCATTATTGTTATAGGAAGTGAAGGAAAGCATAGAAGGAATTGTCACTATAGAGGAACAAAAATCTTCCAAGTGTTAACACCATTTTTGTATACCCTACTAGATGAAGTAGTAGTATATCACATGTGAGACTAAGTGATGGTAGTGCGGTAGTCTATGGCGGACTATACGATGGGTGTTTGCATGAATGTGACACTATCAAAGGTTGGGGATGGATGAGATGCATAGAGCAGAAGTGGATATGGGAAAGGAGTGGGTCATGATTTGAAACTATGGAATGACTGTAAGGGCATTATAATTAGAGAAGTAGGGAAAATATGATGGGTATAAGTTTCTTTGTTGTCAACTTATGGGCAGAACCTAGTGCAGAAGATTTCAAGTCTTATATGGATGTTTCTGATATTTGATCACTTTGTCACCTCCTAGATCGGATGTTGAGTGCTTGTATATTGTATTTGGTTAGTTGAATCTCATCAAATCAATTTGGGAAAGACTCTGAAAGTAACTTATTTTATTTGACTGGATTGATTCCACTTGGTTGATTTGACTTTGCAGACAAGAAGCTTCTAAACTAATCTACATATATCAAAAGATTCACCGATTTATGTTGTTAATTTTCTTATGAATTATTCAACTATGGAAGGCCTAACTAATAATACCATCATTGCCTAATGATGCTCAATTGGTAGCAATAGTAGCTCGTTCTTTAGGTTCTAATTCCATCTACTTGTTTTGAAAAGGCTTTAGAATCAAATGATAGAAAATAGTTAAATAAATCCAAAATCTAAAAAATTGAGAGATAATTCATGTTTCTAGTATTTCATGCTATGAAATAAAGAATATCAGGATATTGGCAATAAAAGGTGTGGTTACTCTACATTCTAAGGTAAATTGAGAATATTTATAACAAAGAGAACATTGAGAAATTGATCTTGCCAACCACAATACACTCAATATTTTGCCTTCTCGATCTTAAGCAAAGTAATCAACTAAAGACTAAGAAAAAAGTTTAACGAAAGACATTTTGAAGATGTAACAAAATATTTTTCTTGGGAGAGAACTATAAAGGACTGTTCGGGAGATTTATGAAAAGGAAATCGTGTTTCTGTTCCACTATCCAAACACTTTTAGAATGTTGAAGCATAATAAGACACTCAATCATATTTAAACCAATTTTTCTTCATCTTGAGGATTTCACGTTTAACCTATCATCTCTTATGTTAAAGGTTTGAAATTTGATTGAAATACTATTAGTTCTTAAAAGTATGCATTCATTGATTTTGCAAAATTTATGTAAAGATTGACCTTTGAAGGTCTTATTTTCCTCATGTACACCCTCTATTTTTCACTAGGTATATGTTCCCCTTTAGGTGAAAGGAATTTATATCTTCCAGTCAAAATATTAGTGATGTAATAATAAAAGACACAAGACACAATTCTTTTTTGATTTAATAATTCATAATATATTAGTAGTATCCAAGATATCAAAACTTTCCCTTGTTAAGCCAATCACCTCTTTTTTGTACTTACAATGGACTTCCACCTCGGGTCATTTTTCTTATTTATTTATTTTACAATTCTTATAGTGAGCCTCAATTTATTTTTCACGACATATTAACTCATTTCGAACTCTAGTCAATATTCTCCTATTAAAAATGTAAACAAAGACGCCAAAATTAAAAATAAAATACATCTAGAAATATTTTTTGTTAGATTTTTTTTACTTTACTATATATTACTCTCCATGATTCAATACGACCATCACTTTTTGGGGTTAGGGTGGATCTTCTCTCTGCTAGGATTCATCAAAAAATCAATAATCTCTTGATCAGTTTAAAGAGATGTTTGATATATAGAGAAAGTTGGTATATAGAGTAATTAATATATAAAAAATATAATTGGATTAAATCCCAAGGAACTACATTTTTAAGAATTATATTGATTGCTTAACTAACGTATAAATAGATAATCCATAAAAAATGATCAAATTGGTTGTTAATTGTTCTTAATTACAAATTTTAAAAATGATGATCAATATAAAATCTACTAGATATATATAGTACTAATACGGTGGTTTCGACTCAAACATTCTTAATGGTATGATCTATCATTGAATTTAAAATAAGCATGAACATATACTATGGAGAAACCCTGACCCTAACCCTCCTATAAATAGAGGGGTATTGGGGGCTTCTCAGACACATCAATTGCCTTTGACAATAGTTTTCTTCTCAAGTTGTGGTATCAAAGAGAACCCAAGCAAGTCCTACCTGATAAAGGGAGGGAAAGCAAGGGAGAACAATTGTGGGAGAGATGGTTGGTGACTAGTACACCAATGTCGAGGGACAACTCCTTCTTATCTGTTCTACTAGAGCAACAAGAGTTCTAGGTGATTTGTGATGACTACTATTGAGGTGAGAGGTCATTGTTTGAGGCTAGGAGGACAACATCACGCTGCCATCCATGGTGATCAACTAGGAACTGCTACATACGTCGTCCTTGTGTGACTAGAAGAAAGGCGCACACAATGATGAGGGATTTTTTCCAGACTTGCTCCAAAACTAGGTATATCCTATAAAGAATCTTTCCTATTGCATAATTATTGACGCAATCCACTAGTGTAATGAGGAACATGTAAGTAAAATTCTTATTTCTTCTGCCTATTTGTTGCCATATTTCCCTGCAGTGGTATTAGAGTCACACAAATTTATTATGTTTTAGGATAATCGATATGGTTGGATTTTTGGTTTTCACTGTTTATTTGTTGCATACGATGTGAATAATTCAATTTATTAATGTGCATATCTGATTAAATATAACATATAGTCCCAAACTAATATATATATATATATATATATATATATAAATAAATATATATATATATATATATATATATATATAATTTACACGTGTCACCCTGAAAGCTCATTTTGATGGTGGTTGTGTAGCATGGTTATGCGTAATAATCCTAATTAATGTGCATGGTGGTTGTGTGTTTATTTATGTTTCTCTCAGTTTGCATACCGAGCCTCTACCTTATTTTCCATTTGTAAAATTATTATTCTCTCCTACATATGCTCCCCTTGAATGTAGCTTGATGTTTCTCAGTTATCATATGTAATAGCATTAGGATTGTTTAATTCTTATTACAATGAAGATGAAAAGCCGACCGTATGGAGGACCAAGGAGGATAAACGAATCGATCGACTGGAGAGTCCAATCGTTCAACTAAAGGATCCAGAAGATGATGGACTAGAGACCAGACAATCGATAAGATGACCAACCAACCAAATAGGAGGTCTACTGATCAGTTCAAGGGTTGAATTGGTCAGCCCAGATTGGCAAGCATAGATCTTCATCAACAACACGTTTATGCATAACATATAGACCAATGTTGGTGGTAATTCCTTGTGGCTTCAAGGAATTACATTAGAATTACCATAATCATATCTTTCATTTTATTGCATGTTTTCGTTGTGGGATATAGCATGTATATGATACATACTATATCTATGTGGTGATTGGATATGTATATGTATTTATAAATAAAAACTCCCTCAATTACATATTATGTGTAAGATGCTTTCCATTAGAAACACACATGAAAACCTTGATCGACTATGCAGAGGCACTCCAAGAGTGGTGCACTATCCATCTCATGGAATTATGATGGTAGTAATGTAGGCCTGCCAAGTGGGGTGCATTGTTATCGTTTTGGCTTTTGGGTCATGCTTAATAAGGTATCCTTAATGACATTAAGCACCTAGAAGCATGCATGTGACTATGGAAAATAGTTGTGCATATCATCTATCTAAGAATTGCATAAGATGCAATTGGCAAATGTTGCCTACCTTAAAGGTTGATTATGGACGTTGGCATTGGCCGAGTAATAATTGAATCATTTTGGATCTTAGCTCACTACAAGGTTGTACACTGAAATTTTGCAAATTGAATGTAATGGCTATAAATTTTAATAAAATAGTGGGAGCGATAATTAATTAAAGGCCTAATTAAATATTGTAAAATGTTATTTAAATAAATTAATGCAAAGCAAAATGATGGAGAGAAGTTCCATTATTAGTATATGAAGTCAAGATAGGAATACAAGAATGAGTAGTCACCAAAGTGGAGTATAGATCTCCATATCAAAGTTGACAACATGATCTCTTGATGGTCTATACCCCAATATTGCATCTTCTATTAGATGCAATAGTAGTTGATCTCAGATGAGACATAGTGCATGTAGTGGGGCAACTTGCAACTATCTTTGTGGTATGTGTTTGTGAATATTTAATGTTTACACCAGTGGAGGATGCAGGCGGAGGATGTACTAGGTGGAAATAGCAAAGTATGGGGTCACCACCAAGACCTTGAAAATGTTTTTGAGGGGTTTTGAATTTTATGTTTGGTGGATGTAGGATGCATTTAACTCATGTTTGCCAACTTCCATATAGAATCCAATGTAAGAGAGGTAGCATCCAAGATAAACGATTCAAATATTCAATCACTTCATCTCCTCTTAGGATGGATGGAAGTCATTTAGATTAAATATTGGACTAGATGAAACTCATACAACCAGGATAGGGTAGACTATCCAAGGTTGCGTATTTGTACTCAACCTGATTGATTTCAATTGGTTAATTTGACTTTAAGAATAAGGAGCTTGTAACTTCTTCAATATATATTAAGATTTGTGACACTAAGAAAATTCAATTTTACATTAGCAAACGGATATGAAAGATCACTCACAAGCAACTGGGTCTTACCAATATGAGAGAATGAATAAATATAATGATGTCCTAAGAATGTATGACGTAATGACATGTGATTTTGGATTGAGTTGTTGAACATGTATTCATGCATATGCTAAGAGTATACATTTTAATGTAGGTCCCTTTTCAGATATTATTGTGGAAATTCAGACAATACAATTCATGAAGATAATTATGTGTGTTGGCTAATGAAATAGTCATGATGTTGGATACCAAGTCCACAACACGCAGCTGATTATTATGAATATGCATATAGGATAGACATAGCTTGAGTATGCTACATGTAATCTACAAATGGAAGTCAGAATCATATCTCAATTTGATAGTGGAGATTTTTGTCCTTAGACCTAAGTCATTACAATGATCATATGTTGTTCAGTGTACTTCAACACTACTCAATGTTACCTTAAATAAGGGTTTCTATATAGGTAGGGCTTCATTGCACTTTGACACATGAGGATTATTTTAAATCATTTAGAGGGCATTTTTCCCTCCTATTAGATTGGTATCACAATCACGTGATGAGTAAGACTATGAAATGTGTGATGACCCCGATTTTAGGAGTATAATATCTGATATAGTAATTGAAAAAGTACCTTGAGTAATATGAATTAGTGATATAACTTGAGGTGTCATGTGACCTAATTATGAACTCTAAGTTGTGTCAAGATCATAAAAAGTATTATTGGAAATGTTTGATAAAGATTCAATGATTTATAGACTTTGACTCAAGGGTTACACACTTATTTTTAAGGTTATTTGAGGAATGTATTTGCATGACCAAATAATAGATTTTGTGCCAGAAAGTTTGACAGAAGGTACTTTAGAATACAATGATCTTATGCTTAAAAATTTAAACTGATTGGGAAATGTTACAAGAAGATCTAATTACTTGAAGATGAAGACTTTACTAATATATTTGTGGCCCAACTATGCTCTTTTAACCATTTAATATCTCGATTGTAACTATTTAGTGTCACACTGGCCTGCCTGTTCGGTGCGTCCCTCAGCTAATGTACATGGCCAATTTTGAGTCCATGATGAAAATCTTGTGGTAGGGAAGTCATCCCTAACCTCTAAACATTTTAGATCAGATGGTTGATGATCAGGTCATGCTATCTTCAACGGACAACTCCCCATATTGTGATCGGTACACCATTCAAGATGAGAGATTAGCTCTGCCTCATCAAGGCCTATCTCCCAACCCTTATCGTATTGGTTTAGGTTTCAAGATGAGAGAAGACATACCCTCTCCTCCTCCCTCTCCACTACGTCTTGTAGTGATGATAAGAAGATGAAATGTGGGCCATGAGAGACTGAGTGGAGGTGTTTGAAGTCAAAAAACTTCCACTACGACCATACATCTTGGCCTTTGGTTTAGACTTTATTGAGGAGCAAACTGATGGATGAATCCCCAAGGTCTTGGAGATTCAAGGCCATGAGTTATCCTGGATTGGATATCTTTTATTTTAGAACAATCTATGGCCATTGTCACACACTTGGATGCACTCATAGTCTCAATTGAGCACCGATCTGAGTAAGGGATGGGCATAGTACCTTATTCTCCCCTTCACTTCTTCCTTGTAACGATGGGAGAAACATTTGATTGGGAAATATTGAGTTATCACCTACTTTTGAGCATCTAATGTGCCTCTAGTACTAGGGAAGCCACATAAATCTCTCAGACTTCTTCCCTACTCATCAAGGATCCCCTAGCTCTTACACTTCCATGTTGGAGCTCCTGCATGCATAGAAAACTTCTTCATGGTAGGAGCAGGTCTCGCACAAGACAAGAACGAGCAAGACAGAGTGATTCTAGGTTTGATTGGGTCTATAAAACCTAGACCAGCCAGTTCACCCGGTTAAGTAGGTACCAAGGAATGAACTGCGTGCATCCAATGTATATCCAAACAGATGATGTGGTATTCCCTTAGCCACAAGATGGGTATTTGTCCTATAGAATCAATTGGATCAGTATTTTCACCCAAGTATCTTTTAAATACCTATATGTACACCAGATCTTATGAATATGATTCAAAATAACTCCATTGTCCAAATAATTCCCAAAAAACTCCCATGGACCAAGAAAAGTGCCCTCTTTATTACTAAATCACTAGATCAAGCTTTTGAAGAACATTAATTGACTATTTTTTATTTATTGGATAACATTTACTTTAAGGTTCATTTAAATTATATAATTAGCATATAATGGAGATTAAATCTAAGACAAATGTTGGCCTCAAACCAATTTCTTTCACATGAAAAGTGCTCAATCTTCTTCTCTACTAAAAATCCAAGGGAAATATTATCTCAAATCATCCAGAGATTGAGTACCCAAGATACTACTAATATGGGTCACCGTCTAGACATTTCTATCATCCACAATGGAAAGGAAACAAGAACTTCCATAACATACTCAAGAAGATCTAACACCATATCATCAACCGATAGCATAGACTCCTATCCTTGATCGGTTGAGTTACATTGGCTAATTGGTGCTACTCTCTCAGACTTGCTAAATCACGCAAACCGTCCAATTAAATGTGTCCACTATTGATAGAATTGACCAACTACTAAGATACTTCATGTGCAATTGGTCAGCATACACTAGAGGCCTGAATTTGGCCTTCTAGAATCTCCTTACCAAACCACTTCATCATGGATGACTGGGTGTTAAGACAACAAGAGATTTCAACAAATCATTGATCATGAAAACGACATGAATTTTGTTGAATAGAATCTAGTGCCTTAGGTTGAACTCATGAAGGAAAAATACATTGGACAAGGTGTCAAAAACCTCTCGAGCTTTCATACTTGGCATAGTATCAAGAGTTCCATGCCATTCTAATTAGACAACTCTAGGAAAGAAGTGGTCTCAGGAGGGAGGACAAACATATGGTTAGAGGCATGGGTTGGTGAATGATAAACTCTTATTCTTAAAACTCACCTCACTATACCAGAAGATATCAAAGACCTTGAAAGTGGTAAGACTAGTCTCTAATGAAGGGACATGGGATACAAAGTTTGTGGAATATTGGCTCAGCAATGCTACTATCAAAGATATTCTACGAATGCCTCCTCTAGAGCATCATATGGGGATGTTGGACTTGTCTGGCTTCGTACCAGTGATGGAAACTTCACGATGAACTTATCCTATAGGGTTCTTAGCAACTCTCTAAACAATGTCAGCCTCAACCATTTTGATGCAATCTGATCCTCTACTATACCACATAGAATTAAAACCCACCTATGGCTTATCCATAGAAATCGTCATCTTACAAACAAACTGAGATTCAAGAGGAAACTCACCCGAGACAACTCTTGCTCAAGATGCCAAAATGTGGATGAAATGATCCTCCCGCATTACGAGATTTTCCAGAAGATATACAAACTTAGAGGAGTATATTACCATGGGAAGCTTCTCACTTCTTCAACCTCATTCACGTTTAGAATGGGTTGATTATAACATTAAATACTTGAACAAGATTGGGGATGGGGCATGTCTTTTTGTAGCAACATGTTTGTTTCTATGGAAGAACATGAACCTCTCAATCTTTGAAAATTAGACAAGACCTCTACTAGTCATGGTGGTTAATTGTCGAGCCTAAGAGGCTTCTGTCAGAGTCATGTTTCACCGTTCCTCCAAACCTTTGATTCCAATACTCTGTCATGATTCAACATGATCCCTTTACCTCTAAATACTACCTTGATGCATGGGCACTGTTGTGAGAAAGACTGAGAACATTAAAACTACTAGCCTCATCCTGTGAGATACTAAGAGACAATCTCTAGATGGAGAATCCAAAGTCATGAAGGGTTTAGACCTAATGGAAGGAGAACTCCTCATTCTTTTGGATGGACTGTGATATGCCAAGAACAACTACACTTCACTTGGAATCATTATCAGTGACTCAAGTAATGTGGTTCACTAGATTTATAACATCAAGGACACTCCAGTGAAGTATCAACTCCTAGTATAACAGATCAGACACCTTTGGAGGTATACAAGCATCAAGGAGATTATTCACCTAAAGCGCAACCAAAATTTCCTTGCTAATCAACTGCTTAAACACTGTGATAAGCAGGTGGATCCACAAACCTCTTGGAGTTCATTTCCATCTTTCTTGCTCGCTATTTACCTAGACAATTTAGCTAATTTTCCTTTGATGTTCCAAGCAATTCCTAGAAAAACTCTCGCCCATGAGGCACTGCTCTATTATGTTAAACAGATATTATTCAAAAAAATCTACAGAAAATTCTCTTGAACCCCAAAGTCATGTGAAATCTAGATATGGACTCTGATCTGATCATCGTGTTAAACTAATAGGATTTTTCACATTAATGAATAATTAGATGTTTTGACCTCATATAAATTCTATACAATATTTGAAGCATAAGAAAAAACACGAAAATTAGATAAGACCTTGATTATGACATGTAGATCAGTAGATAAATACCAAAGACACACATTTTGGATTACTTTGTACCTAGGTTTGGCTAAACCCTAACTTGGACCTAAAATACCAAGAATATGATGTAACTTTATTAGTGATAATAATTTGTTCTTTAACAGGTGATGAGTTATGATCTAGATGGCCTAGGATAATTAGCAATCTCTGAATTGGGTATAAGCTTTAATAATTATATGACTATGGCTTTCTTGCTTGAAATGTTATACATATGTATGCTTGTTTACTTGCTCATATTTCCATATAATATTCTAGTATTGTACTCAATTTTTGTCTCATTATCACTGGGGTATAACTTCAAACAAAATATAGAAACTCCACTATACAAACCTTTTGCACACGCCTATATTATCGGGTTAAGGACATGAGGTTGGGTGTCCTACTTGAGTGACAAGATAGGGAGGACCATGTTGATAAAAAGGGTTATCTTTTGGCGATTCCCTTGATATTTCTCTTGTAGAAAAGGGTTAGCTAATTTTGAGCACCCTTACAGACCCTTCCAATGGGAAGTTGATCAAATGACTTTATGATATATGAAGTTGTTGGTATAATTGGATTAAAATGACATGAAATACATGTTCTCTTTTTGTTAAATACTTAACTTTTTTATTCTTGTTTGTTATTTATGCAAATCTTTTCAAATTATGCAAAGCTTATATATATGTATATTTCTACCATGTACTCAACACTTCGAGTCTTGACCAGCTTTGTTTCATGTATTTATAGTTTCAAAGATGGATAAAGAGTTTATTTCTTTGTGAATTATGTCAGGTGTACTTGTTGTAAGATCCCTAGTGTACATGAGCAGACTTGTACAATTTAACTCTTGAATATGAAATTGAAATCTTAGTAAAAAATAATATTTCTTGATAATACTTGTGGATTGGTGAGATTATGTTGGTTATTTTATCTTATTATATGTTCATGTATTCTGAGCTTTTTATACTACCTCATTCACAGTTTGATAATGTAACGACCCTGACCTGGGTTATGAGGTAACCCTATTTGTTTTGGCTAAATAAGTTTCTTAGAACTTTAATATAATCCTCTAAGGGCTTTTGTTATCATGTGACACACTTATATTCCAAATTTGGTCCTGAATGAATATTGTTTGAGCAATGTTTCTTTGTTTTGGACCAAAGTTCAAATTACCCAAGTTGAGGGATTAACTTGCAACTGTTACATGATAAATGTTCCTCAAGTGTTGAAGCATCATAAGAATTATAATGATGTTGAGGTATGGCTTCCACAAGCCTGAGCACCAAGAAAGAGCTTATTAAGCAATGTTTGTGCATTAAAACCTAGTTTTGGTGTAATATGCAATCTACCCAAAACCTAGGGTTCAATATGCAAAAATACCACTTCTAAAGAGTCCCTAATATTTCTTGGTATCAATTCGAGACAAGAAAACCAGAGGGGAGTCTCATTTGAATCTCTTTGGGGTAGAGAGAATCTTGATATTAAAATAATCAAGATTTAAGCATAATTGAAACCCTAATTCAATTTAATGCAAAAAATAAATATATTAATGGAAGTGCACTTCAACCAAAAATGTGATGGTTTAATTTATATAAGTATGGAAGTCCTTCTGCCTTGCAATGGCACCGAAATATCTTAAGTGAGCGGAGAGCCCACTCACATTAGTTAAAGAAAAAGTAATATCCACTAATTTTTGGATATTATGATTATATTGATTAAGGTGCTTAATTGTTTTCTTTTAATTCATGGATAAAGAAGAGGACTTCGAAGGGGAGGATGATGGATTCGTATGCAAGGAAGTGAGGGGGATAAGTGGCACCTATTTTGGGAATTGAAAGATTTTTATAACACTTTCTCTCTCTTGAATTTCCCTTATATACACTCCATTCTTTCACCCACATGAAAGGCTTTTTCGACTCTTCTTTCTTTCCTTGCTTTGGCCGAACACAATGGAGATTAGGAGCAATAGGAGGACGTACCCCAACCTATAGGTGAGCTCCTTAATCATCTTCAACCTTGATTTCATGGTGGAAATCGAAATTCAATGCTTATTTTCTTCTTTTCTCCATTCAATCTTCAACTTTAGCCATTCTTTTCACTCAAAGACTTGAGGACGGACCTTGGGAAGTTGAGAAAGCTTCATTCACAATTAAAGAAGTGAATCTTGAAGCTTGGATTCAACTTTGAAGGCGGGTTATATAACTTGAACCCTTAAATATCATTATTGATTTCATTTCTTCATCATATGTTGATTCCTTTTTCTTTCTCGAATTTCCTTTTGATTAATTGTTGAAAACACCACAAAGATCACAGAAAATTTTGAAGGTTTGAAGCTTGAAGATGATGATGTCATCTTAGCACAAACCTCAAGAAATATCAGGTGTAAACGGTTTCAACTTGAGACCAATTGGTCTCAAGACCGATTGAAACCAAATGGTCTCAAGACCGTTTGGGTGCAAACGGTCTCAAGACCGTTTGGGATCAAATGGTCTAAAAACCGTATGGAGATACTTGATGATGTAGTTGGATGTTTATCCAATGGTTCTAATTAATTGACTAATAATAGGTTCAGTGATGGATAATCCACTAATTACAAACTCTAATCGGGTTGAAGTGTTGAAACCCTAATTAAATTGAATCAATTTAATGTTGATTGGTCCAATCGGTCTCAAGACCGTTTGGAGGCCAAATGGTCTCAAGACCATTTGAGGCAAAATGGTCTCAAGACCGTTTGGAGGTCAAGGGCTGTGATGGATGGTTGGAGATCTAAGGGTTATAATTTGATGTACTCAAAATGGTTCAATTGATGATTGATTCAATGAAGCAAACCCTAATTGATTGGTTGAAGGAAACCCTAGATGATCTTTTTGGTTTCAAAGTAGTTTGGACGAAACAGTCTTGAGGCTATTTGAATCCAAATGGTCTTGAGACCTTTTGGGATCAAATGGTCTTCAAAACCGTTTGGAGGGCAAACGGTCTCAAACCGTTTGGAGGTCCAATCGGTTTAAAGGCCAATTTATCCAATCGGTTTCAAATGTTGATGGGTCCAATCAGTTTCAATGTACATATCATCAAACGGTTTCAAGGGTTAGATGCCCAAACCATTTCAAAACCATTTGGAGGGAAAATAGTATCAACCCTAGATGCCCAAACGGTTTCAAAACTGTTTGGAGGGCAAACGATCTCAAAACCGTTTGGAGATTGAGGGGTCAAAACCGTTTGGAGGTTCAATGCAATCAAAACGATTTGAAGACCTAATATGATGCAAGATCAATTAACCCGATGATTGTTAATGATGTATATTAAAGATAATTACAATGGTTGTACCTTTAAGGTACTAGGGTAATTAGTACCCTTAGAGGGGTTAACCTTTGATGCTTATGGAAGTAATATTTCAATACACTATGCTAACCCTAAATGTATGTACCTGAATGACAGGTTGACCTAATCTAATCAAGCTTGAAGTAATCAACATCCTAGAGAGGATGAGAGAGAGAGGAATTTATACATGAATAATAATCATGTAGTGGTTAATCCTCAATACTTTCAACATGAATAAAGTATGTAATTAGGGTATGATCCTTGATAAAGAGATCATTAAACCCTAATCAAGAAGGTTGATGAGCCCTAACCCTAATTTAGGGCAATTCTAGGTGAAATCCTAATCTAGGGTAATGGTGTAACCCAAATCTAGGGTGATGATATGAGAAATCCCAATTCAGGGTAAAATAATGAAAAATCCTAATATGAAACCCTAACCCTAATATAGAGTGAAGTTATGTGAAACCCTAATTTTAGGTTACAATGCATGAAATCCTAATCTTAGGCAATATGATGATAAACCATAACCCTAATTTTGGGCTATGGGTTGAGAAACCCTAATTTCAGGTAATGTTATGTGAAATCCTAATGTAGGGCGATGTTATGTGAAACCCTAATATAGGGTGATGTTATGTAAACCCTAATTGATAAAGATGGGAAACCCTATTCCTAATAATGGAATAGTGACCAATATATTGATAAGTGAAACACCTAGAGTTGTTGATAATGGATAACCCTATATTAATAATGCCTTAATCAAGATGAGTCCATATCATTGATAATGGTTGATTGATTCAAATAAGTAACTCATGACCAATACATTACATGATAAATGTGATGAACTGGTGCATAAAGTATTAGGATGGGAAATACCCTAATACAAGATAAGTTGATGAACTTAAGTAAGATAAAAGTGATGAGAAAAGTGATACATCAAGACATGATAGATATCACATTCAGCACCTCAAGGTTGATATACCTTAATGTACTTTAAATCCAATATACTTGGATGAGTAATACATGAAGTGTGTCATGTCAATTGTTACATTGAGATGTAATGCACTTTGATAAGTGTACGATAACATACCTTAAGAAAAGGTTAAGCCAAGTTAATAAAGTATGATGTAATCATATTCTGGTAAATTTGAGAGAGGAACTCATATCTTGTGTTGATAATTCATTTAATGATAAATGATGAGAATAAATAAGCATGATTGAATACTTATGTTATCAATGTTGGCTCCTAGCTGTGTGGAGCAATGAATTAGGTCTTGATCATTAATAATATGATCTTGAGAACCTAAATGTTTAATAATGGAAAACCCTAAACCTAATGAAGGGTGATGATATGTAAGAGAAAGCCTAACCGATAAGGAAGGGAAACCCTAACCCTAATGATGGGAAGGTTGAAATTATTTTGTTGTATAAACCTTATAAGGCATGTTAAATACTTGAATAACAGTATAATGTGCAATGGCCTTGTGAGCCATGCACATAAGTTGTTACATAGTGAGAGGTGACAAGATGCAATGGCCTTGTGAGCCATGTCATAATTTGTTTCCTAGTGAGAGGTGACAAGATACTTAATGGGCTTTGTGAGCCATGTGAGATGCTTATGTAACAAGTATCCTGAATTCTTTGGTCAGATGACCTGGAGGTAATAGTTACTTGATAAGTGGTAACCATGTTCAGTGATGAACTACATGTTTGAATACCCAGATCCAGTAAACATGATGATGATGTTGAGGGATGTGAATTTCTAGAAATGTGATACGGGATTGAGATCCCAATGTTTTATAAAGTTATGAAAAGTACTTGATAGATGTATTATACTTTTTTGTGTAGCATATGTTATAATAATTCTTGTTTGAAACTTGATTGATGCTAAAAGCATATGATAATATACTTAATTAACCAAGTGAAATCTCATCATGTAGTGCCCTGGCCATAGATCCATCAACGTCAGAATTTGCTGAATGGTGAAATGGGTTGCTCCACAGCATAACCCGGAGGGCATATTTTTTAATATGTGGGGGTGATGGGCATGAATATCCTTACACCGTAATGAAGTAATTGATGTGAGATAAACCTTAAATCTCTCAATCCTTCATTATATGTGTCGGGATGGATGTATCACAAATCCCTCAATAACGGGATGGATGTATCACGAATCTCCCGATAATGTTAATGTCAGATCAATGTGAGATAAAAATGAAATCTCTCGATTGCGAAGAGAGTAAATCCGCCACTGTAACTCTATAGCGAAGTTGCAAGTATACCCTGGAAATCTATTTAGCAGAGACATAAGATGTCATGTATTTTGTACTCAAACTGGCTGAGGAGGATGAGGTCATGGAAATCTGGCTCTTCCTTGACCTATGCATGGCACTGATTTCGACTTCGCAATGGTCAGTTGGATTATGAGCAGTATACCTCATCTCCTCAGGGCTTCAGTATGATTGTAAAATGTAATCAACCGTGTAGCGTATTTTCTTAAGGTTGAAATATGAGAATCATTGGTTGATGTTACCTTGCTTAGCATATCCCAGATGGATAATTGTTATACATGTTCTTCATTTCCTTATTGGATAAGTGACATGCTGCTTTATCAAGTTATAGCTGAAATGCTTTAAATAAGAATATTGCTCTAATCTATTTAGACATTGATTTATCTGCTATTGAATATATATGATTCCTCTGCTCAGTTTTTTTCTTTTAAACTACAATAATAATATTTCTGGCATAGAGTTATATCTCTCACTAGGACAATTTCAATTGTCTCACCCCATGGGATCTAACCTTTTTAGGTGGACAAGGACGAGGAGGTAAAAACCCTACAACAGGGAAAGGACAGCAGCATTAGGGACAACAGTGACATCTCAGGTGGAGATACTGACTATCGTGTCTTGTAGATAAGAGTCCTATGTGTCATCTCTATACTCTCAGGTCCTAGGAGTCAGTACTTAGTGTTTTCATAATCGATCTGAGATTTTGGCTTGAATGCCTCGAGGTTTTGTGTTGCTCATGTGTAGACTTAACAGAGCAATTGATGTATGTAACCCTCGAAAAGAGATGGTACATGGTATGTACTTGTGGATCAGAATGTACATGTAATACTTTGGTTTTTGATAAAAGAGTTTCCCTATGTTTGGAACTCTTTGTAAATGGTTTTAATTTTTAGTGATTTTTAGTAATCCGCCGTTAATGATCGCTTCCGCTTAGTTAATGACGTTTTGTTCGAACGGTGTGCCACAATTAGTGGTATCAGAGCTCTAGGTTTGTTGAGTCTACAGAGACATAGGACTAAGGTGTTGAGTCTATACTAGTATCCTCTAGTATATCTTATAGTGACTTCTGCTCATGCAGAAGATAAATTAAAGCTTAAAGATGTCTGGACTACTAAAGGAGTACATTGCTGAAAGCAATGTTGCTACACCAATAGAAGGTGCAAGGGACTAGGTGAGAGAAGAACGACTGCCTGAGAACCCCCAAGATGATCCAACTATGATATGGAATCCTTCTTTTGATATCACTGTTGGACAAGTTAGGACATCAATGATGCATATAGTGGACCATATATTAGCAATACAACCTAGATTACCTACCCCCAATGATGAAGTTTTGGACTCCAACAGGATTCTTGAGCAACATCAGCATGTCGAAGCAATAGAAAATGTTAAAAGAAATAGGTTACAACCCAAATTAGGGTTTTCTATGGGTGTAAGCAGCCTGGACATATCAGAAGAGATTGTCTAGAAAAGGATAATGAGGAAAGAATTAAGAAAAGACATATCCAAACTCAGGAACAAAGGACTAGTAATTTAAAAAAGGGGAAGTTTTTGATACCCCCGATTCAACCAGTGTCTAGTGCACTACGGAAATGGCCACCCAGAAAGGGTAAAGGACCTTTTAAACCATATCAAGAGAATAGAACCTGTCACCAGTGTAGACAGGTAGGACATCTAGCAAGGAATTATCCAATTGGAAACACAATGGTAACCCAACCACCGAGGCGGAGACATCAAGGTCATCAGAGGAAATAGTTTTTTAGTGGCACTCGAGGACGTGGACAGACGTCCGAGGCAGGATCAACTGCATTAAATAACAAATCACAAAGTCAACATCAAGCAATGATAAGATTCTATGAAAAGAATCAGCCTGAGGCAGTAAACAAACTGCGAGATGAGACAGGTCAGATGAAACAAATTTATTTTGATATATCATTTCATGATTCTATGTGTTAAATATAAGAAAGTAGTTGTTTTTTAGCTTCCTTTGATTAGTCATATGAGGATACAAGGAAGATGAGGACTTATATTTTACTCAGTATTCCTTTAAATGCTTTATAATTTCTCTCATCTTTGTGAAAAGGGAATAAGATATATATGTGACGCCTGGAGAAAATCTAGGAATGATAAGTCCTATATTTTAGATGATATGAAAAGTAAGGAACTTGATAGTAAATAAAGTACATACTACCTAATCTCAGTACTTGTATACCCTGTCCAGGTATATAATTATTGGAGATAGGGCAAGTATGGAACTCTTAGATTGTTATCTTTCTGATTACTCTGATCAAGTAGTCATTCTGAGACAATCTAGAGAGTATAATGAAACTAGAAAAAATGGTATGGACATTTGTATCACATACTAAGTGCATTAAATGAAATATGAGATGATCTCAGATCAATCTATACGTATGAGGAAATGAAAAGTATAATCCTCATGATAAGAGAATGAGAACAAGGGAGATGATCCTTGTCTAATAAAGTCTGTGTGTATAGTAAATATCTTTTCCCATAATGAGGAAATGGGAAATGTGATTAAATCACAAAATGTTCATAAACATGATAGACAATAACAAAGAAAAGATTAATGACATGTAATCATCCATATAATTTCTATGCTGATAGCAAAGAACCTAGGATGAAACAAGAGTAAATGACTCATGAATAGTTGAAAGTTCATGCTATAATTAGAGAAGATGATAATCCCTTATCTTTGATAAGCAACCCTGGGTGATGATGGAGTGATAAGAAGAATATGTTTCTTTGTGTTCTCTTCTTTTTGGAACAAGGTAATCAAGTGAGTACTATGGCACTTGATGTGCATGGATTAGAAATAATCCAATGATGGATACTTAGAAAAGTATCAGTTCATCTTGGATTTTGGTTCCAAGATAAAGATACATGTAACAAATAATGTTCCAAACATGTAAGAAAGATCCTTTTATATGTGTGGCTCTGGTAATAACGACAGAGCGATGGAAATGATGAGGATGTGATGTGTTTTGACACATGTGATGGATACCAAAGTAAGGAATTCTGGTGTCTAAGAAATATCGGGGGGTATGGAAAAGTAAAAGCATAACTCCTAATTATATGATTAATGTTGGTTACCTGGAATGGCCAACTGTGAAAACAGTCTAATTACATAAAATAGTATGGACATCACATGTTAGGGGTTTATGCTCTGCATACACATAACATCGACAAGAATGCACTAATTGAAGGAACAATTGTAGAAAATTTGTGGGAAAAGTTTATCAAGCTAAAAATAATTCCTTAGAATATCCCTATCTAAATCTGTTAAAACAACTTATACATAACATCTAGAGATACTTCTAAGATAAGTTCTTAATTGGTAAGTAACCACCCCTTATGACAAAAGTATGTATAACTAATGAAATAATTAGTACAAGTAGTAAGAAAGTTTAGTGTTGTGACAATTGTTGGGATGGCACACCAGATGTATAAAGAGACTTGTAGTCACAAGTGGGTGACAAAATATAACTCTGGTCTTTCCTTGGAAGTGAAATGTTAAACTGAATGAGGAATTTGGGAGACCCCCCAGAATCAAGAATCCTTTCACATAAAGTCGTAAGTTGAGAAAGGTGAAAAATCAATGAGGTTTGATACATGAGTTAAATAAGGTATGTATGATATTTCTCTGACTAAGAAAAGTATTACCTGACACAGAGTTGACTCTACAGTCAATAATGAAAAGAAATAGTAGAGTATGTGACATGTATGATAGGTTCTATGATAACCCTGTATGGAAGAACTTTGTGTTGACCAAATTTCTATGGCTTCTCCATGACATTAATATGGTATGTGAAGATTTGATGGTATGATGAATGAATAATATTTGTCTTCCTTTTTACCTGAGATTTTAGGGACGAAATCCTTGTTAGGGGTTTATAATTTTTAACGACCCTAACCCGGGTTATGAGGTAACCCTGTTTGCTTTGGATAAATAAGTTGATTATAACTTTAATATAATCCTCTAAGGTGTTTTGTTATCATGTGACACACTTATGTTCCAAACATGGTCCTGATTGAATGATGTTTGATAAACGTTCCTTTGTTTTGGACCAAAGTGCAAATTACCCAATTTGAGGGGTTAACTTGCAAATGGTACATGATAAATGTTCCTCAAGTGTTGAAGCATCATAAGAATGAGAATGATGCTGAGGTATGGCTTCCACAAGCCTGAGCACCAAGAAAGAGCTTATTAAGCAATGTTTGTGCATTAAAACATAGTTTTGGTGTAATACGCAATCTACCCAAAACCTAGGGTTCAATATGCCAAAATACCACTTCTAGAGAGTCCCTAATGTTTCTTGGTATCAATTAGAGACAATAAACTTAGAGGAGCATCTCATTTGAATCTCTTTGGGGGAGAGAGAATCTTGATATTAAAATAATCAAGATTTAAGCATAATTGAAACCCTAATTCAATTTAATGCAAAAAATAAATATATTAATGGAAGTTCCCTTCAACCAAAAATGTGATGGTTGAATTTATATATGTCTAGAAGTCCTTGTGCCTTGCAATGGCACCGAAATATCTAAAGTGAGTGGATATCCCACTCACATTAGTTAAAGAAAAAGTAATATCCATTAATTTTTGGATATTATTATTATATTCATTAAGGTGCATAATTGATTTCTTTTAATTCATGTATAAAGAAGAGGATTTCAAAGGGGAGGATGAAGGCTTCGTATGCAAGGAAGTGAGGGGGATAAGTGGCACCTATTTTGGGAATTGAAGGATTTTTATAACACTTTTTCTCTCTTTAATTTCCCTTATATACACTCCGTTCTTTCATCCACATGAAAGGCTTTTTCGACTCTTCTTTCTTTCCTTGCTTTGGCCGAACACAAGGGAGTTTAGGAGAAACATGAGGACGTACCCCAACCTGTAGGTGAGCTCCTTAATCATCTTCAACCTTGATTTCATGGTGGAAATCAAAATTCAATGCTTATTTTCTTCTTTTCTCCATTCAATCTTCAACTTTAGCCATTCTTTTCACTCAAAGACTTGAGGACGGACCTTAGGAAGTTGAGAAAGCTTCATTCACCATTAAAGACGTGAATCTTAGAGCTTGGATTCAACTTTGAAGGTGGGTTATATAACTTGAACCCTTAGATATCATTATTGATTTCATTTCTTCATCATATGTTGATTCCTTTTTCTTTCCCAAATTTCCTTTTGATTAATTGTTGAAATCACCACAAAGGTCACAATAAATTTTGAAGGTTTTAAGCTTGAATATGATGATGTCATATATGCACACACCTCAAGAAATATCAGGTGTATATAGTTTCAACTTGAGACCAATCGGTCTCAAGACCGATTGAAACCAAACGGTCTCAAGACCGTTTGGGATCAAACAGTCTCAGAACCATTTGGAGATACTTGCTAATGTAGTTGGATGTTGATCCAATGGTTCTAATTGATTGAATCATAATAGGTTCAGTGATGGATAATCCACTAATTACAAACTCTAATCGGGTTGAAGTGTTGAAACCCTAATTGAATTGAATCAATTTCATGTTCATTGGTCCAATCGGTCTCAAGACCGTTTGGAGGCCAAACGGTCTCAAGACCGTTTGAGGCCAAATAGTCTCACGATCATTTGGAGGTCAAGGGTTGTGATGGATGGTTGGAGATCCAAGGGTTATAATTTTATGTATTCACAATGGTCCAATTGATGATTGATTCAATGAAGCAAACCCTAATTGATTGGTTGAAGGAAACCCTAGATGATTCTTTCGGTTTCAAGGTAGTTTGGACCAAACAGTCTTGAGACCATTTGGGATCAAACGGTCTTCAAAACTGTTTGGAGGGCAAATGGTCTCAAACCATTTGGAGGTCCAATCGGTTTCAAAGCTGATTTATCCAATCGGTTTCAAATGTTGATGGGTCCAATCGGTTTCGATATACATATGATCAAACAATTTCAAGGGTTAGATGCCCAAACAGTTTCAAAACCATTTGGAGGGCAAAAAGTCTCAACCCTAGATGCCCAAACGGTTTCAAAACCGTTTGGAGAGCAAACGGTCTCAAAATCATTTGGAGATTGAGGGGTCAAAACCGTTTGGAGGTTCAATGCAATCAAAACTATTTGATGACCTAATGTAATAAAAGATCAATTAACCCCATGATTGTTAATGATGTATATTAAAGATAATTACAATGGTTTTACCTTTAAGTTACTAGGGTGATTAGTACCCTTAGATGGGTTAACCTTTGATGCTTATGGAAGCAATATTTCAATACACTATGCTAACCCTAAATGTATGTACCGGAATGAAGGGTTGACCTAATCTAATCAAGTTTGAAGTAATCAAAATTCTAGAGAGAATGAGAGAGAGAGAGGAATTTATATATGTATAATAATCATGTAGTGGTTAAGCCTCAATACTTTCAACATGAATAAAGTATGTAATTAGGGTATGATCCTTGATAAAGTGATCATGAAACCCTAATCGAGAAGGTTGATGAGCCCTAACCCTAATTTAGGGCAATGTTAGGTGAAATCCTAATCTAGGGTAATGGTGTAACCCTAATCTAGGGTGATGATATGAGAAATCCCAATTCAGGGTAAAATAATGAAAAACCCTAATATGAAACCCTAACCCTAATATAGAGCGAAGGTATGTGAAACCCTAATTTTGGGTTACAATGCATGAAACCCTAATCTTGGGCAATATGATGATAAAACATAACCCTAATTTTGGGCTATGGGTTGAGAAACCCTAATTTCAGGTAATGCTATGTGAAATCCTAATGTAGGGTGATGTTATGTGAAACCCTAATATAGGGTGATGTTATGTAAACCCTAATTGATAAAGATGGGAAACCCTATTCCTAATAATAGGATAGTGACTAATATATTGATAAGTGAAACACCTAGAGTGGTTGATAATGGATAACCTTATATTAATAATTCCTTAATCGAGATCAGTCCATATCATTGATAATGGTTGATTAATTCAAATAAGTAACTTATGACCAATACATTACATGATAAATGTGATGAACTTGTACATAAAGTATTAGGATGGGAAATACCCTAATACAAGATAAGTTGATGAACTTAAGTAAGATAAAAGTGGTGAGGAAAGTGATACATCAAGACATGATAGATATCACATTCAACACCTCAAGGTTGATATACCTTAATTTACTTTAAATCCAATAAACTTGGATGAGTAATACATGAAGTGTGTCATGTCAATTGTTACATTGAGATGTAATGCACTTTGATAAGTGTAGGCTAACATACCTTAAGAAAAGGTTAAGCCAAGTTAATAAATTATGATGTAATCATATTCTAGTAAAGTTGAGAGAGGAACTCATATCTTGTGTTGATAATTCATTTAATGATAAATGATGAGAATAAATAAGCATGATTGAATACTTATGTTATCAATGTTGGCTCCTAGCTGTGTGGAGAAATGAATTACGGCTTGATCATTAATAATATGATCTTGAGAACCTAAATGGTTAATAATGGAAAACCCTAAACCTAATGAAGGGTGATGATATGTTAGAGAAACCCTAACTGATAAGGAAGGGAAACCCTAACCCTAATGATGGGAAGGTTGTAATTCTTTTGTTGTATAAACCTTGTAAGGCAAGTCAAATACTTGAATAATAGTATAATGTGGAATGGCCTTGTGAGCCATGTGAATAAGTTGTTACCTAGTGAGTGGTGACAAGATGCAATGGCCTTGTGAGCCATGTCATTATTTGTTTCCTAGTGAGAGGTGATAGGATACTTAATGGGCTTTGTGAGCCATGTGAGATGCTTGTGTAACAAGTATCCTGAATACCTTGGTCAGATGACCTGGAGGTAATAGTTACCTAATAAGTGGTAACCATGTTCAGTGATGAACTAAGGGTTTGAATACCCAGATCCAGTAAACATGATGATGATGTTGAGGGATGTGAATTTCCAGAAATGAGATAAGGGATTGAGATCCCAATGTTTTATAAAGTTCTGAAAAGAACTTGATAGATGTATTATACTTTTCTGTTTAGCATCTGTTATAATAATTCTTGTTTGAAACATGACTGGTGCTAAAAGAATATGGTAAAATACTTAATTAACTAAGTGAAATCTCATCATGTAGTGCCCTGGCCATAGATCCATCAGCGTTAGAATTTGTTGAATGGTGAAATGGGTTGCTCTACGACATAACCTGGAGGACATATTTTTGAATATGTGGGGGTGATGGGCGTGAATATCCTTATGACCTAATGAAGGAATTGATGTGAGATAAACATTAAATCTCTCAATCCTTCATTATATGTGCCAGGATGGATGTATCATGAATCTCTCGATAATGTTAATGCCGGATCGATGTGAGATAAAAATGAAATATCTCGATTACGAAGTGAGTAAAACTGCCACTGTAACTCTATAGAGAAGTTGTCAGTATACACTGGAAAGCTATTTAGTAGAGACACAAGATGTCTTGCATTTTGTACTCACACTGACTGAGGAGGATGAGGTCATGGAAATCGGGCTCTTCCTTGACCTAATTATGGCACCGATTTTGACTTCGCAATGGTCGGTTGGAGTATGAGCAGTATACCTCATCTCCTCAAGGCTTAAGTATGATTGTAAAATGTAATCATCCATGTAGCATATTTACTTAAGGTTGAAATACGAGAATCATTGGTTGATGTTACCTTGCTTAGCATATCCTAGATGGATAAATGTTATACATGTTCTTCATTTCCTTATTGGATAAGTGACATGCTTCTTTATCAAGTTATAGCTGAAATGCTTTGAATAAGAATATTGCTCTAATATGTTTAGACATTGATTTATCTGCTATTGAATATATATGATTCCTCTGCTCAGTTTTATTCTTTTAAACTGCAATAATAATATTTCTGGCGGAGAGTTATATCTCTCGCTGGGATAATTTGAATTGTCTCACCCCCATGGGATCCAACCTTTTTAGGTGGATGAGGACTCAGAGGTAGAAACCCTACAACAGGGAAAGGACAACAGCATCAGGGAAAACAGTGACATCTCATGTGGACATACTGACTATCGTGTCTTGTAGATAAGAGTCCTATGTGTCGTCTCTGTACTCTCAGGTCCTTGGAGTCAGTACTTAGTGTTTTCATAATCGATCTGAGATTTTGGCTTGAATGCCTCGAGGTTTTGTGTTTCTCATGTGTAGACTTAACAGAGCAATTGATGTATGTAACCCTTGAGAAGAGATGGTTCATAGTATGTACTTGTGGATTAGAATGTACATGTAATACTTTGGTTTTTGATAAAAGAGTTTTCCTGTGTTTGGAACTCTTTGTAAATGGTTTTAATTTTTAGTACATTTTTAGTAATCCGCTGTTAATGATCGATTCCGCTTAGTTAATGACATTTTGTTTGAACGATGTGCCACAGATAATACCATGCTAGGTACAAACACCTAGGTTCAATTATGATTGATAATATAGTCACTTTGGAGTTAGCATTTTGGTAATAAATGATTGCATGAAAAATTGCATGGCCATGCTCATGCAAGTCAATATATGATATTAAGGTCATATGTATCCAAAATAGTCTACTATAGATAGGGAAATAAAGATTGAACATTTTGAGGACGACACTTGAACACCTTAGATCTAATCTAGATAATATAGAAAAAAGGATTATCGATCAATATAACATTGGTCTCATCACTAGGTTTGATGTTGTTCTACAAATTCTATAATTACGTGATTGGAAATGACTTCTTCCTAGATATCAATTATTGTTTTTAAAGTCATAATATGATAATAAACATCACTTCCAATATAATGTGGGGGGTCACACACATAAGATGCATAGGGAAGAGGAGTATAACCATGGACGCATGACTAATTGGTTACTAAAAGGTCTAGGTAATCAATAGATCAATTGATAGACTCTAAAGACCAATCGACCAATTCGAAAGTCTAATTGATTTCTTGGAAAGACTAGTCAATCAATAAGAATGTCAAGTTGGTTTATTGGATTGAGATCACGCCAATTGGTTGATTGGACAGTCCAATAGACCAACTGTAAAAGATATGCCCAATTGGTCGAGTGGATAATCCATTTGGACTAATGGTCTAGATTGGTAAGTCAGCTAACTTTTTCTAGAAAGTTCTAATGCATCCCAATCGATTGATGTCACATGACTGGACTGGAAAGTTGGTAAACTAGCTATTCACAATCAGGTTGCTGAAATGCAGCCCATTGGCTTTTGGTTTCTCAAGGTTTATTATAAATCCTACTTTCTTGTCTCTTCAATTACAAGGGGCATGACAACTAGGTTTTTTATTACACCTTATGACATGTAAACCCTAGATGTCATTACTCCCAAGGGGAGAGAGAAGGTGTGTTAGTATAATGCTAGCACATGGCCTATAGAAAGGTTGATGCTTCCCCGTAGGCTCTTATATTGTGTTGTGGATTTCCATTTGTCAACATGGACAATATAGAGACATATATGTTTTTGTGATTGAATTGGGATCATGTCACTGACATCTTCTATCTTTCACATATTCTTTGTGAGAAACATCACCAAATCTACTACTTGACAAGGTTTACCTCATATCCCTTCCTTCTTGATATTTAGTTGATGACGAGTTTTCTTTTTACTTGATTTTAGGATAAATCTTTGTTGCCTCAAATGTGCATGTCGCCTCATGGTTCCCAACAATGGTATCAGAGCCACATAAATCTATGATATATTGAGATTTACAATCGATATGATCAGATTTGTTTTATACCTTTCATGTTGTTACATGTGATGTGGACAAGAAAATAAATGTGCACATTCTATTTCATTACACATACATCTCAGATGAATATTTTTATATGTGGGATGGGGTCAATCATGGAAAAGTCTTATTTTCCACAATGCATAGATGTAAAACTTTGTATACCTTTTTAGGGGCACTGCCTCAAAGACCTCGTGACGTGCAACATCCCCATAACTGTTGCCCACTGACTAGGCAACTAAATCCCCACAGAAGGGAGTTTTTGATGTGTACCCCACCTAGTATGAGTGAATGTCAAAAGTATTTCACAGGGATTGTGTTGTATGATATATACATATATATATGTGTGTGTGTATAATATTTTAAAAAATTATACATTTTTCCTTTGAAATATATATTCTTGGGTGGATTAATGTATGTTAATGGACAAAGACACTTTTGTTTGTGTATGTGGTTGTGGATGGATGGTGCTTATATTTTTCTTGACAAGTATTCAGTTTGCATGTCGAGCCTCATCTCTTACAATCCATATGTAATGGTTTATTTTCCTTCTTATTTGTGCTGAATGTATTAGGTTTCTACATACAATGTAATATTTGATAGGAATAGAATACTTTCTGTATGACTTGACATGATGAGGTGACCATGACGATTAAAGGGGTGTCCATGGATTTTTTTATTGCAGTGCAACAAAAATGTAAGTTCACATCGGAGTTCATAGGTTAATGAAGCATAACATGCAACTAGACCTTAGGATTAAAGTAATCCTTTGTGGATCCAATATATTATAGCAGTACGGCCATAACCAATGTTGTATTTATTCTATTTTTTTGTGGGTTGTAAATATGATGTGTAAATGATATATATTATAAGTATTTGGTTCTTGGATATTCATATGTATATATAACCCCTCAAATAAAACATTAAGTCTTAGATGCTTTCCAATGTATAACACACATGAAAACCTCAATCTATCTAGTGTGTGCACACCAAAGCATGGTACAAAATCTATCTTGGGAAAGTGGGAGCATATATATGTAGGCTTTCCCAGGTAGGGTGCATATTCAATTGTGTTGGTCTTTGGATTAGACTTAACTAGGCAGTCTTAATGTGATTAAGAGCCTACATGCATACATATGGTTATGGAAATGGGCTACACATCCATATGTCAAGAGTTTCACTAAATGCAATTGGAAAATGTTTGTAACCAAAATAGTCAAGTTTTGGGTGATCAACCATAGTTGACTCATGACTTGATGGAATGCAAATCCTATCTCACTAGAATTTTTTTTATGCAATCTTTTAAATTAATAGTGTGGGTTATTAATTTGATATATAATATTTGGCATTATAAATTAAAGACCAAATTGATATCAATAAAACATTTTCAAATCAAATTATTCATGCATGCAAATATTGAAAGATGAAATGCAAAACAACAACAATCACTTTTCACTGTGATTGGTCCTTGAGAAGGAAAAACTCAATGGAAAATAACTTCCATGGATGGTTCAAGACACTGATATTTGTTCTAACACATGGCTAATAATCTATGTCATGGATTCACAAGTACCATATGAACTGGTTACAAATATTCTAAGGGATCAAAGGGAAACTTATAATAAGCATATTGAGGATGTTGCAGACATCAAATGCCTTATGCTATGCTCCATGAATCATGAGATTCAAAATCAACATGAGAACATGGCAGTTGTTTTTGTGATAAACATTTACCAAGAATAGACATGGAAAGAAAGGTATGATATCTCCAATGAATTATTTAGGTGCATTATGGGAGAAGGTGATTTAGTTGGGACCCACATGGTCAAGTTAATTGGATATGTAGAAATCCTAGAGACACTTGTATTTCCTTTAGACCAAGAGTTGGTCATGCATATGGTCAATACAGGAAAAGGAAAGTACAGGGGCAAAGGCAAAGCAAATGAAGGTTCTATGGTTAGAAACAAGTCCAACTTTTTTTCACTTAAGGTAAAAGGAGGAGTGAGTACAAAAGATAGATGTAACCATTTTCACTGGGGTGGACATTGGAAGAGAAAGTGTCCTCCCTACCTTGAGGAAATGAATAACAAGAATAAGAATCTGGAGATCTCACTTTAGGCATATATATTGTATTTATAATTTTATCCATTTCTACATCTTGGGAATTATATATTGGATGTATATCTCACTTATTTTCGAATATGTATGATCATAAAAGAAGTACACCCTTGAAGAAGTGGGTGATGGATCTAAGCATTGCAAATGGAGAAAGAGTTTTCGCCATTTCTGTAGGGACCTACAGTTTACCTATTCCCTATGGGCATGAATTCCCATTTAGTACTTGGCATAATTATGAACATCATTTATGTTTCATTTTCAAAATAATAATGATTTTGAATTTCATATAATGAATACTCTAAACAATTTCTAAAGATGGATATTTTATGTAAGTGTCCATGTCTTCGGGTTATTATTTATTAGATCTTGAGACAAGAATCTATAATATAAATACTATGAATCTTAAAATCAATGGCTGAAACAAAACTTTTCAATAGCAATGTCATCTAGGACACAAAAATGAGAAGCACATTTCTAGGCTCCGTAGATTTCTAGAACCATTTGATTTCAAATCAATTGAGATATGTGCATCTTATTTATTAGGCAAGATGACAAAATCACTATGTATTGTAATCATTGAAAGGTCAAGTACTTATTGGGATACATACAAACTGATAAATGTGGACCTTGTATCACAAACACCATATGTGTATATCAACACTGCACCACATTTATCAGTGATATCAATAGCTATTGCTATGCATATTTAATGAAATAAAAGTCATAATCTATTGAAAAGTTCACAGATTTCATGAATGAAGGACATAATCTAATTGGAAAAAATATTAATGAAATTCAATTGGATCAAGGTGGTGAATACTTCAGGTAAGAGTTTGATTCCCTTGTGGGGGTTCTGCTATTGTATCACCATGGCCTACACCTAGAGCACCACAACTTCATTGTGTACTAAAAAGAAGATATTGCACCCTATTGACATGGTCAATGAATGATGAGTTTTGTTGTGTTTTCGATATCCTTATGGGGACATGCTCTACAAACTCTACCGTTTACACTTAACCTCATACCTTGTCAATTGGTTCAAAAGACACTATATGAGATATTGACTGGGAAACATCCCAATATGTTTTATGAAGATTTAGGGATGTGAAGCTTATGTCAATTATTAGTTTTTGAAAATCTTGGACCCAAATATGAAAATGTTGCATTGTTGGATATCCTAATGAAACCTAGGGATTTTCTTTTCTATATTCTAAATGATAACAAAGTTCTTATTCCCAAAATTATGTTATTCTTTGAAAAAGATTTTTTTTGCATAGGAACTCATGGGAGGAAAATAGAACTGATAGAAGTTTACGATCAACCAAATGATATTAATCCTATAGAAGTTGATAAGGAATAAGAGGAATCACAAATTGTCATGGAATTTCAAGTTCCTCCTGTAATAAAAGAACCTTGTAGGTCTAGTAGGGAACATCTTGAGCCATATAGATTTGGATTTCTTATAACTCAACACGATGTAGTGTTGCTAATTGATGATGAAGAACCAACAACCTATAATGAGGCTATTGAGGAACTGGATTATGAGAAATGTCTTAGAGCCATGAGATCTAAGATGCACTACATGTATACCAACAAGGTATCGACATTGGTGGATTCCCCAAACGGGGTAAAATCGATAAGGTGAAAATGGGTCTTCAAGAAGAAGACTGATATGGATGGTAATGCACAAACCTACAAAGTCCTATTGGTTGCAAGAGGTTTCAAACATTTCATGGTGTTGACTATGATGAAACCTTTTTTCACTAGTGTCCATGTATTAATCCACTGGGGTCATGCATGCCATTGCATCTTATCATGACTACCAAATCTAGAAAAAGGATGTTAAAACCTCATTTCTTATTAGTAATCTTCTCAAGGATATATACATAATACAACTTTAGAGTTTAATCACTCCAAATGAATCCAGAAAAGTATGTATGCTACAAAGATCAATCTAAGGGATGAAGCAAGAATCCTAGAGCTCAAATTGGTATTTTGATGAGAAAGTCAAACAATTGGATATATCCAAAACAAATATGAACCTTGTGTTTGTAGTAATGTTATTCTGAGAATGGTTATATTTGTCATAATGTATGTAGATGACATACTATTGTTGGGGGATGACATCCCTAGTCGATAGTTTCTTAAAACAAGATTGGGAAACACCTTATCTATAAGACTGCTGACCTTGCTTCTTGGTGGAACATTTTATCTTATCATAATCAGATGCTTAAAACCTTAATAAATCTAAATTTTATGCTTTGATATCATTTGACAAACCTAAGTTTCAAGTTTGGTTCAATTTGGATGTTATTTGAGAAAATTATACAATTTTGTGCTTATTTTGGACTTTTATGCAGTTTACCCATAACTAAGTTTTTGTTTTCAATTTGTCACACACTTTTTGTTTCTCACATGTTTTATTATCTTGTTTGAGTTGTTTTTACCTTGGGTCTCCTAGATGCACCTTGGTTTGATGGTGCCATCTATTTAGGGTTGAGTTAGGGTTTGCTCTCATGGATGAGCTACCTTGAAGGCCAAAACTCGATGGTCCTTGTAACGACCCTGCCACCTGGTAACCCCCCAATTAAGGGAGACCCAAAGTTCAGATCCATTATCTCAATCAACAATATCAAATGTTCGACAATTAATCAATAATAATTATAAAATTCTACCAACTAAACTTAGATCTGGTATAAAATAAAACTTTGCATACCTTTTAAAAACTGTGGAAATCTATTTCTATCCACAGCTTGAATCTCTTCTAACTAATCCTCCGTATGCTTTATTTCTTATTTTCACAATGTGTCACTTTACTATTTGTTCTTTTCAGGGTTGTACCTAAAACGTCGACAAACAAAACGTCAGTCAGCATATAAGAATATGCCAGTATGTGGGGACAACCAAAATCTCACAAATATGGCTAACAATCTAATTATCACAATCAAGGTAATTAACAAGCCAATTTATGTTCTCAATGTGTCATTCTCCACTACTTTTACCCTAACCCCTGAATACCCCCTCTAGGGTTTCTCTTTTGCCATTGACTTAAGGCCACCTTCTCAATCCCGAGTTTGGTGCCTGGGGTCACCTCTCATGGTGCCCATTAGTCATGCAACATAGACCACCTTCTCATTCTCGAGCATGGTGTTTGGGGTCACCTCTCATGGTGCCCATTGGTCTTCCCTCCTGAGCTTGACCCTTTTGCATCACCCATCAGGATGGCATGTAGGTGCGAGAATACACACTTATTTTACAATTGTGATAATCATAGTGACTTTATAATTTGCAATTATGAACATCCAACTTATAGGTTGCATTCAATGCGATTAAACATCTGGGAAAACTTCGAGAAACTAATGCGATTAACCATAATTGACCACATACTAGTCAGGCTGATTTGAGACATAATTAACCCAATCAATGTAAGAAATCCAATAGGCAAGCAAGCTAACAAAGAAATCCTGAAATATTCATACAATCTCCTATCATTGATCATGCCATCAAGATCTATTAATCCTAACTCGCTTCCTAGGGTTTCTAGTCCACTTTTAGGGTTTCTATTGTAATTAGGGGTTCACTTCATTTTTACTATTTTAAACCCTAATTTTATACAATTACTCACAAACCCTAAATATCTCATGTATTCTTCGCGAAAGATATTAAGGTTACCTTTTAACAACATATAACCCTAATTTCAGATTAAAGGAACAATTAAATGTCAAATAAGTCTATTATGCCCCCTTTTATATTAAATCTACCATTTTTACCTTTTTAATTCATGTCAAGATCATTAGGCCCAATTATCATCTTTGGTTCCTTTCAAATTAACAACTTATCTTTCATGAACTCTATTTATCATTAATTACACCTTTATCCATTAGAAAACCTTAATTTTCATATTAAGGGTATTTATCCACAATTAGGAATTCTTATACTCAAAATAGCTTAGAACCATCATATATCAGCTTATTTATGAATTTGAAGAATTAAAGCCATTAAGAATCATAATTACTAACATTAGGGTTTCAAGGCCCATTAAAACTCGTTTATACACATGGATCCCTAAATTAATCCAATTACCTATAAAGTTCATCCTTTTAGATCTTGATGTGTCTTTTTATAATAAACATGTTAATATCAGCTTTAATCATCCATATAACCCTTCTCAATACATTAATCATCTCAAATTAGGGTTTCTTAATGATTAATGCATTAAAGTTGATAACTTCCATTACTTTTCGAATTGCAAGAGGAATTAGCTTCTAAAACTATTTTTAATGGATTCTTCACATTGTTCTGAGCAAAATACATATTTTATATGTATCTATCTGAGCTACCAATTATTTTCTATGAATTTAGCAAATTAGTTACCTCTCGGCCAATCACAGGTCACCACATCAACCACTAGAATTCTTTTTCTTTTTCGCGGGTTGGGCCCAAAATATTTCGAGAAGACATTCCTACCCTCGCCTTCCTTCACAAATGCTGGGGGAAAAGGTGTCTTTTCCTCCTTCCTCATCTTCTTCCACGCTTCCGTGAATAGGGACAAAGCTGCTCGCAGCCTCGGTCAACTGAATAGTTGACTTCTGCCTCTGGTCCTCTGAATCCACCAGGGATGGCTCTATAGGTTCCGCCTCCCTTTCCCAAACTCACTTGCTACCTGCCATCATCCACGGTGGTCGGGTTTGGCAGCCCCAGAAACTCCCACCGGCCTGCGGCAGTTTCATGGAAGATGCATGCACTAAAGGAGCGCGGACCAAATTGGAAGAGGAGGGAACTATGCTTGAGTTCGAGTAACTTCACCAATCCAAGACTAGAAGAAAAGAACACCTTATATAGGTTGGGAGAGGGGGTTCGAACGCTATCAGAGTCCATCTCCTAAACAATTTGGGAACTTTCTCGAATCCCCACAAAAATAGAGAAATTCGGGGTTGTTTATGCACTGATTTGCCTCCCCAACTCGACGGGAGAGTCCACCTTCATCCAAACTGATAAAAGTGAGAAAGAATCGGAGAGGGAAAGGAGTCCCTACTGTACACGGTTTCCTAATCTGAAACAAAAGAAGCTACCGTTGGATCTGGATCCAACGGCTAGCAAGCATCGTATTAGTACATCAATTATTACATTTAATGTTATCCCTTACACTTTAAGAAACTTGTAAAATTCATATCTCACAAACCGTTTATCCCTTTAATTCCAAATTTTAGAAGAAAGTCTATGACGCCTTAATGCACATATGTACCAAATTTGAGACTCAAACTCGAAAGTATGAGATGTTTTTCTTTATATGCAAGTTATCACTTAATTATATATATTTCTCACCTATTTTCTCTTTCCCTTGCCATTAAATTATTATTCTGAGTTCCTTGAACCTCAAGGAACCACTACAACAAATACTGGATTCGACGGCATAGTAAAATGCTGTGAAAAATCCATAATCATGCCGGTGTTGTTTTTACCCAGTATTTTTTAATATGCCAGAAATATGCCATTGAAAAGTGTTCCGCCAAAAGTTTTCTGATTTTCGGCATATTAACCCATGCCAGAAGGTATCAAAACCGGCGTTGTGAACATGCCAGGAATGGGCATATTCAGTCGGAAATTAATTGCAAATTCGGCATATTAAGAAGCTGGAAGTAGATGTAAAATGCCGAATGGACACATGCACAATCAGACACAGATTAGGGTAGATGGTCAGGGCAAGCACACTGTGCGCGTAGGGGCTGCTTGAATGGGCAAACACACAATATCAGATAGGCCCACTTATGCGGGCTCATTTACAAACTCCTAAGTACAAGGGACAAAGGCACCCGAAAAACTCAAACAAAACAGAAAACACGTACATATAAGCAGACATCTTTATATATGTATAGAGATAAATGAACAAAACGGTCAACATGAGAATTTTTTATTGATTCTAAAATTCACATTGGTCTTTGTACAATATTCTGATGTAAACATAATCACAAAGGTATGATGAAAGCTAAAATCTTAGATCCACCTTACAATATTCATATCAGGCTACAAGGACACTCACAACAGAATGAAGAAAGAATATAAGAAATATTAGTCTTCAACCAGCCAACAAAGGTGAATTTTTCGGTGTCAGCCTTGATGAGAACACGGTGTCCTATCTCTTCAACTATATTTCCATTATAGATGTAGATTGTTGTCACCTTGCCAATACACAACTTAAGTAAACATACAACAGCTCGGGGGTGGAGCCGTAGAGCTCTATTGGGAAAAGTGGGCTGTAGTGGCAAAGAAGCATGTTTCAGTTTATACATGCCTAGATTGAAGTGTCACAAGGATAACATTTCTCTTGGATGATGTCAGTGATGTGTAGGTAAGTGTCATTGATGGTTCCCTTTTTGTAGTCCTTCGAAATTCCTTCTTGACCACCACCTACTTAAGGTTGTAGCTAGTGGTAACTCCCACACGTATCATGAGTGCCCCACCCATCTTTTGGCATTGTCCCAGACAACACCGTTGCTCCTTCTCAAAGAAAACCACTTGTTCGAACCCACCTGCATCATGAAAATTGTGTAAGTTGATAAATTAAAAGAAGAATGTCAGCTAGATATATAGATGAGAACCATACTGGCCAAGTAGATCTACTACCCAAACAATCCGATTTTATGCATTTTGTAAGTGACATTATTTGGTTATAAGGTGGTGTGCTTTTAACAATAATCAAGATCAGTTGCAATCTAGTTCACAGGCTGCAAACGCAGATGACAGAATGCTCACCAAAGAGAGTAACTAAACCATTGTCTGGGCTAAGGAATGTATCACGTTGATAGAGAGGAGCTTTCAGATGTAGAGTGATTGTATGGAAATTCTGAATGAAGGTCAATAAGGAGAAGATTAAGCATATTAGTAAGGCAAAGTGCATGGCTTTAAGCCATTGGGAGTATTAATAGTCACAATTGTGGTGTAGGATATATACAAATACTTATAGTTTTCTCCTAAAAGTGTAAGACTTCAGTTACATTGTGACCTATACTTTATTGTAGCATTTAGCATTATCGGGTCGGTCGGTTTCAGTCCAGCCTAACGGGATAAATACACTGTCTCGATAAGCTTCAAGACAGCAGTCAATGCTCAAGGAGCTACCTGCAACTAGCTTGGCCAAAGCATCATGCTAAGGGGTGTACTGAATATGGCGAGCGCCCAAGCACATGTCTGCCTCAACAACTTGGATGTCAGTCTGACCTCCATGGTAGAGGAATTTGATAGCCAGATAGTTGGGCTTTTTGGTCTGTTCCTTGACACGAACATCAATGTGGGGCTTGTACTGGAAGGGGACCCTGGATATTGGCAAAAACACAACTCTAGATAATTCATGGACACAAAATTAAAGTACACATTAGCAATAAAGAACACTAATTTTATGGGTCATAACGTACCTTTTTTACTTGATGTCCACAATGCCTTTATATTATAGCTTGCGACTTACCTGCCTTTGCCATAGCTGAGAAAGCTTGTGGCGAGAGAATGAATTTTTTCCAACAGTCTCCTAGGAAGTCTGTCAAGACAACCTTGACACTAGTTTTAGCGCAGACTGCATGGTCCTTGCATTGAATCTAAACATGGCAACATCGATAGTGGATTATTAGCTATATATGCATAGTTTACAAAGATGATATGTGAATCTATCGTTCAGTAAATTTCCTAGTAACAAGATCCAAAACCTCCCTCTGGCAGAAAAATATGAGACTCCCTATCTAACCCGAAAAAATCGTCGGTACTGAGTAGCAAAGCCTGTCTTTGTAACCACAGGAGCCACCTGCAAGCATTTAAAAAAAATAGTTTTAGACAAAGCAGGTACACTAATACTAGATAATTGATTCATTATGGATCAATAAGCTTATCACAAACTTTTCATTGTGGCTGGATTGTTGCCATAGAATTTGGCATGCACTAATTACAGCCGGAAGTAGAAGAGACTTACAATTGCTTACCTAGTTGCATCAAACAAATCCACAAAAATCAAGAGGATAAAATAAAAGATGAAATTTACAATTTCTTACCTAGATGTGTCAAATTGTGCAGTCTGAATCACCTTCAATAGATCAATAGTACCAGCCTTGAGCATATCTACATTTTCACCTGAATATGTGGAAAAAAAGAATAAAGAACAATGAAAGCAATCTTATATCAACTGTTAACTCAATTGATATATCACTACAAGAAATAGGGCTAGCCTAATCAGCTACCACCCTTGATTCTTATCCAGAATAGACAAATGGATCTGAGCAATTCAATTTAATCATTAATTCAGAAAGGGTGGTCATATCATATTCAACAGAACATGCCATCCAATCTAGCACACTTCTACCAATTAATAATATACATTATTCAAACACAAACTTCATGCCTATAACTGACCATTCTAAGCTAAAAATTACAATTAACTCATTTTGTTGTCTATTGTGTGGAGTACAAATTGGAGATTTTATTTTCCTTTATCTGGTTGACTTTTCCTAAGCCTTAAGGCAAACTTTGGTAGATCTGTCAACCTCTCCACCAACAAGGGAACCCTAGGGAGATGTCTTCATTGATTTTTCCTCTCAAAACACCACCACCTAAAACACCAACAATTATTTATCATCGATGTTTCCTCCAAATTTATTTGATGTCTCTTATTTGGACATGTATTTTTTATTATCAAAATTAGCGCTATGTAGCTCATGAAGCACCCTCGAAAACACCACTACCTCAAACACCAACAATTATTATAATTTAAGGAGTTATCAAATAAAACAACAAGTAATCAGGCAAAGCTAGGTAACCTGATACTATTCCCTCCTCCACAGTAGATTTTTTTTGCATTTAGTACATCTGTTCTATCCTTCGTTTCACCATGCACTGGCCCACAGACTCCAAAGGCTCTATGAACTTGTAAACTATCAAACCAAACCTATATAGATGATTACAAATAAGAATTCAGAATGGAGTTTAATTAGAATTGGTTCCTATAAAATTAAAATTCCAATCCAACGTCAGCTAAAAAATGAGCCTAACCCTAACAATAGATCAACTAAAGCATGCTTATATTGCGGAAAATACATTAGCTTTTGAAAGCAAAATAGTAGTCATAAATGTCCCTATACATATACCATAGGCCATGACTAAAGTTATTACATTAGTGTATTGAATAACAACATTAAAATAGTATGCCTCAAAGGAAATAATATGAACCATTTTCTAAGCTATTTCTTTGATGTGCATCGTTTAAAACCCATAATACTCAGTAATACTTAGTAGATCTTAAGATGGGGCATTTAAAATAGATGATTAGCATAGCTAGGGTGCCAAACAATGACACTGACAAACTACATTAGAATCCACTGCTTATGATTCTATCTATGGGAATTGAATGCATACCAGAAATGATAAGTAACATGGAAGAATCTATTGTGCATCTGAATTCAATCTTCTGTGCATCTGAATTCAATTGTATATTTTCATGGTATCAAAATCATCCCAGAGATAACATAAATACAACAGGTATACTACATTAAAGGACCGATGGCTCCAATTTTGCTACCACCAAGTATTCATAGTGGAATAAAAATACTATTATCTCATTAACTGATATACTCAAGTAAGAGAAAGTCCAAATAAGTTAGACTATATTCATGTTGGGTCGTCTGACTAGATCTAGTAATCATAGACATAAGGGAATTCCGCTACTTCCATAAAAAAATGATTGCTAACTCAAATCATATATAAAATAAAAGAAGTTCATACCTAAATCTTAACAACGGTAATCCCAGAACACACGATATGATCAAAAGAAGTTTTTTTTGAGTTTGTAGGCTTGGAAGGCAAGTTCATACCCAAATATTAATTCTTATAGTCATGTCATACCTCAGCTCCTTGATGAAGAAGCTCTTGTGCGAATAGCATGCCATTTTTTTCTAGTAGCAATAATCACACTAGGGTGTGACTTTTAGCAACATCTTTTGTCCCTTTTTCATGGTTTTCACTACCTTCCACAATAGTAGGAAGTAGTAGCCTGTTAATAAAGTGAAATCATAATTTAGTAACCTAAGTACTACAAAAACAGTTTCCACATTCGAAATAATACTGTCAAAAGATACCATCTTTTATAGTAAGTTCAAATCGCCTTGGTGCATCTCATATACTTAATTGAGATAAGACAACAGTCATAGGAAATCTACCAAAACAAGTTATGTAAAAATCCATATAAAATTTGATACCTAACTAGATCAAATACAAAGGCAACATAAACAATAATAGTATAAAAATACAAGTAAAATATTCTAGAGGTAAAGGATTACCTGAAGGGGCTTCATTCCCAGCTCTCTGTTGAAATCCTTGATTGGATTCATGAACATCACTATTGATAGGTCTAGCTCTGACATAGAAGAACCATCTGATTGTGTGCTAGAGCACCTTTTCTTCAACTTTGATTTCTCATAGTCTGCAACCATTTATGAGGGCTAGGCTTTTCTAACATGAGATGGCCCCATGGGAGCGGCTGGAAATTCCATTTAAAACATCGAATTGTCTCCAATTTAGTAGTACATAACATAAGACAGTAAATTTATCCAAGCTTAAGAAAGTAAAATTAACTAAACTAAATGGTAAGAGAGTATACGGATAAGAACCTAAGACTGAATAAATCTTCCGTTCAATTAATAGAGTATGTGGATAAGAACCTAAGGGAACTCTCCTTCTTCATAGATATAAACCTTGACCCAGACCTAAGTCTTGTATACATGCCTAAGCGTGATAGATGCAACAACCAAGCCTAAATCAGTCTTTACAAGACTAATCCTAAATCAATCATCTAAAAGACTGATCACCATCCTTTTAATTCCAATTATAAGAAGTTTTGTCTTAACTGAAAAAGTTACCTTTGAATGAAAGATCCCTCTCTCAAATAAAGCCACTCATTTGTATCTTCATCGAGCTCTAAAATCATTGCAAAAAAATAAGAAATAACACTCTTGGAAGATCTCCTCCTGTCTAAGAAAAAAGAGAGATCATTCTCAAAAAGATATAAACCCCTACATTTGTTAGAGCGTAGGGACATACCTAAGTAGTGAACAACATCTCATTAAGAAAATATTTAGACCTATGTTCATCAAAAACAAAGAACAACACTGCAAATTAGAGTATTTGAAGGGAAAATAAAGCCTCTATAATACTCAGAGAAATATATCAAAAGCCCATAGAACACAAGTTGAGGAACAACAGGTCCCCAATAGGGATGGAATGAGGTATTAGCTTGTATCTCCATGAACCTGTAGGCAACCAACACCGTAGATTGTAGTAGGAAATAAGGAAGAGATAAGCATGCAAATCCATAAATCCAACATGCATCCATCTCATTAGCACCATATGAGAATGTGACCATATTGTATGCATATCTATGCATGCATGTGTGTCTTCAAGTATCCATGTGTCTCAACTTTTTGCAAGTATGAATCAAATTCATCATTCTTAAACATATTATAAAACACATCTAAATCATAAGATAGACTAGGCATTCTATATTTAAGAAGAAAAATAAAATTATTTAAATAGTCACTATTTTAGTTGTATTATCAAACAATACTAGATAGAATATAGTTACCAAGAACTTGGATGACAAATCCTAGGATGGTTGATGCATGCTTGATTCAAGTGAATCAAAGGATATAAAATTAGTTGCACTATGATTTGCTTATAAACAGGCTCCAAGACTCATTAGAGTTGCAAGCCACTATTTTAGGATATATTGTCTTAGATCTAGCAATGTGTGAATATATGTGAGTCAATAAGATACATGGATAACTATGCCAACACATCGGTTTCCCAGGAGAGGGAAGACATGTGGAATTGGAACGGAGAGGGTAGCGTAAGGGCGAGGAGATGGGGAGGCGTGCGCGGAGATGGGGTGAGATTAGGCGAGAAGGGGGATTTATTTCCTAAGCGGTTAGTGTTTACGATAATTACAAAATGCAATAATGCTTTCTAATATGTTAATTACAAACTATCGATGATAGGATGGTTCATGATAGGTTGGTTAGGTGGAAAGGACAGTCGATGTCCCTTGCAGGTAGGATTGTCCTTATTAAATGCACTATGGCTTCTATTCCTATTTACCTCCTATCTACTTCTTTGGCTTCTGTGTTAGTGGAGAAGAAGATTAACTCCATCATGGAGTCCTTTTGGAAAGTCAAGGATGGGTCAGAACATCAAGTGTGGGTGGCTTGTACATATGTGGTTGGTGAAACAGAGGTTGGAGATTAATAATCCCAGACCTACATCTGACTCACAAGCCTTCCTTTTGAACATCGGGTGTGGGTGGCTTGTACATATGTGGTTGGTGAAACAGAGGTTGGAGATTAGTAATCCCAGACATACATCTGACTCACAAGCCTTCCTTTTGAAAGCTTACTCGAGAGTGTACACGGGTTTGTCGTTGTGGAGTTTTTTGTTGGGGAAATCACAGCAGGATGAGGTTATGTATAGATGATAATCATCGCTCATCTCTCAAGCTTAGTTCTTGGCCATCCCCACACTAGAGGAAAAATTGACAAATGTTCATGGTGGTGATGTCTTATACCCGGTGGGATGAGGGTAAGGGATTAAAGGTGTTCTGGGTAGATAGATGGTGTGGGCTTCCTTTCACAATGCATCTTGAAAACAAAGTGATGTTAAAGCCCTCATTCAGATAAAAGGCATCTAGTCGGAGGAAGAAGATTGGGATTGGCACCTTTTGGAAAAGCTGCTGACTACCAGGTCGCTAAATCTGGATACATGATCAGGGAAAATGATGATGATCATTCTCTATGAATGGTGCAGCAAAATAGGCTTTTGTCTTTGCTCTCAGAGAAGAAGATTTTGGATAGAACCCAAAATGTGCAGACGGATGTCAATAGAAGAATATAGATGTGGGACCCACCACCTAGAGCTAATTTTGTAGTATGGAAGGCTCTCTACATCAGGCGTTACCTACGGACAATAATGTTATTAGATGCAAGATTCGACAGGCATATATGTGCCACTGTTGCAAAGAGGTGCAAGGGGGGACTTCTAGCCACCTGTTTGTGACAAGAAAGCTAGGGGAGTATCTATGGAAGAAGGAAAGTGAGATCCCAAATTTGAATCTTAATAACTTAATGATGCAGCAAATTCTAGATTGATGTTGCAAAGAGGTGCAAGGGGAGACTTCTAGCCACCTGTTTATGACAAGAAATCTAGGGGAGTATTTATGGAAGAAGGCAAGTGAGCTCCTGACCCTGGATTTGAGTAACTTTATGACGCTGCAAATTCTAGATTGCTGCTGGGATAAAGTATATGGTTCATCTCTTAAAGTTTGAAAGAAAGGTTGTAAAAATAACCTCATTGTGTGGCTAATTTGAAGGAGACGATGTAAAGCTAGATATGACAGTGTACCTATTGATGGAGATAAGTTATGGGAGGAGCAGATGGATATGTTGAGGAGACTGAGCAGGAAGAAATGCTTTAGAAGGGTAGATGATAATGACTTCTATGATGCCTTACAATTGCTTTTTTTTTTAAATCCTTCCTTTATTCTTCAAAACTTGCAGATGTGTAGATGGATCCCACCGTATATAAACAGTCTAAAATTTAATTTCACTTGTGGAAAGGAACATCATCCAAATAGTGGGAACAAAGATGGATGGTCAATATATTCAAGAACCTAAATGGTAACATGGGGATGGCTTTCAGATCTTGGCTCAGATCTTGAGGTCATACCAAGGACGGCATGTGGGAGGTTATCATTGCCATCAAGCTTTATGGGGACCCCATCCTGGATATTTTGACTGATGTGGTGGATGATAAGTCGTTGACTAATTTGTTTTGGGACGTTGCTACTCCGCCTTGGTGGTCAAAACATATACATAGAGACGTTAAAACTCTACTTGAGGAGTAATATACTTGGGGATATTGGTTGGAGAAAATGGTATATTGTACCTCTAAAATCAGGTATATGACCTGTTGCACCTAACTTGGAGGATTAGAGGCTTGATAGCTTTATACATAAAGAGAATCAATTTTTTACACAATGGGGGAATGTTTGGAATTATATTTAATTTTCCAAATATAGACCCTTTGGGATACCTATCGAGGACCCTTTTTGAATGTATAATATCAATAAAATAATGGTGATCTGAATGTCAAATTCATTAAAATTTTCAAGTGATAACTTAGGTTTGTAGCCCTATTATACACATTCAGGTTCAGGATAAGCCAGCATCATCCTTTGGGTGATCTTAGTGCTTCATTTGTCTTGCTAGCTTCACATTCTACACAGTTGAGCTTAGCTTTTCGTGCAATGACGGGAAAGACAACCCATCAATTTAATCAACTCTTCTAAAAATTTCTACAACCTTGCACTAACAATGGAAATAGGTGTTACCACCTTGTAATTGATTGGGGAGGCATATTTATTGCTCATCTTGTCGACCATCAAATATTAAGCTAGAAAACATAGAATACTTACTTGGAAGACATCATCTATGATGGAATTAATGCTTGAAACTCAGAAACATAGTCATAAAAAGCACCTTCACCTGCAACCTAGCATGATAATGATCATGTCAGTCTACGTTTACCAATAAATGAACTTTAAGTGTGTGCAGATGGAGGAACATCACACGTAAAATAGAACTAAAAAGAAATCTTGGTGGAATAAAAATACCAGAAACACATTTTAACCAGGAAGTCTTGTTTACAATGAGTTCCACCAAGTGTTGCTAATCATGTGCTCTCTTTAGGCGAGCAAACTTCCATCATTACATGTTCATATAGTTGGTGTGACTTGTATATCACTTTTAAGAATCTTCAATTGTGATTGACAAACCTATGGGACGGCGAGCATGAAGGCTTACAAATTGTAATTTTTGATGGTGAAATAAGATTTTCCCGTTAATACATTATCACTAAATCCTTCCACAAGTCAATAACTATAAAGACAACACATATACCAAATTTGAGAGAATATATGAAAATTCGATAATAAAATATCTATATTAAGCAATGCATTTATATCCACATACATAGTGAACTTCATGCATTGCAATATGAAATGAAACATCTAGCTATTGCTTTGCACATTGGTAAATAAATTAGCTTAAAAAATAATAAGCTAAATGAGGCTTAATGCATGCATTTTGCACTTAAAGAAGTGAATGCCTTAAATCCATGAGCTTTATGGACTTCCATAATGTATATATCAGTTTCCAACAAGGTTGTCTAGGCAATGTCCGCCAGAGAAGGGGTGCCTAGAAAGTCTGGGTGCCAGGGCACCAAAGCCTAGGTGGTCTAAACATTTTTTTACTTTATATACATTTAAATACATGAACTTGCATATATATTTAGATATATCCACATATATACTTCAATGAGTTCATCTATAATTGTGTTGTCTAAGCTTGTTATTCCTAAGCACACCAAAACCACACCTCAGCTGACTAAAATTAGATCTAACTTGACAATAATTAGACATAAACATGACTTAGCTTGCCATAAAATTTTCTAAACTAGACCTGATTAAAAATGCCTTCCCCTACTTTGCCCCGATACAATCGAATTGAGCGTAAGCAGACCTATTTTTCAAAATTAGGCGTAAATAGTGCAAAAATAGAGTTAAATTGACATATCCAGACCTAAGTCAGACCTAACTTGCCCCAAAAATGACCTCACTTGAACAGAATCAGACCTAATCAGACTTAGTGTACCTTAGAATGACCTACTTTGAACTAATACATACCTAAAACAACTTATTACTGTAAAAATGACTTAAATAGGGCCTAAAAGCCCATGTTTGATGCCATCTTAGGACCTCCCTTCAGAGCCTAGACTGGCCCATGCACAACTATGGTTTTCAGTGACCTCAATCAGCCATAAATTCACAAAAATCTAGCTAACAAGACATGCATTAGTCCTAATTTGCCATAGTTTGACCTATGAATGACCTAAATGAGAAATGTCATTACCAAATTCAGCTAGATTTTGATCTAATTAAATCTAACTTGCCCTAGGTTGCCATAATAAGACCAAACTCAAGAAAAAATAAACATAATTATGCCTAATCAGACATTAATAGAGAAAAATCAGGCTTAATTTCCACAAATCTACCTCATTTTAACCTTTTATGTTGTAAAGTCATACCTAGGGTGAGTAAAAAAACCTAACTTGACCTAAACTGGACCCAATTGAATGATTCTAACATTAAAATGATCTTACATTGATCTGATGCATATGTATGCTAATTTAATGCAGCTCAAACTGAGTTAAAAGGGGTATACCAAGGCCCAAGCTACAGAATGAGTTGACCTATAGGAACCTTCTTCAGCAACTACGACGCCCGTCTGAGTTCATTCGTCGAATTCGGAATTGAAAAGGTTGTGTTCCTAGATGATTAATGCATAAATGGTATGTTATACACATTATGTTTAAAATGTATGATATTATCACCTAGGATCCTAGCTATGGTTGTAGTTGTTGTTGGTCCATAACTTCTTGAATATCTTTGTTCGTAAGAATTACTAAGGCTGCGCTAGCAGTTTGACGCATCTGATTTAAAATAACTACTAACTTTATTTTATTTTGATATTCATGGAAACTAGAAAGGAATCCTTCATATAAATTTGTATCCACCAAAACTCTAAGGAATTCACACTGCATATCTTATAACAGAAAGTCATATTAGCCACACAAAAATTGGACTTGTATCTTATATGATATTATTAGCAGCCCCTACAAAATATTGAACGGTTGGTGCTTATTAGTAACTGATAAGGGGCATATACTTCATAGTCCTAAAGTGCTTTCCAGATAAGAAAATTCTAGCAACTGCTAAAAATGGTCATAAATTAGTGCTGGTTATACTAAATTTGTTTTAATGGTTTAAAATCAGAATGCATTTTGTTCCGTATTATAGTATAGATACACACACAACGATATAGGTGGCACACCTGTTTATAATCTCTTATAAACATGTGCCTTCTAATGAAATCCAAGAACAAAAATCATAGTATGTCTCCGCAATCATTAGAGCATTTCGTTCATGTATGGAAACTGAGAATGAGTATAGTCTTTAGCTTGTTACATACATCGTAAGAGAGGATGCATATTGACGCACAAGAAAACAAATATGAAGGGCTTTTTAACTGATTCATATCTTTTTAGAAGGAAAAATGTAGAGATCACCCCCAAGCCTGTCAAATGTGAGCTGCAATACAAAATCAAGGGAAATCAAGAGTGTTGTCAACCAAGCGCCTCCTACATAGGGATATGCAGAACATTATCAGTAGGGGGAATTAGGAGCGCTTCCAATTGGGATCAAGAATGATATCCATGGGAGGATCAATAGCACCGTCAGTTAGAGGATCAAGAGCACAACCATCCAGGAAATCAAGCATGCCGCTAGCCAGTGAACATCCAATGCATGTTGCCATCAGTGAGGAGATCAACAACACTGCATGCAACCAGGGAATTGGGCGTTCCTGCCAGTTAAAGAATAGCTACAACTTCAGCATCACCAACCAGGAGAAGGCACAATTAGGGTGGGCAGGAACATTTCAGTTTTCACCTCTCCGGTGATGAATGCGTTGAGAGGAGAGAAGGCGCAGAGTTGTGTGACCTAGGACAGAAATAGTTCTGAAGCGCAGGCGGCGAGTCATTTCCATATCTAATGATGGAATCATTGAGATGAGAGTAGTTATAGCGGTGTTACCTGGAATGGAAGGAGATCAACACTGGTGATGAAGTCGGCGAGAGGAGAGGTAGAAGGTGGAGCGGTGTGACCTAAGACGGGAGGAGACCAGGAGCACAACCCGCCTGTCACTTGCATTTGCCTTTCTTTTGTTATTTATCTCAGAAATAGACCGTGTGGGTGGGGTGGGGTTGGGGGGCGTGGGCGTGGGTGTGGGAGGGTGCTTCTCGCGGGAATTGTGGGCACGCCTTGAATGGGTAAGAAATTTAGTTTGTGGCATCTAATTTTAAAAATGCCGCAATAAAATTTCGTCAAAATCATGGTTTGTTGTAGTGAACCTTAATGGCTCAAAATCCCATCTTGGGAATATTCCTTAGCCTTTTATTTATCTCTTATCCATTTTCTTATTATCTTA